>OZ059902.1:24894050-25179185 GCA_964057215.1 Oscheius myriophilus
GTGCCAAAATTTCAAATACATTTGGCCGAAAACAGTTGGCGCAACTGAAGTCCTGAATGTTTTCCTCACGAAAGACCAATTAAAAAAAACACTTCCGCCGGGGTCCACTTATAATGAGGATTTTGAGACATCTAAAATTAATCAAACTAACGTTCAAGCAAAATTTCCTCTAGAACATGGTCATACTTTTCAACAAATTGATATAACAATCAAATTTGTAGAGAAGAATCTAAACAACTGATGAATCATGGTTAAACCAATTGAAATTTTTTCGTAGAGTTTGCAATCCCAAACAGAAAGAGATAATAGCATTATTTGTTAGTTTTTTGAAGACAATCGATTTTCAGCCATAGACCAAACTAACCAAAACACTCAACCGTTTCCAAAATTCACATTTGAAAAAAGAATCTGCCTGCGTAGGAAAAAAAATTTCTGTCACATCTACAATTAATCAACCTTTCAAGCGCATCAAGGCTTTAGTGAAAAACAAGATTTTGGTTTACGTTGCTCTGAGTGTTTTTATTTTTTACATTTACAAATCATCGTTATAATTGTTTTTCTAATCTGTTGACAAGTGTAGAAAAACACAAGTGAAGGAAGTAGTGCCACTGCATCTCCACCAAAGAGCAACATCCATCGTGAGAGGTTGAAAAGACAAGGATCCAGAAGGAATATCTTCTGAAGAATCTGAAAAATAAATACTGTGGTGAATCGGTAAAAATACAATTAAAGCTGCCATGACATTTTCAACAGCTGCTTCGACAATACTATTCACCAGCAATTTGAACTCAATTTGTTTGCGAGTGCTGGCCAAGGTCAAAGTTCCCTTCAAAAAAATTTAAAAAACCAATTTTTTTAAAACCACTTTTTTAAATGAGAGTAAAACCAGCATGTTCATTGTTGTACTCACAGTAGAACAAACCATTACAACTCCGAAAATCGATTCGTACAAAATATTCATATCCTGAAAAAAGCGATAATGGTAATTTCTTATTGAAACCAACGATACCATACAAAATTACGCTTTCATCGGATACGTTTCTATGGCTAAGCAAAAAAGTTTTGTCCGGCGGTGTATTCGAACTCAGACGTACTTGATTTCGAAACAGTGGTACAAACCACTGTGATATGGTAATATTTGCGCTGTGGGTTAAGTATGTTTTGATTGCTCTCAGTGGCGTTTGGATGAGTCAGTCTTGTAAAAAGCGGACATGCAGATATCCGCTTTTTACAAGATCAGTTAAAAATCGTACGATGAAGTTCGTCGGCAAAAATAATAGGTTTCAAAGAAGAATTTATGAATTCGATCAAAAAATATAACTATTGTTTTTTTTTAAATTTTACCTGATTTGATTCGATTTTGAAGTTATCTGCTTCCGGAACATAAGAAAAATACGAAACGTTTTTGAAAATAAGTTGTGAACAAACAAGTGGAAAAATCAGGGCACCAGAAATAGCCAGGCCGTAATATTTACGCCACATCTGAAATGTTTTGTGAAAAATTGATGAGCATTGTATCCCACGTTTATAAATTTATTTGACGATAACAAAATGATAAATCGATCGACCGCAAATAAAACCGAAACATAGTATTGCGAAAATCCCATATGCCAATGGATTCCGTGCAAAAAAGTGAGAGTTGCTGGAGAAAACGAAGAATTTGAGTTGAAAAAGTTGGCCAAGGAGCAATTTGCACAGGTGAACAATGGTAGTCTTACAATGATAAATTTGTTTAAATAAATACAAATGTTCTGAAAAACGGTAATAACAAAAAATTTTTATGTACCCCACCAGGACTGCAAAAACAAAATACATTGTAAAAAATGTTCCTTTGAACATTTTCCTGTTGCTCAAAATAGCGATGCAACTGATAATATACAACGGAACTGTGACAATTCCATAGGAAATCATTGTTATGAATTGCCATGACCACAAGCCAGGAGAAACCAACATCATAATAAAAATAATAAGTGCTGTGAATTTTAAAAAGGGGGAGATATCTGCAGGATTTTGAGAAAACAAGTTTTTTTCTCTATTGTTTCCTCGTTAATTGGCCCCTGAAGGGTAGATGTTCTAATCAAATGACTAATTTTTGCACAAGTCACAAAAGAGACTCAATTTTTAAATAATATAGAACCAAACAAACAAAATGAACTATTTATGCATTTCGAGGTATCTTAAAAATAGATTCGTTAAACATTTGTGTTTTTATCTCAAGAAGCGGCTTATTAAGGCAAACCTGATATGAAACATTTCAAGCCGAGTATCGTCTAAAATCAAGCTTTTTAACAATTTAAACATTTTCTTTTTTAAAAATATGTAAAAGTGTTTTTTTTTTTAAATTTTGGAACATATATTTGAAGTTTTAGAAAGGCCGCCGAACCCGAAGTCCGTCGCCAAACGAGCATATTAGGCAAAAAGCTGCTTTTTCTCTGCGTCTCGGGCCTGTTCATCACACGAATGCTGCGTTAAAGCCGTTTTTGGCAGTATGCCGCTTTGGCGTTGGCTACAAATGCTATGCATTTGCCAGGGCATAATATCGGCAGCCGCTTTGCATCCCCATGGTGCAAGGATTTGCGGTCTTTCAATCCAAATTTTGCATGTGACCATATAAATATTTACAATTTGAAAACAGTTGCAAAGTAACACAAGTACTCACACAGTTGTTCGGAATTACTAACTACGATAATCCTAGGGCTACAAGTGTCAATAATTCTTGTAAAAAGTGTTATTTGTATGCAACCAATGGATAAGATTCAATAAGTAAGGTAATCCTACCTCCTACAAATTCCGCATTTCTATTAAAAAATTATGTAAGGGGAAAAATGAGTTCCGTGTTGTTCTTATGACTACCTTGCGATTTTTTGAACCTGAGAACTTTTTTATGTATAGTCTTTGCCAATTTTACTTCTTGGCCAATTCGCAAATGTAACCCTGACGCAGTATTGCGTACATATCCTAAAATACAGAATTTTCGTACGCAAATTCGCGTTTTGTGTCATTTGCACAGCCCTAAGAGCGAAATTTTGCGAAGTAGCATTGCCGAAGACTAAACACATGAGAACTTTCGCGTTCGCAAACTACCTTCAAAATATAGCATAATTCATTACGAAGCCGTTTTCAATGTTCGGGTGAGATTTTCATTTTCTTTCACCCACCCACCCCTTTCCACAGTTGGCTGGTGAGGCTCAATGTCACGCTTATTTGTGTCGGCCTATAATCGATGGAGTCCAGTAGCATAAATTCCCGTGACTCACCTTTTTCCTGGAAAAGATTTCAAGTTGCCCGTAACAACAAGGTTCCATCCTAATTAGTAGTGCAATGTTTCCGATAACCGAAACAACATCCTCATTGTCATTTCGCGCCCTTTCTGGCAAAAACATATTAACATTCAGTTTTCAGGTAATTGCACGCGTATAAAAAGTTTCAATTAAATATGTGGAATCCTGAATTCATTATAATGATAGCCTGTGGTGTAGTGGCCCTACCCATGCACTTCACCATTTTTCTCATTATAATCTGCAGACCTGAGTTCTTCACAAGTTCGTTTTTCAAAATATATCTAGTGAGATCTGCTGTGGTTGGTTTAAAAAAGAATCTGTTTCATTAGGTTGCGTTTAGGATGTTTTTGTGTACTTGAACAAGTTTCTGATAGTTAGGATACCTCTGTACACTTCTGCTAAATGTGATCTTGGGGAATTTTTCAACGGTCCTCATTCTTTTGCTCTTACATTATTTCATTGGTTACACTGGCACACTGGATATGTACAGTACCTTCTATCTTTGGTTTTAGCTGTTGATCGATTTGTAATTTTGATTGGGAGTCTTCAATATAAACAGGTCTGTGAGAAAAAAAAACTAGAGAAGTTTAATTTTAGCGGTAAGAAACTGTCTCTGTAACGTTTTAGCGGCGTCCAATAAACCACTGACTTAGGGGAAAAATAACCGTCTGAGAAGTGGCTGAAAAGTGCTAGATGATCCTAATACGTCATGTTGAAACTTTTCGGAAAAAGTCGTTTTGGGTTCCGGGTTACGGTAGGTGCAAATCGGGCATAGTAGCGATTTCAATCAGTCAGAAAGGTTTTGATACTAGTTTTCAGGGAGGGAATCATATTTCTTGGTCCGAACCGGGTTTCCCAACAACTGAATGAGTATTGGACAAAAAACTCCAATTTTAATCCTTATTTTCGGATTTTTCTTTTTTTTCTCCCGAAAATGTTCAATTATGGGAAAAACAGTAGAACAACTTTCTAATTTTGCGTGTCGCTTGGCAAATTTTTACTTCTCAGACCTTTCAAGTCTGAGGTAACTATAGTTCTCAAAATCGACTTTCAGTTTCTATAATTAAATTTCCTCCCTGAAAACCACTATCAAAATCATTTTTGAACGGCGTTGACATTTCTACCATACCTAAGTAGCCTCTACCGAAGCCTGGACGAAATTTTCAAAAGATCATAGAAAGGAACCCCCAATGTTTTTAGTATCCCATCTCACACGTTCGATTGAATGTTTGTTCGATTTCGAACATGTTTTCCTATTTTTCAACCCTTTTACGAATGAAAATTTCAACTTCAAAATTTTTTAAACATCAATGCGAACAATGCAATCAATTCCAAATCTAAAATGTGAAGGATTCTTTAATATAAATTGCTATACCTGCAAGTACGCACCTGCATTTAAAAGTTCCTAAAGTTACAGTGAAAGAGGACACCAAGCATTCGGCGTATATTTGTTTTTGGATTATATTTGTTTAAGCTGGTAAATGGTTTTCAGTACTGGAAATTCTACTACAAGTATGCAGTGATAACATCTTTCATTCTCCCAATTATATTCACCAAAGATCTCGTGCTGGGCGACTCTTCATTCCTGTACCTACCTAAAACCGACAACTTTGTCATCACGTCAACGGGGGTAATCTCTAATTAAGGCTAGTTCAGTAAATATTTTTTAGGGTCTTTCAGCCCTTTACAACAGTATTTCTATTTTTATGGTAACCTGTTCGGTAATTAGCTTGTCCCTGAATATTGTAGTAATTATCGTGTTTTGGAAGGTAGAGGGTTTTTTATTCAATTCTTAGGCTAAAGTTCAGGGTTATTCAAAAGTTTCCCAAAACTATAAACGCGTGGAACTCAACCTTTGCATAAATAGTTTTGCCGAGGCTGCAGCTCTTTTTGTTACCGCGAGCGCAGTGGTAAGAAACTTTAAAATGGCAAAACTATTGATTTTCCTTGATTTTTCAGGTTTTGCAAGGTTCTGTTGAACGCGAAGCATACATGTATACTTTTACAAGGGTGTTTCTACTATTCGGATTGGATGCGGTTGCTCTTCTTCCACCTTTTATTCTTTTCCTCACTTCACGAATCGTACGACGCTGTTTTATGGAGCTTAGATTTGTGAAAGCCGTAAAGAAGTTTGTCAAAATCAAGACTTCCCAAGTGACCAACATTTACAGTATGTCATGAAGAAGTTTCGACAAGCTCTAAAAGTGCGAAATAAATATGTACTATCGGAATTGTTTAAATTACTTTACTTCCGTGTTGTTCTTTTGAATCTTTACATAAAATTAAAGAATATTCTAACTTGAAAACAACTGTTCATGTTTTTATGTCTAGATGACAGATGTTGACGAATTGGACAATGAAATACCTTTTTCCTTTCCGATTTGGAGTTTGCAATACTCTTTATTCTTGCAAGGTGGTTAGAATGTGTTTTGTCAAACGGATTTACATCAGAATCTGCAATATTTTGTAATCGACGGTCAATGGCAAAAGTTAATTAGATAATTTAGGGTACTAGTAATTAAAAAAGCATTTTCCGAAATTTATATGTGGATATTCCGAGAGTTCACTTTCTCTTTTAAGAACTTGAAATTTCATTCACAAAGGAACCAGTTATTCGGCTTTGAATTGCGGAAAATTTGTTCAGTTTTTGCAATACCGCCGTAGTTGGGCGGGCCAGTCTGAGAGAGCACAAACCCTGCTAAACAAAGGACAATTTTTCCCTTGATTGCAAAATCCAAAAATTTGGAAGACTAGGATGCATTTTTGCAGTACATAAATTTTTAATATATTTTTTCACCAAGAAAAAAGTGAAAGCATTTTTTAAACGAGGAAGAGGATGGAAATTAGATTTTATAAATATGAAAAACACTTAAATTTTTGGTGTTACGGGTGTTAGCGTTTGCATAAATATACATTTTTTGAAAGCCCTTAATAAGCTATTGAAATACAGTCTCGAATTATTTGCCGACAAAGTAGAAAAACACAATTACTATTTTTGATAAGGTTCAAATTGTAATGTTTTTGTTTCATATGGCGAATTTTATACTTTTATTACAGTAGCATGGAATACCACAGTGTTACCAACTTGACTGTGATATAGCCGAAAAACTTTGAAGATCCACAAATGAGCAACAAAAGAATATTTTTAGCCGAATATATACATTGTTCCAATTGTCTTCGAAAGGTCTAACTTTGCAAAATATAAGTTTTAAATTCTGAGAAAGTCGAACTTTGATGACACACGGCCTTTAACATTTTTGACGGCCCACACGGAGTGGTCCTCTGCGGTCCCGCACTAATAAATGCATCACTTTTCAGCACCTTATAGCACATTTTACTAAATCACATTTTCTCGTCACACACTACCTCGAAACCAGAAAAAGATGTCTTGTTGCCCGTAACAACAAGGTGTAATTGCAATTATTAATGCATTGTTTCCGGCTCCGAAGCGCGAGAACCCCCTCATTTCTCTTTCTTTTGCACTTCACGGGTGGTTATCATTTGTTTTAATAAATTTCAGCCAAATGTTTTGAAATCACACAAAATGTGGAGCTTCAAGTTTATAATAATGGTAGCCTATGGAGTAGTGGCCCTTCCCATGCACTTCACAATCTTTCTCATTATAATCTGCAGACCCAATTTCTTCAGAAGCTCCTTTTTCAAAATCTACCTAGTGCGATCCGCTGTGGTAGGTTTGAAAGAGTAATTGTTTCATTAAGTGGCACTTAGGATGTTTTTGTGTACTTGAACAAGTTTATCGTTGTGAGGATACCTCTCGACACTTGTTTTGGATGTAAACTTGCCCGATTCTTTAACGGTCCTCATTCTGTCGTTCTGACATTATCTCACTGGTTACACTGGCACACGGGATATGTACAGTATCTTTTGTCTTTGGTTTTGGCTATTGATCGATTCGTAATTTTGATTGGAAGTCTTCGCTATAAGAAGGTAAGAACAAATGGGAGATCAGTTTTTCAACATCAACTTCATTGAACCACGATCCTGAAACTAACTTTCTTTTATATGATTTGGAATCAAATCGGTGCAGGTGCACACGGCCGAACAATGCAACGGTTCACGGCAGAAAAAGACAAGAGAATGCGGGAAATAGCGAGACGCAGAATGGCGCGATATTCAAACGCTGTTTTCAACAAAATTTCAGGCGCACCTTTTTATGTTCATTTTACTTCAAAAAGGAAAAATGAGACACTTTTGGGAATCAAGAAAAAAAGTCTTTTTCTTTTTCTTGTTTTTTCTTGAGATACTGTATCAAATTTTACCAAAGACACTTTTGTTTTTAATGGAAACTTCGGCGACCTGACCATCCGCACAACCTAAAACTTGTAAATACACTCTTTTTCAAAAAAAAAAAATTCATAGCTTTTTAATCTTAAATATATTTGGTTTCAATATATTGGGTACTACAAATAAAAAAAAAAGTGGGTAAGTAACATTTTTTGGTTGGGCTGCTGAGAAAACTTTTTCCCTTGTTATATCCAGTCTTCTTCCAACTTCGAATATTTTTTCACGAAAAAACTATATCACGTAAAGTTTGGTTGCGATTTCAATCGCTATAGTTATAGCACCGTTTTAGTACTAGTATTTGAGCGGTCGTTTTCAGTACGCGGCCCATTTTTAGTACGGTCGTATTTGAGCGGTCGTAGTACGGGTGGTCCAGTTTAGAGTTTTTTCGCTTCAATTATTAAGACGCCGTCTTTGTAAGAATCGAGCTGAAATCGGATGTGCTGAATAGTTTTAGACGACTTTCCTATGAGCTAATTATGATTATCTGAAATTTTCAGGTCCAGGTCGTTTTCGGGTTGTAGCAAATTAAATTTCTAGAAATATTTCCAATTGGCCACAAGTCCGTTTCCCAACGAGAACGGAAAAAAGCAACAAAAAAACTAAAAAGGACCTAAAAAGGTCAAAATTTGGGCGTTTTTTGATTGCTTTCTCGAAAATGTTCAATTATGCAAAAAATCTAAAAGATGGTTTGCATTTTCCAAGTAATTATCTACTTTTTTCTTTTAACGCCTTTGTAATCGAGCTTTCCCCATGTTATCAAAATCGCTTTTGAGAAATGTTGAAAAAGCGGTTTTTGGATGTTGTAGACAGTTTAATCTGAGTTTCAGTACTGGAAATCCTACTACAAATATGCAGTGATAGCAGTTTTCATCCTTCCAAGTGTCTTCACCAAAGATCTTTTGTTCGGTCATTCTTCTTTCCAGTATCTTCATACTTCCGACAACTTTCTCATTGCTTCAACTGTGGTAAATTTGATTTCTATTCTTCCTTGAGTAAAACTTGTTTAGGACCTATCGGCTCTCTACAAAAGTATTTCCATTTTTATGGTAACCTGCTCGGTAATTAGTTTGTCAGTGAATTTCGTTGTAATTATCGCGTTTTGGAAGGTATACTTATCATATATTGCCTTATCAAAATTAAAAATTAAGGGATATGCCAAAGTCTCCCAAAACTTCAAGCGTATTGAACTTAATTTATGTATTAATAGTTTTGTTGAAGCTACGGCCCTTTTTGTTACCGCTAGCGCAGTGGTAAGACACTTAAAAATGGCAAAACTATTGTTTTTCCTTGATTTTTCAGGTTTTGCAAGGTGCAGTTGAACGCGAAGCACACATGTATACTTTTACAAGGGTGTTTCTACTATTCGGATTGGATGGGGTTGCTCTTCTACCTCCTTTTATACTTTTCCTCACTTCACGTATCGTACGACGATGTTTTATGGAGCTTAGATTTGTGAAAGCTGTTAAAAAGTTTTTCAAAACCAAGACTTCCATGACCGATGTGTACCAAATGTCGTGAAGGGGCTTCGAAGTTATGCAAATATGAATTATGAAATTGTAAAATAAATGTGTACTAACGTATTTGTTCAAATTGCTTAGAAGAACAGTCAGGTTTAAAAAATTTCGTCCAAACGAAAAGACAACTTTGTTGATCTTGACAAGGTTTGATAAGCGGCTACGACTAGCGGCAAATTAACAGTTTTTGAGAGAAAAAACGCTCCAAACTCAACAAAAACTGTTCGCTATCCAAAAATCTCTGGAAGATACCACCAGCATGTTCGGCGTGTAAAGGTATTCAAGTAATTGCCAAATTTGTATCAAGTTTGATGACATAGCAATTTAAATGCATAGTGTCCCGACAAACATAGCCTTGGGTCTTTGCTTATAGTCTTCGCCAATTTTATTTCTTGGCCGGTTCGCAAATGTAACCCTGACGCAGTATTGCTTACGTATCCTAAACCGCAGGATTTTCATAGGCATATTCGCGTCTGGTATCATTTTCAAAGAGCTATGAGCGAAATTGGGCATTAGCGACGACTATAGCTTGTTTCAGTATAAATAAAATAACCTGTTTCAAATATAAAAAATTAAAGTAAAATGTGTGCTACAGTTTTAGGGCTAGTCCTAACACAGAAAAATATTTTTCGGTATATCAAAAAATATTCATAACCCTAAACCAAAAACCGAAAGCAAATGTTGCCTGGTGTAACCGATGATTTAAAACAGGTTATGGGGTTTTTAGACTTACAAAAAGTTAGTTTTATTTAGCTTAATTAGTTTTAGACTTACAATTGCGTAAAACAAGAATAAATATTTTCTTTGGTTGTGTAAGCCGTATATTTCGAAAGTAGAAAACAGGAAAAACTTCGGTCGTTGTGCTTTTTGAGTTTGGCGATATTTTTGGCCCAATCTTTTCTTAGGTCGAAAAACAGAAATATAAAATTGAATTTGTTTAAGTTTGAATAATTACAGTAACCAAAGTCAAAAATTCGATATTTTTATAAAAATGACCTACCGTTTCCTAAGTCAGTGGCTGGCCAATCTCTGCCTCAAATTTTTCACAGGCTCTGTCCTACTTGGTAAAAATGAAACACTATTTTTTAGAAGGATTACATTTATTCAATTTTATTCTTTTCAAACTTACCACAGATTCTTCTTAAATAGATTTCCCTCTTTAACCACGAAACATTCCAACAAAAACCGGGTGATTCTTGTAGACCACGGCAAAGAGAAAGGGGTGGTCTGCAAAGAAATCTACGATTCTTACGCGGTCTCGATCCATTTCGACCGAAGTTGCAGCTGCGGCAACAGTTCCTTTTTCATTGACCTGGAAATTAAAAATATATTTCGTTTTTTGAAATTACTCACCTCAATAACAGCTTTGTGATTCGAGTCGGAGATCACAAGACCAGGGGTGATTCCACTCAGATCTGCCGAATCAAACACGGTGGACATGCCCAGACTCTCCAAGATTTTGGGTAACTTGACGGAAGTTTCCAATTTCATCTTTGGAAGTTTCATCTGAAAATCATGGAAATTTCAATTTGAAAGGATGGACTTACATTCAAGGTCTGACCTCTGGCTTTCTTCAGGTAGTTTTGAAATTTCTCGCCTGTCAGATCTTTCACAAAATCTGTTAAGCCAAACCTGAAACAAATTCCTTAGAAAAATTCTCCGCCTCTCTGTCTCTCTGTCTCTCTGTCTTATTTAATTCATCAACTAACCTTTCTTTTGGTAGAAAAACTGCAAACTTCATCTTGAGATCCTTAAATCCCAACAGAGCAACTTCTACTTTGGCATCTTCGGTGTATCTTGCGCATTCCCTCCTTGAATCATTCATAATATCTATCTGAAAAACTGAAATTATCATTTTCATAAACGAAACTCACATATTTCTTTTCGCCGTGTTTTGTATGAAAACAGCCAGGTCTGGTGTACCCGGAATCAAACACATCCATCCACTTTGCGTCCAGGTACAACGCATTGATGAGAACAGCTCCTCCACCAACAAAACTGGCTGGAGTTACTAGGTCTTTTATCTTTTCGCGAGTGGCTTTGCTCACGAAATTGTTCACTTCCTGAAAAATAGGAATTTTAGACAAAGAAACAGACACACACTCACACACTCACACACTCACACATTTCCACTAACCTTCGCAGCTTTCTCTGCCATTTCAAAATCCAGATTTTGAGCCGTCGCCTTGTAGTTCTTTTCAATGTGATCCAGGTAAGAATGCTTGATATCACTTCCTTCTCTGAAAAATTACGAATAAATATGAATTTGTAAGAACTTACGGGACAAACAGTCGATTAGCAATCTTAACCTCCACTCCTTTTTTAAGTTTTTCAATGCTGGAACCAATGTCGGAGAAGTATTCGGTAAACTCTTCGTGTGTCGAACCTGAAAGAAACTTCCATTCAGTGTTTGAATTGACAAACCTTTGAGAATGACGTCCTTTATCTCATCTTTAGCTTCTCCATTGGCACCAGAATGTACCATGGCATAGGCCAATGCAATGGAGAGAGGGGATAGAATTAGAGAACTAGAGGAATCAAGCACAAGTTCGATGGATTTTCGCAGAAGACCAAGGGAAAACTCAGTCTCAGCGGGGAGAAGTTTATCTTCAAGAGACATCTGAAAGCAAAGTCAGGGAAAGGAATGGAGAAGGAGGAAGGGTGTGCTTTTATGCAACGCCTTTTGAAAAGCGATTTTCGAAAAGATCAATTCGAAAGCCACTATCGCTTGTTTGAACAATGACGTGTAGCTATCTTTAACAGTGAGTGGCAGCGTAACGATGATAAGGCAAAGCAAAAAAGTTTTCGAAACTCCTGAAAAAAATCGAAAAAATGTTTTTCATCAGCCACTTATTCAAATGACTCTTTTCCAAAAACCGCAAATAAATAAATAAACAAGCATGTTTTGTTTATTGTTTTTTTTTTGAATTTCGAACTTAATGCGCCCGAGCCAAATATATTTTTTTTTGAAAATTGGAAAAATTTTTATTTTTCGAAAAATTGGGTTTTTCAGCTTTCCGATATTGGATTTCGAATTCCGCAATTTCTTGTTTGAACAACGACGGACTTTTTTATCGTTAGATGGGCTTTTTTTATCGTTAGATCAAACAACATTTTTGCGAATGTTGGGTAGAATATTGGTTCAACAAAGTGTTTTAAGATGAGTATATAATGTTTTTATAAAAGGTATGCGAAGTTTGTAAAATCAAATTTTTTGTTTTTTGGGGTTGAAAGATTTTAAACCTGAAAACCTTATTCAGGATATTGAAGCTCGGAAGAAGGCTTTTCATCACAGGGACCTGAATGAAGAAAAACAAGGACAATATTGGTTCTACCGGTGAATGTTTTCAAAAAAAAATTATTCGGCCGCTTGTTGGTTTTATGGCGTTTATATTGGTGAAAAATTTTGTTTTCTTAGAAAAGTTATTCCCTGGTTATTCTTTATCGTACCTTCAAGGTATTTTTAACTATTGGTTGTTTTTCACAGTTCCTTCACAATATATTTTTGTGTAAAAGTACTACGATTGTGCTAACCCAGTTTCTTTGATGTCTGACTAATGCATCACCTGATCCTGCAGTTACAAAACATGTGAATCATAATTGCAAGTTTTTCCGCATATAATTGTTGCACTTATTCAATAAATAGAAGCTAAAGGGGCCGTCAGGGGCCTTTCCTTTGGCATACAAATAGATACTTGGCAAGCTGTTGCGCATAACCGTTTGGTGGAGTTGTGTTTGGGAAAACCCTTAAAATTAGAATGGCGCAAGTTGCAAACGGTTAAATTCGAATCAGGAAAGGCCCTGACGGCCCCCAATAAAACGGATTTCTTACATTATATGTGCGTGTGTGTATGTGTGCGTGTTGATGCGTGTGTGTGTGTGTGTTGCGTGGTAGTTTTAAAATACTTTGTTGTTTTGATTTTTTGCTCCCACTTATCTCCTTATGTGACAATTACCGAGAAGATGTATCACACCTGTAGAAACTTCCGTTCTATAATTACCGCATGCCGCCCACTTTTCAACTTTAGTGTATTTTCATTAGCAGTCCGTACCAGCAGTTTTCTTGAAAGCCCTATTCTTGAAAATGATATCTAAAACAAGAGTGAACCATCGCAGCCAACTCATTCAGTTAAAAAAAAACTCGCGTTGAAGGTTTTTTAAAAACTATGGTTAGAAACGACGGACAACATACTTTTTTGTGTTAGGAGTGTTTTCTGAAGTTCATCTTTAACCATCAATAAAGCCATGAGAAAAATGAAAAAGTAACATGAGAAAATGACAAGGTTTTAGAAGAGTTAGCGAAACAACACGCTTGCAAATTCAATTAACGCGACGGTCTCGGAGTATTCGATCCTCAATTTGGCCCCAAACCCCAATTTTTGCAAACATTAGTATGCTACTCAGCTAAGCGCTAGAAGCCGAATTCGCTTACATGTCAGCCAAGTGTGTTCTTTGTGTTTTTGTAACGTGTTTTTGTAACGTCTTTGTGTTTTTGTAACTTCATGCTGATTGTTGATTTTTCTCCCATTTATGCAATATAATCGTTGCAACCCAGCTATTACCACTCCTCATTGTTTGTTTCTAACCCCTACCTGCCTTATTCAGTTTGTCTTACTGCCCTACTAACTAGAAGTGTGAAATTCTTAGAATAGTTATTTAGCGACTTCCAACCTAAAAACACCCTTTCAAATGCATAAAGCGGGATAATTGTCGAATTTTCACTGATCAACTCCACTCGGCTTGAAGATGTCGCAAACAAGCTGCGGTCTCTGGAATCCTGAATTCATCATAATGCTCGTTTATGGAATTCCGGCTGTGCCTATGAATTTCCTTGTATTTTTCATAATTTTGTGGAGACGACACATCTTCAACAGCTCGTTTTTCAAAATCTACCTCGCTCGCTCGGCAGTGGTACTCCAGTTTTACCTAAAATCCTAGTAAATTAAATATTTAGGACATTTTTGTCTACTTTAACAAGTTCATAACAGTGAGACTGCCACTTTACACATGTGGAACCTGCATTTTGGCTGGATTTTTTAAAACTGCTGAATCTTACTTTCTCACCCTGTCATATTGGCTACATTGGCATACTGGCTATATTCAATACCTACTATCATTGATTTTAGCTATCGATCGATTTGTTGTATTGATTGGAAATGGTGGTTATAAAAAGGTTGGGGAAAGAGATTGAGAGGCAGAAAGTTAGACAGAGAGTAGAATATAAATAGAGAAAGTGAGAGAGATTGTTCTAAAACCCGTTTTAAGTAATTACAACTTAGATGCGGAGAAATTTTACAAGGGAAATATACAGATAAGAGGAACAAAATAAGATTTTCACAGGAGAAACTTATAAATGCGAGTAAATACATAAAGAAGTAGAAGTTATAGAAATGATATGTGGAACAGCGATTTTGTAAGAATACTGTGCGAAAGCTTTATCGATTGCGTGATCTTTGCGTTTTCGGGTGGGCTTGACCCCCATAATTACTTGAAATGCCCTTCCGCATCGACGGAGATAAGCGAATTTGTACAAAACAATTCAAGAGAGAGAGAGAGAGAGAGAGAGAAGCCACAAAAGTCATTTTTAGTACTGGAAGATGGTTTACATCTACATTATCATAGCGTCCTTTATTCTTCCAGTAGCTCTGTCATATAGTATTTTGTTCGGAACAACATCCTTCACGTATTTGAATGATACTGATAACTACATGATTGATTCAACTCAGGTTTGCAAACGCAATGCAATTATTGTGCCGGGCTGGTCTTTTCGCAGTGCATCATTTTCGGTCATGTGTTTTAACATGTGAAATCGTCAGCCGGCCAATTTTCGCCCTCAACCGATTTTCGCATGTTGAAAAACATAACTTGGAAAAGTAATTAGGCAAAGTAAGGATTCATTGGACCTTGTTTTAACGGTAATATGTAATTAGGATATAAGCTTACAACATAGTGGCTTTTTCCAAATTGCATGCTAATGAAGGCTTGTCAAGCATTTTGCGCTTGACCATTGGCTCGAGCGGTGTTTGAGAAAATGATTTCAACCGAAACGACTTCATTTGCATACCATTCATTTTTAACCCGAAAAGGCCCCTGACGGTCCATTTAATCACACGAGCTAGCGTGCTCAAGATGTTTCACAAAAGGTTGTGAAGTTTTTAACCTGCAGCTATTAACATGTGCAACAAAACCGTGATAATACGAAAAGGTTTGGCATATGATATTAGGCCACTGTAATATTTTAGAGTTAGTTTGATAACCCTTAAGACCGTCGCTCATTTTTCGCGGCAAGATTTTTTTTTTGTCAAAAAGCTTGAAGCCGATAATCGAAATTGACAACTTAAGCACGGGCTAACCTGCGAACATTGAAAAAAGTTTTTGATATACAGCACATTTTCAATTTCAGGACTACATTTCCCTCTACGACAGTATCTCAGCCGTCATGGTAGCTTGCTCAGTAATTAGCATTCTACTCAACTGTACCGTAATTATCATGTTTTGGAAGGTAACTGCAAAAATTTTTTCCCAACCAGTTAACGTTTTAGGGCTATGTGAAACTTTCTCATCGTTCCAGGCGTATTGAATTCAACTTATGCATCAACAGTTTTGTTGAAGCGACTGCACTCTCAGTTACTGCTGCTGCAACGGTTTGTTTTACTTTGTTTATGTCATAAAATGATATGTGTAGATTTTACAAAGAGTTTTAACACCATATCCAGCCGCCTATAAATTCACCCGTGTGTTTCTCATATTTGGGTTGGATGCTGTGGCTCTTCTACCTCCGTTCATTCTCCTCCTCACTTCTCATATTCTACGAAGGCATATTCTACAAGTACCGGTTATTCGGATGGTTTTCAAGCGTTCGACAGCCAAAACAGTTCAAAAAACGAATTCCGCCAGTGCTTTGGCATCAAGAACCTGATAAACTATCAATAAACTCTTTTAATCCTATTGTGTAATTTTACGTTGCCAACAATATAATAAGTAATTCTACGTTACTTAATTGCGTTTTTATAAATTAAGCAAAGTAACACGTAACGCAGTTTCCCGTATCTACATGTAACGTTTCACGTATAGTAGTAGCGCAGTTTAACTTATTTTCACTTGGCGCAATTTGAGGTTTCTTAAACTCACGTTATTTCATGTAACTTTTCGGTAGTTACGCACGTGATTCACATAACTTGAAGCAAATATTTACAATTTCACAGACACGCTATTTTGCGTAACCTTGATTAACGTATGTTTTACATATTTACATGTTTTACATATTTACAAATTAATTTGTACCCTTCATCCAAGACCGTTGAGAACTATTTCAATCAATCGAATAAAGTTAAAAGTCTATAAAAATTTAGTTCAGCGATGCCTTCGACAGACTTCGTTTGACTATATTTTTTAAGATCCAGTATAAAACGTAAACATTTTTACAATTTGCCATAATAAATAGCAATCAACGCTTTTTCTGCAATCAAAGCAAATTCACATCATTCAAGTCATGTAAACGGTAAACCTCTGCCCGTAAAATATGAATACACGAAATAATTGTTGATTTTCACACCTTGCCATAATGCATGTGTACTAGTAATTATACTTATTCATATATGTGTTGACATATTTACACAGCCACAACTACAGTTGTGGAAAATCTCTAGCAGATCTTTTACTGGCATAACTATGAGTTGTAGTCAAAAGAATGGAACAATCGAACTGAGTGTTCATTCCTCTTTGGGTCTCTTGGATCCAAAATTCCTTCTTATGTTTGGTTACGGTGTCCTAGGAATATCAGCCCATTTTCTTGTCTCCTATATTCTTCTAAACTATCCCGGGGTGTTCAATGGTTCATTTTACAAAATCTACATTGTTCGATCGATTGTGGTATTTCAATATTGCAGTAAATGGAAATTTTTCAATTTTAGAACGTTATCGTCTACTTGAATAAGTATATAGTCATCCGATTACCAATCTTTACCTGTGGTAAATGTTTCTTAGCGAAATTTTTCATATCTCACGCTCCGTATAAATTGACACTTTTGTATTACATGCATTGGCACTTGGGATACGTCGAGTACCTTCTATCTGTTGTACTTTCTTTTGACCTTTTCGTAGTTATTTTGGGGAGTTTCAAGCTGAAAGAGGTTTGTATGTGTATGCGTGTGTGTCTGTGCGTTTGTGTGTGTATGTGTGTATGTGTGTATGTGTGTATGTGTATGCGTGTGTGCGCGCGTGTGTGTGGACGTTTTATAACTTTATAATGTAATTTTATAACTTTTGCGCGTTTGTGGCCGTGTAGACGTGCATTGTAAACAGAGTGATAGCTTGAGATACAAAAGTACATTCTCAAATGTATCAATTCAGATTTGGAAAACTGTGTACCCCTTCGTCATTTTCGCATCATTTTTACTTCCAACATGGCTCCCTATTCAACTTCTTCAAGAACAGACTAAATACGCATATAAATTACGAACCGATCGTTTTGTTATTAACTCAGCTATATGTGCTCCCGCAGACTACATACACTATTTTTTGATTCGTGCTTGTTTCATTGTATCGTGTTCTTTATTGATTGCATTCTTCAACTTCACTGTAATCGTTGTTCTTTGGATGGTTAGTTTGTTTTAATGTAACTTTAGTTTTTGTTTAGAAATCTGTTCACTCAAGTCTATCAAGTCAGCTGAGACGGGCGTAGATGACAATGTGCTTTAATAGTCTTATTGAAGTTGTAGTATTCTCTCTAATAGCCACTGCTTTGGTAAGTTGTAGTGCGAAAAAACTTTAAATAATGTTCTTCTTAAGTTTATGGAACTACAAACTACAAGAACGGATTTCACCCTTTTCATGATGCTGTTGGGAGGAGACGCTGTTTCCCTTCTTCCACCATTTTTCCTTATCATTTTATCTCCGAACATGAGGTTGAGAGTTTTGGAGCTACCAGTCTTCAAACTGATTCAAGAAAAGCTTAAGGGTTTCAAAACGAACAAAACTTCACCAGTGGTTGTTTTAGCATAATGAGCACATGTTTCGCACGCAGAGAAATGTAGTGATTATCGTTCGATCCCACTATTCAATAAAGTTTATATATAAATTTATTAGAATTTAATTTTACATTTGACTAATAGAAACAACGGGAACAACTCGAGGCTTTAACGATCTACAAAACATCCTTTTATAAGAAGGCTGGGCAATGAGAAGAACCACTCCCCCAGTTGCTCCGTAGAGAAAAATCGCAGTCAGAGAACTATTTGCTGGGACTGAAAATGAAACATTTACTGAATTTATGTATTCCAACCTGCAAGACCGAAAGTCATCGTGATAGTAATATATTCGCAAGAGATATTTGGTATAATCATCAACAATGGCGTGATAACCTGAGCAAGTAAAGCGTAGGCAAAGTGTTTTTGAAGTTTTTTGGTTGCTGCAGACATTGGTTTTATCATAATGTTGGAGAGGGTCTTGTAGAAAAACATCCCAATTAGAAAGAAAAGGAAATTCATTTCAGCTGCCAATGAGGCAATTCCTGTATAGGCGTAGAAATCTTGATCGAATGCAAGTATTGATGGGTCGGCAATGATTTCGGGAGTGATACAAGTGTAATTCTGGAATGCCCTGTTTCAGTCTTTTAAAACAGCTTTTCCAACAATAATACGAAAATATCCGCACCGTAATAGCTTTTTCGAGTAAGGTTTTTTGCAAGTGTTTGTTTATTATTACGCCATGTTAGAGGTACAATTTGAACAATATCACGCAAATAAGGAAAATGGTATTTTGGCGTGACCTCCAATTTACGACTTTAATGAAAAACTCAAAGTACTTGAAGCCTACAAATCTTTTTTTTTACAGTTTTGAATAAGTAGCTAAGAGCAGGTAATTTTTAAGGAGAATTTGGAAGTTACAATGAGATGCTCTCATGTTGGTTCATACAAGGGAAAATGGCAGAAAACCTTGAAATTTCGGTTTTTGAAAAATCTAGTATTTTTAAAAGCAAATATATCTGAATACAATACGAACGCAAAAATTAAACGGTACCCCCACGTCTTAACGGTACCCCCACGCCCGGGTTAC
This sequence comes from Oscheius myriophilus, assembly GCA_964057215.1. Classification (NCBI taxonomy): domain Eukaryota; kingdom Metazoa; phylum Nematoda; class Chromadorea; order Rhabditida; family Rhabditidae; genus Oscheius; species Oscheius myriophilus. Next base: position 24,913,207 of record OZ059902.1, read on the forward strand.
TGTTGGGCAAGCATGGCAACGGGCCGGCCCGGGCCGGCCTGCTCCAAAATTTTTCACGGCCTGGCCCGGCCCGGCCCGACCTGGCCCGGCCCGGGCCGACTCAACCGAAAATTTATGCCTTTTTTCAATGTGAAAATCAAGTTAGCCCAAAAACGTATTTACTTGCACCAGCATATATATAACCATCAGTATTTACCTGGGCCAATTTTTGCAGAACCTCCTTAGTGTCCGTTTTCAAAAACCCAAACATTGCAGGTAAACATGCACTTGCATATATAACCCCCATTATTATTTTTCGCTTGAGAGAGAAATTTCTGTGACCTAAAGTGACCAAATAACGGTAGTAGAATAAATGAACTGCGGCACAGAAAGTGAGGGGAAAAATCATTAAAACAGTGATGTATGAAAACAAAGGAGAAATATTGGGAAAGTAGAATACAAATCCAATAAAGGTTACAATTGAAAACGGATATAAACTGTAAATTCTAAAAACTACTCCCAACTGGAAATGGAAAATTTAACGATTTTTCCAACACGACAAACACACAATTAAGTCACCGCAAGAGGTGAAAATTTGAAGATAAAGAAGGTACCACTTGTATTTTCCCATTTGCGGTGTAGAATAATACAAAATACAATAAATTGTAACAATATTAATAATAAAACCAAATGAGCACGCCGTTATGTCAATAGTTCTTATAAGTTGAATATTTCCTACAAGAGGACCGCAAGAGATCATGTTTGGTGAGATTGAAATAAATTTTCCCTACAATTTACGATTATTCAAAAAAAAAATCAGACCAGAAAAACAATATTTCTAGTTAACAATACAAAATACTGGTTATTTTTCGCTTGGCGGTTTTCGACGCTTAATCAAAACGGTTTCCACGAGGTTAAGGGAAAATTTCACAAGTAAAGTATCAAAAAATAAAAAAAAATGAGTTTCAGTAATCTAACGACAAACTCAGAAAACTAAGAAGGTTTTTTGTCTGAAAAGGTACAAGACGCTTTTTTGAATGTGGAAAAACGGCATTAACAAAAAGTTTTTTATCACCCTTTATTTCAAAATATGACAATTTATAACAATAATTTTCCCTTTCTCTTTAGTTTAGAAACAAAAAAATTTTGTCGTTACACTATTGGCATTATTAAAAATTTTAAAAAAAAGTTACACTAACGTATTTTCACGTAACGTTAGATATTACGAGCGCTTTCAAAAGATAAATTAACTTTTTCACATTTTTCTATATTATTGCGTAAATAAATTTTGCACTTTTACGTAATTTTACGTATCTTCCCGTGCTTTGATGCAAAATTGTCATCTAACAGAAAATATCGTAATAAAGATTTATACAAACAATTGTCAAGTAAATTTCCGTAATGAAATTTTACCTATATCATTGTGTCAAAAAGTACGAAATTGTTTAATAAACAGTCTTAAGTGCAATCACCGAGTCTTCCAAAAAGAAAAATCGATGTAAAAAATATTAACTGGGCCAGCATGAATTTAATATAACTATTTTTATATGATTTTCGCCGTCGTGAAAATACTAGTGTTCAACTTTTTACATAAATTGTATATAAATCTCGCGTGCCCTGTTTTTCAAACCTTCTGGCTCCTCATCGCAGCTGTCTTCACAATGATATCACTCCCACAATTTATAAACCTATTGAAGAAGGTTACAACTGCAATCAAGAGTACTTGCAAAAGCGCAATTATCTCCATAATGTAAACACGTAATTGGGTACTTGTACACTTTAATCTTCATGAATCAAGCAGTAATTGGGAGTTTCTCAAATCATCGTAGTAGCTACTATAAGCCAGTAGTTAAAATTTTCTCTTTTCAGCGTAACCCTGCAAAACAAGATTTTCCAAAAGAAAGTAATTTTTAGAAATCTCCAATGGGCTGCTATTCTGATGACACTGATATCACTGAAGGAAAATCATACGGACTTTTGAATCCCATGTTTATCTATATGCTAATTTATGGGATAATTGGTCTCGCTATGCATTTCTTTGTATCATTCGTAATTATATACCATCAGAAGATTTTCGACGGCTCGTTTTTCAAAATCTACCTCGTCCGATCCGTAGTGGTACAAATAAACAATACTTTATACAATTTCAGGACGTATATATCTACTTCAACAAGATGATCATAGTACGTCTACCCCTCTTCACCTGTGGTACCTGTCTCTTGGCTAACTTCTTCCGAAATTATTCTTCATTCGATTTTTCAGTACTGTATTTTGTATTTTGGGATGTTAGTTATGTGCAGTACATCCTTTCCATAGTTTTGTCACTTGACCGATTCATTGTTCTGTTGGGAAGTTTTCATGTTAAAGAGGTGAGAAAATGGAATTAAAATGGCCATTTGCGGAATATTTCTGAATGATAATGAACCTTTTGCAATTTCCCAACTTCAAATTCACTAATTTTTCCGAACATAGCTGCAGACAACAGTTGTGCGAAAAAAGCTTGTGACATTTTCATCAGCACTCCATTCCGAAAAGGCCTCTGACGGTCCCTTTGATGTTAACTGATTCTTGATTAAAATTTAGACCAGCGGGAGGGGGTGTGATTAAGATAATATAAAACAAGCATAAAGTAAAAGTAAAGTAAGTTTTTCCCCGTATCAAGGTTTGTAGTACAAGCTTAAGAATATTACAAACAAAGTTTACAATGAACAAAACTAAACAATAGGAGAAAGTGCAGAAGGGATCATTACACTGATCTTTCACAAATTTCTCTAAAAAGCCAGGCCATTCAAATAATAGCAGTCTAGGTTGACCTATTTTATCGCTTGAAGTAAAAAATCTATAGAAAGGCGATTCATCAACATCAACATATTTATTTTACTCTTAATAGGCCTCTTTAATTTTAAAGAACTTTAACCAATTTTTAGAATCTGTCTTTTTTAAATTAAAAGGTTAAGTTTTTGTCATGGCTATTTTTTCCTCTAATTTCTCTGTAGTTGCATAGATTTAAAAGAAAAAAATTAAATGTTTTTTAAACATTTATTAAAGTAGCTTAAACATTCATGCAAGGTAGCTTTTCATTTCATTTTCGAACGGCTACGGTCGGAAATTTTGCGAATAATTTATGCTAAATTGTCAAGCACCCTTTTCTTTTCCAGGGCTATCTCATCCAAGTAGAATTAAACTGTTCATTTCGCGACTTTAAAGCGGATTTTCTGGAAAATGCGAAATTCGCGACCCAAAGTCATTTACATTTTCATGATCAGCGAATTTTTATCTCCAAATTAAGCCAATGTAGTAAAACCCGCCTGACTGTCCCTTTAAGTGTTTTCATTAAAATTAGTTATTTATAATTTTTAATTCTTAAGTAACAACTCATGTACAACTTCTAAATCTTTAAACAATTCGATCATGTTTTTCAAGTTCGAGAACAAAAATTGTTTCCGTTAAAAAAATGCATTTTTTTTTGAATATTTAAACTTCAGATCTGGAAAACTATCTACCCCTATATAATAGCTGCATCTTTCATTTATCCAGCTTGGTTCTGTACGAAAGTTTTGGAAACCACAACATCCTACATTTATCATTCAAGATACGATAACTTTGAAGTTAACTCAACTCTCTGCCATGAAGAGGTTTTTTTTAATTTAATGAGAAAATCATGTTTAATTTTCAGAATTCCGGACCTTTCTTTGATTTTCTTCTGTACTTTATGGGAAGCTGTTCATTACTGAATTTCCTTTTGAATATTATTGTAATTTTATCTTTCGCTAAGGTAAAATTGCAAACCTTTATAATTAATAACTTTATAATTGGGTTATCATTTTTTAGGACTTTTCCCGATTATCAGAAAGGCTCAAACATGCCGAATTCATCCTGTGCGTCAATTGTTTCGTTGAAATTATCACACTGTCGTTAACTTCTGCAGCCATGGTAATTAAATAAATCAATAATTACTTAATTGATATAATATTTTCAACAACAAACAGACATACTGAGCAACTTTACTCGACTGACAGTGCTTTTTGGAGGAGACCTCGTTTCTCTCATTCCCCCGTTTCTACTTTTATTCACGTCTGAACTTCTCCGAAGAACTATTATGGAAATTGAAATGTTCAAGAATTTTTATAATCGATGGATACGCTACAGGGCAACCAAAACTTCACCAGTGATGTACCAAACACAGTAAAAGTGAAATTACCCGAAGGTAATATATCCCTCGCCCCTCGAGTTTGTAATAGCGGAGTCCCCATTTGACCCAGATAAGTATGTCCAACAATTGATAAATTATGTATTGGTTTTGAAAAAAATAATTTTATTGTTTTTAACCCATTTTAATGGTTTATATTCGACAAGACATTTAGTTTTTTTTATGAATGCACTCATCGAAGAAAGTTATTGATAAAGTTTTTTATGAAATGAAGACCTGTTTTTTATTTCATAATACAAACTACAAATTCAAAGTTAATTTAATTCACCATGGTTTTCGTCTAACTGGTTTTTATACTAAAGATATGATGACAACTACTTATCATGGAGTTTCTAGACATTTAGTCAGCATTTTTTTTCTCAAAAAAAATTAAGACTTTGTTGGCTCCAAAAATTTCTAGCGCGTGCGTCTTAGAAAAAAAAATTGCAGATTCGTTTTAAAAACTTTTTTTGATTTACAAGGTTTTAAAAAACTGAACCAAAAAATTATCTATAACCGTCATGTAGCCCACAGGTTTTACAGGTTGTTTAAAAACTTTGGTGAAATTCGATTTTTGTAATGGGTAGGTCAAAAACATTTTCGTTATGAAATTTTCCTTTTTTTCTTTAGAAAACATTCGAACTTTTAATTTTCCAACGGCTGAAGCATTTTAATCAGTTGAAAAACAAAGAGAACTTGATCTCTTCCTTATCGATTTAATCCAACGTGTGAAAAAACACGTAAAACTAAGAAAATTCAACGCTAACAGTTCCATTTTGCGCCCCATTTGCGTGTGATTTTCATAGACAACTTATTTTCATTGATTTGAACCAAAAAATATTTATTATTCATCTTTTATTAACATTTCAATTTTGTCCCTGATTAACAGAAACTGTAGAAATAACACGTGGCTTCGGCGTTCTACAAAATACTTTTCTATAAGACGGCTGAGCAATGAGAAGAACCACTCCCCCAGCTGCTCCGTGAAGAAAAACCGCAGTAAGACAAAGATTCGCTATAGCTGAAATTCGATTGATTTTTTAAGCTAATTCACATACTTTCAAATCCAAAAACCATTTTGAATAAAATATAGGCGCAGCAAAAATCTGGCATCAACATGAACATCGGCGTCATAACCTGCGCCAGCAAAGTGTATGCAAATTGTTTTTGAATTCTCCTTGTTGCTTCCGACATTGGTTTTATCATAATGTTGGAGAGGGTCTTATAGAAAAGTAGTGCGATTAGAGATACAAGAAAGGTTAGTTCTGCTGTGAGAGGTGCCAGGCTTCTATAGGCAAACACATTTTGATCATATGCTAGAAGTGAAGGGTCGGTGGTGATTTTCGGCGTAATGCAAGTGTAATTCTGAAATAAAACAATTACAAGGCTAGATGCAAACGATGCTAAATCAAATCGTGCCTATGCGGCCAACGTCTCAGTGTATATTCGGTCGCAGGGCCGCCAACATCAGCGGCCGAATGCGTGTCTGTGCGGCTGCAGGCAGTCTAAGTCAGAGACCTCAGGCCGCGATTTTTTACGACCGGAGCCCGCGGGTTAATGCAGCCGTATGACTGCCTACGTCAGCGGCTAAAGGGATGTCTGTGCATCCCCAGTCCGCTTCATTGAGCGGGCAAACAATGCGTGCCTGTACGGCCAAATTCCCCTAGCGTCAGAAGACTTGTCTGTGCGGTCCCAGGCCCCCACGGTGGCTTTAGGCCGCCTGTCTGTTCTGTACCCGAAGTCCCCGTGCTCATGCGGCCGCAGGATTGTGTCAACGTCAGCGGCCAAAGGTGTCTCTGTGCGACCGACTAATTGAGCGGTGAAAGACAGCGGCCAAAGGTGTCTCTGTGCGACCGACTAATTGAGCGGTGAAAGACAGCCGCACAAAACGGCCGAAGGCCGTGCCAGAACGGAGCGCGGCGTAACTGCGCGTGCCCTTTCAGTAGATCGATGCTACACTGATTAGAGGTAGCCACATTTTTTTGGATTTTTTCTCGTTGATTTGATTTTCAAAATGATAAAGCATAGTGAATGTCGTCCATGTAGAAGAGTCCGAAGTGGAATTTCGGGCTTATTTCAGTTTTTGAACAGCTGTTTCTTATCTTTCCATGAGCCAAAGTTCTAAACCCCCTGACTATCCCTTTTGAATAAATGTTTCTTTAATTGTCGCTTTAACAAGAACAATGCACAAACCTGAGAAAGTTTGCGTAAAACCTCTTTTGTTTGAGTTTTCCAAAGTTGAGGTATTGCTGATGTACACGCACTAGCATAAATAACCAGCAATATTAATTTACTTTTGAATGAAAACTTTGTGTCGCCCGAAGTGACCGAATAACGATAGAAAAATAAATGAACTGCGGCACAGATAACAAGGGGAAATAGTATTAAAACAGTTATGTAGGAAAGAAGTGGAGAAATTTGAGGAAAGTAGGATACGAATCCGATAAAAGTTACAATTGAAAATGGGTAATAGTTATAGTTTCTGAAAAACAGTCCTAGCTGAAAATGATAATTTAAGAGTTTTTCAACAAAAACTCACAATTAGGTCACCACAAAAAGTAAGAATTTTATGGTAGAGAAGGTACCACTTGTATTTCCCCATTTGTGATGTAGAATGATACAAAATACAATAAATTGTGATAAAATTAAAAATAAAACCAATAGAGCAGGCTGCTATGTCAATTGTTCGTATAAGTTGAATGTTTTCCAAAAGAGGGGCGCAGTGGATCATTTTTGCTGAGATTCCAGTAATTCTTCCGCACAATAAACGAGTTTTCAAAAAACTTCTCTAGACAAGAAAAACAGTAAATTCTAGTTAGAGATACAAAATAGTTGTTTTTCTACGGTAGTTTTTTGGTGTGCGAGCTTCCCAGGGGGGTAACGGAAAATTTCACATGCACAATATCAAAAGATAAAATAATGGGAGTTGAGTCATCTTAAAGGAAGTTGTTCTTTATTTTTTTCAAGTCCACGCCGATTTTGAAAATTCGCTCTTTTTTAGAAAGCTTAAGAATGGAATTCTAATTGGGCACTGTTGATTTATGTTAGGTTTCAACTAGATTGAAATGAAAAATACATTGGTCCACAACGAATTATTTTTCGTCAGATTAAATTAATTTTTGCGCAATTTACGACCATTCAAAAAAATTTCAGACAACGAAAACAAGATTTCTAGTTAATAATAAAAAAACTTGTTATTTTCTGGATCTGGGTAATTTTTGACGCTTGAAGGAAAGGTATGCTTCCCATGAGGACACGGGAAATTATTGGGGGAAATTGGCACATACAAAACGTTTTACACTGACAAGTTAATTTTAGATACGAAAAAGAATTTATCCTAAAGAGGATTCGAACTCTCGTCGCTAGAGTTTCAAGCGGTTCTGCTACTACTCAGCCGCTACTACACTGCATGACGGCCTGGCTGTGTTTGTAGCAAACAGTTAGCGCGCTCGCTTGGAAAACTAGGGACACAAGTTCGGATCCGCCCCCTGATATCTTTTGTAAAAAAAGGTCAAGAAACATTCAATCAATTGCAGATTTTCTTTGTTTCCTAAACTTTACGAAATGCGGTCGATTGCAAAAAAAACTCGTGCAATGGAATGCTTGTGATTTCAAAAGCCGAAATCTTCGCTTCTTTCGTTTAAATAATTGGTTTTTAGGGATCCCGCGTAAAACATGCATTGATTATCATAAACCTTCGTTTTACAATATTTCTTCTATTTTTTTACAATATTTCTTCAATTTATATTATCAAAACAAAATGCATTTATTATATTTAGTTACGATGGACTTTTGTAATTCATGACCAGACTTTTGCTGTGGGAGTGTATTAAATATGGGGCGCAAAACTCTATGGAAAATGTGAAAGGTCAGTTCTAGTGTTTTTTTTAATAATAAAAAGAAAATGTCATCATTCAATTTTTATAGCTAAACCTTTGCTCGGCGACAAATGTGCTGAAGATGTTAAAAAGCTTCGAAATGCATTCCTGGCGGCTGATAGGTTTAGAAAAGAAGAAAAAGAGCGAGCAGGTGAGCAAAACAAGGTTGGTATGGAAAAGGAGAAACTGTCTGAATTTTTTTTTATGGAATTTCAATCGATTTGAAAGTTTTTGCTTGGTCCGAGAAATACCAACTTTATAAGTAAAAAAGCCCAAAATTTCCAAAATGCCAATTAGAATGTGAAATATAATAATATTTTTTGCTCCAAATTTGTGCCAAATGATTTCAAATTACTTAAACTCTTTTATTTTTTATACGTCAGAAGCTATTGCATCCCTTTGAGCAAAAAAAACATTTTTGACCTACCAAAAGTGAATTTTTTCCTGATCAAATCAATGGAAGAAATTTTTGGGAAGTTTATGTTCGTAAGTATACAATGCAGCATTTTGCTATGAGTAAAGGAAAAATGCGTGAAAATGGTCATGTTGATCGAGAGAGCGAAGGTTTTTAAACATCGGTTTCTCTAGTGTTTTATATGTAAAAAAACAAACTTTAAATGGCAATTCAAAAACTTTCCGATCGATTAAACCAACCTGTTTCAGACAGTTTCTCCTTTTCCTTACCAACCTTGTTCTGCTCACCAGCTCTCTCTTTTTCTTCTTCTCTAAACCTATCAGCCGCCAGGAATGTATTTCGAAGCTTTTTAACATCTTCAGCCCATTTGTCTCTGAGCAAAGGTTTAGCTTTCGTCACGGAGTTTTTGGGACTTTAACTTTTCAGAATGTGCAGAAAAGTTTTGCGCATCTTTTTAATATAGAGGCGTTTTGCGACGCTTTTATGTCAAACGTCGACCGATTTCGTAAAAAAAAAAAATACAGTACCCTACCGTAACCGTTACGATATCGGTCTAAAAGTTTCAAAATGTTGTATATTGGTCCTAAGAAGGTTATGGACCAATTTTGACCCAATCTTGAGACTATGAACTTTTTCCTAAGACAGTGACTTTATAGCGGCCGCTCGATCCTTTCAGAGACTGCGTCTTAAATCGATGAAATCAAACTTCCCAAAACTTTTAAATTTATCGATTTAAATTTACATCTTGTCAACTTTTTGGGAAAGCTTTTTCATAGTTTGCATTGTCATTAACGGGTTTCTTTATTCATTTAAAATCAGAAATTTTTGGGGATAGGTATTTTTGTTGTTTAATTTGTCTCGGTGCAAATTTGGAAATAAATACAAGAATGCTTTCAGATGTTTCTAGAGAAGCACAAATCGATCGCACTTCGGAGTCCGTCCTTTCCAGCCGAATCGAAAACGAAACATTGAAATTCGAAAACATGCGCCAGAAAGAAGAAATAACTGATTTGAAGGACACGAAGGAGAACGGAAAGCAGTTGGCTGAAGTAATAGTTTTTACAAGACCATTTTTCGCGGCTCAAAGACAAACGTAAAACAGCTGTCAAACTTCAAACTTGTTTTTTCCTAGAATTCCTCTATATGGTTCAAGTGGGCAAAAATTTTCTTACAATACTACTGGTGGAGTTTCATTGGAAATTCGAACTGGGTTGAAGCCGGTTGCCAATAGCGGAACTTTTATTAATTATTGGGTGGTGAGTTTAAAGGGGTAGTAAGGAGGGTTTTTCATTACTTTTTTGATCGGATACTGCCGGAAATTATGCGAATCAGTTATTCTAAATTGTCACGCACCCTCCTCATGTTCTAAATTCTCTCAAACAGTAAGAATGGAATCCGGCGCATTAGCAAGCTTTGTATACTACTCGCCCATAGAACTTGACTGGAAATATTGGCGATTAGCATAGTTTTCAATCATAAACAATGCACATTTATGCAAAAAGGTGAACTTGTAAATCTATCATTGCTCACGCTATTTAGCTTAGATTCGCAGGTTCTGTCTACTTCCGGTCGATGTCTATGGGCGAGGAGTATAAAAACCCGACACGAAGGGCGTACTGGACGTGTACCAATTTGTAGACGGGGACCCGTTTTTGGCGACTTTGGGCGTATTTTCTAGAAAATGGAAAATTTGCGACCCGCAGTCATATACATTTTTGTGATCAGCGAATTGATCTTTTCTTATACAGCACAAGTTGTGAAACCCGCCTGACTGTCCCTTTGATGAGCTGGCGGGTAGCCTTGAAAAGTTTCCACCTCGCCTCTCTCTCTCTCTCTCTCTCTCTCTCTCTCTCTCTCTCTTGTTTTTGTTGCATGTTTCTCCAAGTGTCTTTCAGACAAGAACATGGGAGCATCCGGATTGGAATGTTACACTAACTTCTACTTCTACTACTTTCTCCCCTACAACATCAACTTCCACATCACGGCCTTCTTCTGTTGTCACTACTACAGGAGTTACAGCTAGCCCTACCGTTCCACAAACAAGCAGTTCAACACCATTAACAACTACAACACCAAGAGCTACAAGCACTACCAAACTGTTGGCATCAACCATTCCAACGACCACTACAACTCCACTTACCACAACCACAAGCGTTGCAACTGCTTCGTCAGGTAAAATCCCATTCGACCACAAATAACCTTTTTTAGGACTGATTTTCGTCTTTTTCATGGCACTCTGCTTGTAACGTAAGGGGGTATTTTAAAGAAGAATTTCGACACCTTAACAAACTTTTTTGTTCAAATGATATTTATTTTTGTATCTGTTATGCCATGTTCAACAATAAAAATGTTTTTGTCTGCGCTCGAAAGGCATTCCTAATGTGTATCAAACGTTTTCACGGTTCGTGGGTTTTAAAGGCCTGTATTGATGACAAATGACAATATTTTGAAAGGTTTAGTTGCCTATTCACATTTTGCACTCCTTTTATAATTCTTCTGAAAACAATTTTGATTTTTCCATCTAACCGCACCCCCGAAAAAAAACCATATGTAGAACTGTTTTCGGCGCTAGCTCATAATCTATATGGTTTGTTTAATATACAAAGTGCAGCCTTCCTTCTCCAATTAAAGTTCTCTTTTAAACTCCAAGTATTTTAGTTGCTTGTGTTTGGACGGCTTGTTTTTGTGTTTCCAGACTTTGTATTGTATTCTTTTAGCTTTAAAGATACCAAATCTTGGAAAATATAGTTTTTTCCCAATACCAGCTATTGAAAGTTGGTATTATGATCTCTTGCCCTCCAATCTACGAAGACGTCGATATTCTTTTAACAATCGATCATGTTGTCGGAATTATTTGTCTATTATTCAATTTAACTACCATCTATTGTATTATTTATCACTCGACAACAACCATGGGGAAATACAAATGGTATCTTCTGTATCATCAAATTGTAACCGCCTTCGGCGATCTGTTTGTAAGATATGATCATTGAAATAAGTTAAATTTACTTTTAGCTTAACCTTATTCGAATCTATTTTTTCTTTCCCTTCACTATAATTTCATTCATCGGGATTATGGCCAAATTTGTGCCCTCGGGCATTATTCTACTTCTAAGTGTAACAGTATTTGTCTTGTCTGTTTGTGTCACGGTGCATCTTTTCTACTATAGATATTTGTTAACAACTGGGGTGGAATATTTTGATCTGAAACATAAAATCTTGATGTTTTCAATATACTGCACGGCTTTTTTCCCAGCTATAACTTACCTTCAACCTGACGATACGGATAATGTACTCAGTACATTAGCTCAAGTAATTTTATCCTTTAACATATGAGTCAAATCTTACACGAAAAAAGTGTGTACGTGTGCGCGTGTGCGCGTGTGCGCGTGTGCGCGTGTGCGCGTGTGCGTGTGTGCGCGTGTGCGCGTGTGTGCGTGTGTGCGTGTGTGCGTGTGATCATGTGTGTGTGTGAGCGCAAATGGAAAAACGCGTGTGGGCCTAAGTTTCTAAACTTTTTAGACCTACTCCTGTATCTCCACCAACATGTCTGCTGGACGATATCTTGTTGCCTATGATAAAACTACTTTCGTTCTCACAACTCTTTCAGTCTTATCTCTTGAATTCGTTTTTCTATTCAACGTCATCATAGTACTGTTCTACAAATCTTTGAAAAACATTATGGTCAAAGCCATGTCAGAGCAAACCCGAAAAATGCAGAAAAAGTTTTTGTTTACGCTTCTGGCTCAAGCTACAGTACCCATGGTCATGCTCGTTCCGCATTCCGGCTTTACATTTATAATGTATTACAATATTTTTGGATACGCAAGTGAGAAACAAGGCATTTACAAAAGAAGTGGTTGTTTTCAGCAATTGCCAACATTTTTGTGGCTTCGTTGTTTTGTCATGGCGCTGTTGGAGGAATTGTGCTACTTGTTACCCAAACAACCTATAGAAGAGTTATACTAAGGAAAACGAACGTAAAAACAACAGTGGTGCCTTCAGTCAACTCCCAACACACAACAAGGGTAGAATAAATAACAAAAAACATTTTTTGTTGGTGTGATGAGAGACATGCCCATTATCGACTTTTTTAAACGAAGGGTTAATGGTTAATGGAACGATAACGTTTACTTTGCCAATAACCTTTCATCTTCCTAGGAACATATTCAGGTGTTCAAATTTTTTCCATGATTCTTTTGCTTGTTTCGTCCGTTTAATCCATTAGCTCACCAAACGGACTGGCGCCGGTCGCCAAAGTGAATCCAAAAGGTCGCAAAAAAAATAGAAAAAAAAAGTTTAAAAAAAGGTAACAAAAAAGTCGCAACCGAAAAAGAACTTTTTTGAGATATCACCACCACTCGAAAGACCTTGAGAAATTGTCTTGGATACTTTTTTGAGTTTAAATGGATTATTTTCATCCAGCAAAAAGTTTCAATTCAAAATTCGAAAACAGGCAGTGTGATGTTTTCCATATTTTTTTTTACAAAAGTTTTAACACAACAAATTGTGTATGCTTTTTTGTATGTTGTTCCATATCATGCAATAAGTATTACAAAAAGCAACACAATTTTCATAAAAAAAAATATTTGGAGGACGTATTTTCGCGTTTCCAGACTTTGTGGTGTAATCTTTAAACATGAAAACCACGGAAATATAACTTATAAGATTAAAAAATTCCTCGAAAAAAAGAATTATGATCTCCTGTCCTCCAATTTACGAAGTCATGGATGTTCTTTTAACAATCGACCATGTTGTCGCAGTTGTGGGTTTCATGATCAATTTAAGACGCAATTTTTATAAGACAAGAGCTGGACAAATGACAATTGTGACATAGAAATTTCATTCACTCCAAACTAACCAATTATGTTACACTAGACCAAAAAAAAAGCAATATAACTTGTTTTTTGCTTGGTTGGGTTACTGTAGCCCATATTATAGATGTCATGCCTGCAATTCTATATCTCACCTCAACGTGACCCAAATAAAAAACTGCCAATTACAAAAAGTTAGATAAACCCAATATAAACAACTTTGTAATTAACAACAAAAGATAATATTAAGGTTTTCATGGCTCAAATGTGGAAAATATATGCAAAATATGACTTTTTTCGACATTTTTCGACGTTGTGAGTCCATACCGCTAAAGTATTAAAAGCGACCACATGCATTTTATTCACCACACTTTTTTCAACATTTTATCTTTTTTTCACCAAAAAATTCTAGGTCATGCCTCATCCTCAAAAATCGCCTTGAATTGCGCCATATGGGTGGAAGGCGCCCCTAATCAGCGCTGCGCCGAGAATCCGCATGCGCCAGGCATTGATAAATTCGAGCCGCGGTGCCGATTAGGGGCGCCGAAAGCTGATGGCGCGCACTTCAAGGCGATTTTTGAGGATGAGGCATGCCCTAGACTTTTTTGGTGAAAAAAGATAAAATGTTGAAAAAAGTGTGGCAAATAAAATGCATCTGGTCGCTTTTAAGACTTTTGCGGTATAGACTCACAACGTCGAAAAATGTCGAAAAACGTCACTTTTTGCATATATTTTCCACATTTGAGCAATGAAAACCTTAATATTATGTTTTGTTGTTAATTACAAAGTTGTTTATGTGGGGTTTATATAACTTTTTGTAATTGGCAGTTTTTTATTTGGGTCATGTTGAAGTGAGATATAGAATTGTAGGCATGACATACACAGTCTGGGCTACAGTAACCCGACAACCCCAAAAACGGTTTTCATCGTTAACTTTGGTTGTGTTGATGATAATTTATCTGTTTCATGTGAATCCGAAACAAAAAAATATCCCATGTCACAAGACCCTCGAGTCTTATAAAAATTGCGTCTTTACTACAATTTACTGCATAATTTTTCATTCAACAACCGCCATGGGAAAGTACAAATGGTATACCCCTCGCCAATCCTACTTCGGCCAAAAAGAGGCCACGCTCCTTTTGTAGCCCCATATTTTGATGTAATAATGGGTAATTCGAATATTCACATCGGAATAATCTCACTCATTTCCAAATACCGCCGAAGTAGGGTTGGCGGGCACTATATCTTCTTTATCAACAAATCGTCACTTCTTTTGTCGATATGTTTGTGAGTTATTATTTCTAAATCTAATTAGTTCAAAATTTAGCTTAAACTGATGCGCGTTTACTTTTTGCTTTCCGTTCACAAAAATTTCATCGGGATTCTTGCCAAATCTGCATTTTTGGGCATTATTCTACTCTTATGTATCACCGTTTATGTGTTATCCTTTTGTGTTGTGGTGCATCTATTCTACTACCGAATTTCGTTAACGACCGGGACTGAATGTTTTAATCTGAAGCATAAAATCTTGATGCTTTTTATATACTGCACAGCATTTTTACAAGCTATAACTTATCTCCAGCCTGATGATACACAAAATGTGCTCAGCACAACTGTATAGTGCCGGCTAATCCTACCTCCAGTAAACTAGGTTTTTTTAAAGGACTAGGTACGTTTGGTCCCGCCGTGATTCTAATCAGCGGTTCGGGCAGGAGAAAATCTGAGAAAAGGGACGGCCCGGGCTGGTCTCACTGTTTTTGAAAATCTATTTTTAAAAGTAACTCTTTTCAAAACCATTATTTTTAAGTTCTGTTTGTTGCAAAACATAGTTCTAATTGTGCAAAACATAATAAGCAAAGGAGGATTCAAACACCTAATAAAATTTTTTCAAAAGTTTTCATGGCCGAGTGGCTAAGAGGTCGGACTGGCAAACCGAAGTTACCCCAGTTCGATCCCCCGTAGACAAAACTTTTTTGCCTTTTATGTTTTATGTACTTATTATGCTAGAGACACATTTGCAGTGCATATATAGTCTTAAACTTATTTTTTCTAACTTTTTCAATTTTTGAACTCGGGCCGGATCGGGCCGGCCCTTAGCCACTCTTGGTTTTAAGCATTCACAAGAAATCGCAGAACGTATAGTCATCGCCAAACGAGCATATTCGGCAAAATCCGCTTTTTCTCTCCGTCTAGGCTAGTGGCACACTATTTCCGCCTGCGCATCGCACGAATGCTGCATTAAAGGCAGTGTGTCACCAAAATTCGACCTTCTCAGAATTTAAAACTTATACTTTGCAAAATTAGACCTTTCGAAGACGATTTGAACAATGTATGTATTCGGCCAAAAATTTATTTTTGTTGCTCATATTTAGCTCTTCAAAGTTTTCCCGCGATATTTTTGAAATGCAATTAGCATGCCGCTCTCTCCATTTCTAATGGTGAAAACTGATCTCTCGCCTCACGGTACGATGTGTACAGGTCCACCCGTACATGAGTTAATTTTCCTGACATACTGCCTTTCAGGTTTTTTTTCAGACCTACTCCTGTATCTCTTCCAACATGTCTGGCGGCCGTTTTCTAGTAGCCTACGACAAAACTACTTTTGTCTTTACAATTATGTTAGTCCTGTCTCTCGAATTCGTTTTTCTCTTTACAATAATAAGCGTATTCTTCGGCAAAGAACATTGTGATTAAAGCGATGCCAGAACAGACTCGAAAGATGCAGAGAAAGTTCTTGTTCACACTTCTGGCCCAAGCTATACAGTACCCATGGTCATGCTTCTCCCTCATTCCAGCTTTAGTTTTTTTGTATTTCACTATTTTTGGATACGCAAGTGGAAAACAAGACATCTACAATGGTTAATCAATGTTTTCAGCAATTGCAAACATTTTTGTGGCCGCCTTCTTTTGCCACGGACCTGTTGGAGGAATTGTGTTGCTTATTGCTCAACCATGCTATAGACGAGTATTTATCAGGAAGACGAAAAGCTCCATCCCATCAGGACTTATAATAAACTCCCAAAACACCGCAAGAGTTGAATAATGAATCAGTTTTGTTACTACTTTGTACATTTTTTATGATTCTTTTCGGCTAGACCCGTCTATAGCTGTCGCCAAACGAGTATCGGCTATAAAAAGCCGTTTTTTCTCTCTTCTCGCACACTATTTACGCCTGAAAATTGCACGGCTATTGCATTAACGCTGTGTTTGGCAGGACGGTTATATTGTAAGGAAAATAGACACATATGAACAATAAAAGAACTCAATATGCTTTTGAACCAAAAATGAAAAACATTAAAGCGACAGTCAGGCGGTTTTTGCAAATTTGTAAAAATTAGGAAAGAAATATTCGCTGAAATTTAAGCGAAATTTTTTCGCTGAAATTTACTCGGCTCGAAATTTACTTTTTCCGACAAAATGCTCGAAAGTTGCCAAAAGCGGCCGAGCATCAGCAGATTTTGCGGATGGCCAGTCAGTACGCCCTGGTTGCCCGTTTTTTATATGCTAATGTGAAGAACTTAACTCTAATTTGATGAGATATAGCTGTCGCCAAATTGGAATCATGCCAATAAAATTAGAATGTTCCAGTGATCCTCTGTTGACATTGAAGTTTGTAGTCTAATCAGTAGACGACAGAGCATGGTTTGCAGATTTTCGCAATTAGCATATGATTTCCTTTTGGCGACAGCTATATCCCTGGAAAATAGACAATTTAGCATAGCTAATTCGCATAATTATCGACAGTATCCGATCGAAAATGAAGTGGAAAGCCACCTTACTGCCCCTTTAACTGAAAAACGTTTAAGGGACAGCCAGCGGGTTTTACAACACTCATCTAGGAGAGTAAAATTTGCTGATCAAGAAAATGGATGTACGAATGCGTCACAAATGTACCGTTTTCGATATATCTTAGTCCAATGTGTCCAAAAACAGCCGACCATCAGCAGATTCTACGGATGGCCAGTAAAATGTGAAAATGAGGAAGGCGTGAGACAGTTTAGCATAGTTGATGAGCATAATTTTCGACCGTATCCGATCAAAAATGAAATGAAAAGACACCTTAGTGC
Source organism: Oscheius myriophilus (assembly GCA_964057215.1). Taxonomy (NCBI): domain Eukaryota; kingdom Metazoa; phylum Nematoda; class Chromadorea; order Rhabditida; family Rhabditidae; genus Oscheius; species Oscheius myriophilus. The sequence goes on from OZ059902.1 coordinate 24,930,549, forward strand.
CCCTTTAACTAAAATACGTTTAAGTTTTGGTCCTATAAGCTGCAATTGGTTGAGATAAAACCTAGCAGGTGAATACAAAACGTTAAAAAACTTTTCGTGAAACATGTTTATTGAATCTTTGTCGTGAAGTTCAAATGGCAGCCCGGTAGATAGCAACAATCAGCGATATAAAGCCTGAAATTTGAATTTTTGCTTTACTATATTTAAATCTACCTATGGCGCCACCTGAGCCACCTTGTTGTACCGGTGGTGGCCGAGGTGTAGTTCTGGGTGTAGTAGTTGTAGTTGTGGGTTTAGTAATTGTAGTTGTGGTGGGCGTAGTTGTTGTAGGGGCTGTGGTGCTACTTGTGGTAGTTGAAGTTGAATTAGTCGGTGTGGTTGTGGTAGAAGTTCGTGTAGTTTCAGTTGGCCTTGTGTTCCTAGGAGTAGTGGTAGTAGAAGATGTTGAAGTAGTAGGAGGGCTGTATGAACTCATCGAGTACTGCAGCAGTGTGCCGGTATTGTTCTGATCCCATAAATTCATGATTACTGAGTCCGTAACAACGGAAAACGTTTTGTTCAAACTGCTTCCAAGATCGATTCTGTAATTTTGGTTGATAATGAGAGTTGCAGAAAATTAAGATACGTTAGGGACCGCAGAGTAGAAATTGTTTGTCGAGAACTTTGCCTACTCCAACTTAAGCTTTTCCTTTTTACACTATGGAATTTCTTCCACAACAAAGCTAGATATTACATTTTAAATCGATTACATTCCCGTTCTCGAATTGTTACAGTGGATAGGCGTGGTCAGTCACCGCCAAGTGCACAGGCGCTGCTAAGCACCGGGCAGAAACTTGGTTGAATGCAAAGTCCCCCAAATTGAAGAAAACGATGTTGGTTTGTAATGAGTAACCGTGTTTTTCTACGATTTATGGCACCAAAATGAACCCGCTGACTTTTAAAATTACACACCGTACACAAAAACAACCGTTTTCAAAATTGCTCCGAGAAAGTGATTTGGCAATGGAGCGCGAAAAGCGGATAAGTAAAAATACACTTTAAAGGGACCGTCAGGGGCCTTTTCAAATTTGAAATGGAATGTATGCTAATCAAGCCAACCCAATTGAAATCATTTTTCCGAACACCGCTCCAGAAAACTGCCGTGCGCCAAATGCTTGCCAAGTCTTCATTAGCATGTAAATTTAAAAAGGTCCCTGACGAGCCCTTTAAATTATTTTTTTTATATGATTATGATTCAGCGAATGAAATGTGCTCAATTATAATTTAAACAAAAGAAAATTAATAGTAGATTCATAAACTTAAAACACCTCGAGCGCTCTGGGTCTGTTTCGCACACATTTGGGAAATCCCGAGAACGTTGACACCAATGTTTCTCTCTGAAAAGAAAAAGTGGTTTTCTTAAGTTTTCTTTTTTTTTTTAATTCGGCGTAACTTTTTTCTGCGCGAACGGATTTTTGAGTTTTCGGGCAATTATATGTAAAAAAAAAGTTTAACAATTATTATAATTTGAAATCGGACGTGCTCCGGGTCCCACCTGTTTTTAAAGGCCTAGAAACCGAAAAACCCTAATTTTTGGCCCCGAAGAGAGACAATTTTTTTCCCTTAAAAATGCTGAACGAGCGCCCTTGCAGTCCCTAAAAAAAGTTCTTTAGACTTACGTTAATAATAGTGTGTTTTCACTGTCCCAAGTTGTGATGTTCAGAACGTTGGTTGAATTTGTCTGTGAAACCGTTACGTTGAATGTAAAAAATTCTGAAATCATGCTTTTTGTTTTTGTTTTATGATTTCGAATACTTACTATAGAAAGACGCCCTGTAATAAATCTGTTGTTGTTGATCTAAGAACCCGTAATTCGACGAAGAAATGAAACCATTGCGCCCAATGTAGGCATTGGCATTCTGAGAGCCGCCGCTAAAATTTGTTTTTGGTTTTTGGTTCAGAGCACAGTGTCCAACCTGATCGTCATTGACAAATTAGTAGCACCATTATTTAACATGGCTGTACGGGCGAATCCCGGAAACATTTGAGGGAACGTAAAATCGTCCCTGAAAAAATAAAACGTTTAGATTTTGTTCAGTTTTTTTTTTACAAAAGAAAGAAAATCATATATTTTTTGAGAGGAAAACGTAAATTGGCGTTGCCTTCATGTTTTTTTTATCTACAATAAACTCCTCGTGTAAAAAAAAGGTTAGAAAAAAGTGTATATCACTACATAAATTTATCAAATTTAGCAATACTTGTTATTACTGTTTTTTGCTCAAAATTCAAAGTAATTCATTGTTTCTGAATGGAAAAAACTAGTTTTTCATATGAATTCTAATGTCTTTGGTTTTGGCTATTGATCGAGAAATGGGAAAGTAGTTAAGACGCCGTCTCTGGAAAACTCGAGCAGGCTACTGTCTTAGAATGTATGTCATAGTCGCAGAATTGGCTCAAATTTCATCAATACCCTTCCTAGGACCAATATAGTCCAAGCCAATTCTAGTCCCTCCTCTTTTGGGCACTGCGTAAAACATTTTCGGCGGCACGGTATTTTCCTCTGGTACTGTGTCTCAATTTCGCTAATTGTATCAATTTTTGACTGTTTTGTGTTGTTTTATTGACAACTAGCGTGTTTCATGAAAAAATAAGCTTTTGTCTTTCCATCCATTTGCGCCATTTATCCCAGAAAACGAAAACAATTGCCCGCACACCAAAACTCGGGGGATCCAACTGGGGCAACTTTGGATTACCAGTCCGACCTCTTAGACACTCGGCCATGAAAAACATACAAAATTTATAAGGGTTTCAAATCTTCTTTAATATGCACATGTTTTGCACAATTAGAACTACGTTTTACAACAAAAAGAACTTAAAAATATTGACTTTGAATTTAAAAAAAAAAAGTTTTTTAAAAACACTCGGGCCGGCCCAAAAAGTTTCATTTAAAAAAAGTTTTTTAAAAACACTCGGGCCGGCCCCTTTCTCAAATTTTCTCGGCCCGGCCCCCTGATCAGCCACACTTGACCCCCACCACATTGAATTTACAAACCATTTAATAAACAGTATATAATAAACATACAATTTGAAAAAAAAGAGAATCAAGTGTACAATACATAACGGTTAGATCAGGTCGTAAACGATGGTCAGATTTCAACGAAAACATTTTTTTGTGAACGCATGAACTTCCGCTGATCCACTACACACACACAGACACACACGGTAGCGTTTTTTATTATAAGGGATATTTGGCAAGCTGCCGCCCAGATTGGGACTATGCAAGAGGACGGGAGAGAGATTTTCTTGGGACTGAGAGAGTGAGAGTGAGAGATATATAGATTGACTTTTGTTTTAATCAAGAAGCTGCCGCTCTTGGACCCGCGCTGGCGACTGAGAGAAGGAACCGCGAGAGAGAGAGAGAGAGAGAGAGAGAGAGAGAGAGAGAGAGTTTATTCTCCTTTTTTGTTTTGATCAAGGTTGCTGCCGCCCCCTGTACTTGAAACTGAGGGAGAGGGGGAACGGTTATGGACAGGCTTCAAAGGTGCGACCGGTTGAAAGAAGCTGTTTCGATCTTCGTCTCGCAACGAAGGTTCATTTTTTGTTGTTGGAAAGTTAGCCTCGCTTATAAGAATGAGGAAATGCGGCTATTTTCGAAACTAAGCAGTCATCTAACCGAACACACATGAAAGTCAGCCTGTCCCCGTCGCGAATGAGCAGTTATAAGCAGTTATATTTTTTTTTAGAAAACATTAAACCATTTTTTCTGACCATCGTGAACTCACTGAATAGCGCGTGACAGCGATCGGATGCTTGTGTTCGCGCACGACGCCGGGGCATTCCTTCGAAAGCGAGTCTTCTGAAATAGAATAATGGTAATACATAATCAAAAGCAAGTTTACGAGTTAAAATGCAAGTACATGAAATGCAGATAATAACACGCCCAAAAGCCCCGAAAGTATGTTTCGCCAGAAAATTTCGAATAAAATGCAAATGCAAGAATGTTTTTGAAGATTTTCGCCCCAAAAATTTGAAAGCTACCCTGGTACATCAATGGTAAAACTAATTGTTAAAATTAGGAGCGAGAAAACTTATCGGAACCAAGAGGATACATATCAAAATCAATATGACATCTTAAAGCGAAAAAGTAATATACTCCGGCAACAGATGGATTACGCGCGTCGTTTTTTTATGCAAATTTGGTCCTTTTCTGAAAATACACACGGCTTACAACGTAACTAAACAAGGAGACAATCAAAAGAAGAAAAGAATACCGGAAATCCCCAAAAAATCGGTTTTTCGACCGGGAACACTCTCTCATCTAAAAAAAACCAGTTTCATGTATCATAAATGTGCATTTTATCCATAAACTAATAACGAAACACGAAAATATAGCAGAAAAACACAGAAAACAACAACAAAAAGTCAAAAAAAAACTTTCGGAAAAGTCCGAATAATTTTCGGTGGGACGACACCTCTGCGTATTTTGGCACTATTTTAGCGCTCACACGAAGCCGTCAAAATTAATCAGGACTTAAACCATGCTTAAAGTCCTTAAAATTTTATGTTATTATGCTTAATCGAAAGAGAATAAAAAACTAGGTGGACCATAAATTATGAAAAAATACGGAAAACGGCTATTTTTCGCACGGCGACGGGTCAAAAAATTTTAATAGACTACCGTAACCCGACAGTTCCGTCGCCAGGAATTTAACGGACTTTTGTTTAAGTAAGATATTCGGAATTATTGTTTGTTTTTTACTTTTTTTTTTAAACTGGCCTCTTTAAAAGTCGTCGCCGCTGCAGCAGAAAGCCAGCGGCTTTTTCAGGCTCCGCCGCGGCACCTCAACCAGGTGCGACCATAGCGCAGCCGGTTACGGGTTACGGTTACTGTATCCCTCTGTTATTGCGTCAAATAGAAAAAAACTAGGATTGGCGCAGACTATATGCGATTATCGATTTTTGACCCAGGTTACGCTAGGGTACTGTAATTTTAAAAAGTCGGTCGAAATAAGTAAATGTGGGGTTATTCTGTAAAATTTTGGCATTTATTCTTCAAATATAACGCTGAAATAACGAAATTGTCGTGTACTTCGGCAACGGAGTCAAAAAACCTCGAAAAGGTGAAAATTTACGTTTGAAATTGCAGTTTTTCGCTTTTTATCGACCTTTGACATAGAAGCGTCGCTATAACAGAAAGATGCGCAGTTTTTTTCTGCCCATTTTTAAAAATTAAAGTCCAAAAAACTCCGTGACAATCCTGACGAAAATCGACTTTGAATCCAAAGATTTCCTTCGATTGATCAGGAAAAATTCAATTTCGGTAAGTCAAAAATATTTTTTCGTTTAAGAGGATGCAAATGCTTTTGACGTGTATTAAATATACAAATAAAGTAATTTGAACTTGTTTGGAACAAATTGAGGGCAAAAAAAATTTTTTGACCTACAAAAATTGAATTTTTTTTATCAAATCGATGGAAAACTTTGGATTCAAAGTTGATTTTCTTCAGGATGGCCACGGAGTTTTTCGGACTTTAGTTTTTGAAAATGGGCAATAAAAAAATGCGCATCTTCCTGTTATAGCGGCGTTTATATTTCAAGATTTTCAATTTCAAGTCTACTCATAAATGCGTCAACAAATACGCGAAACACACACCATTAGTAATAGAAAAGGTAGATACTTACGGCCAGGCTCCGAGTGGAATTCGCTTTGTCGCCGTGATGGGAGCTCCAACATAAAATTTAATGGGTAGGGAGCTCCCCCTCTGAAAAGATAATTTCAGATTTAGAAAAACTTTTCGAATTACAATATCGGTGATGTACGGCTCGTAGTGAGAATTAATGGTTCTATAGGTTGGATATTGGCTAAGGTCAAATTCGTTCAGAATTGTAATGCAGCCACCCCAATAAGACGTATTGAAAAATACCAAACTCTTGGAGACATCTTGTGCAGGGTACGACCATACAGTTGTGTATGTGTTACAGTCTTTCAAATCTGAAAGTTTTGTTTATCAAAAGAGATTCGAAAAAAGTACTTGAAGGATGATTGGAAATTAACGTGACATAGTTATTTATATAAGCTAACTGCTCATCATTAACTGGATGGATAGTGATGTTGCTCGCTTTCAATGTCATCAGTTTGTTCTGGATAGTATAAATAGTTCCAACGGGTACACCATCCGCAAAAATGAATCGATTCAAAAATTCGTTGATTGGTGTTCCGGGCGGTGCATTTGCAATTAGCGAAACAGAGCCATCTGTGGAAAGCTTCAGGTCACTTAACCAAAGTGGTCTGATGTCAGCCGACTCGTTGGCTTTAATAGTGGCCTCTTCCAGATACAGAGAAGGGATCACTGAAAAAAATTTGAGTAATGTGAGAGAGTGAGTGAGTGAGTGAGTGAGTGAGTGAGAGTGAGTGAGTGAGTGAGTGAGTGAGTGAGTGAGTGAGTGAGTGAGTGAGTGAGTGAGTGAGTGAGTGAGTGAGTGAGTGAGTGAGTGAGTGAGTGAGTGAGTGAGTGAGTGAGTGAGTGAGTGAGTGAGTGAGGGAGTGAGTGAGGGAGTGAGTGAGTGAGTGAGTGAGTGAGTGAGTGAGTGAGTGAGTGAGTGAGTGAGTGAGTGAGTGAGTGAGTGAGTGAGAGTGAGTGAGTGAGTGAGTGAGTGAGTGTTAACCATGCGTCCGTGATAATTAAAAAAATACAAATAAAAATTTAAACTTACGCGGCTCGTTAACAATAGTAAATCCAAACATCATCAGAGTTTCGGTTCCACTGTTAACTGTAATCGTAACTTGGCTTGGAGGAAAAGGTGCTTGCAGAGAGAAATTTGAATTGGCGTTGGTTCTGTAAGCATCGTATATATATATATATATAGAAAGATTCATGGTTTTACCGAATAGTGTCAAAATCGCTTTTGACTTCGACCGAACCGTCGACACCTGTGTTGTTCACCATCACGGAAACGTTCGCAAAATCATTTTTGTCAATTAGAAACTACAAAAATTATAAACAATATTTGAGGCTCGTTACCGTGTAGGTACAGTATTGTAAAGGTGTTATGTAGTTGAACGCAAACTTTTGAACTGTTCCATCAAGTCTGATCGGGTCCTTTGGGCAATTAATATCCGTTGCCAAGTTGGAGACATGTCCTGAAACAAATTTTTAAAGGCGGAGAACAAAAATTAAAAATGCAGTTTGGCAAACACCAATAGCTTTCATATTTAAAAGACACGAAATTTGGGGCGGGCGGCCAGTGGGCGCGGAGCGAGGCAATGTGAGAGACCATCATGGCTGCGGGGTGCCAATATCTCAGTGGTAAGGCTGTAGTTGTGAAGGACCCGGGTTCAAGTTGCGATTGATGCATTATATTTTGCCGTTAAGTGCAACCTACGGCCACTACGGCCTACGGCCACTACGGAAATTGGCTTGAAGCACGTCAAGCTCGGTTTCAGGCCGATCTCACCCTCCCCATCTGAGGAAATAAACGCGTGGTTTTACGCAGGTAGACCATAGACACACACACACACACACACACACACACAACACACACACACAGAAACCATAGCGCTTTATTATATAGGATTATTATATAGGATTGAGCAGCTCTTTAGTTTTGGTTTCCTGGCTAGAGGCAAGACATTGCATTTTTTGCAAGCAAAGAAAGTTGCCCATAATTTAGTCATGAATAAATCAATACAAATTGTACGATACTTTCATCACTGACGAGTCAAAAGTACCAACTTTTCGAAGATTTCTCACCGATGTCAGCCTTTGAAGAGACGCAGAGTATCCCAAGTAGGAAGAAAAAGAACCACATTTCGGAAGAGCGGTAGCTGCTTCGGCGGGTTGCTTATCGTAACCGGCAACTTTTATGCGCACAACTCTGTCCAAAGTTGTGCGATTACAGCCTGATTCATTTAACGGCCTCCAGTCATGCCAGAATTTAAGATGCTTCTCACAAATGGCTTTAAAAATGTGCTATGGAAGTATTTGCTAACAATGGTAATGTGATATAAACCAGTGATTTCTGACAAACAGCGCATCAATCATAGGTGAAAGATAGACTAAAAGAACAATTTGAGCATGCTAAAGATGCTAAAGAATTTGCAGCATGCTAAAGATTCAATACTCAGGCAAGGCAGCGTGCAAATAGTGGAGGCACAGGAAGACCCTTTTTTCGATTTTTGTTCGGTGACATATATACTTTTCAAAACATTCTGTTTGGGAAAACAATGCGCGTTATTATGCAGTTTATATGTGTTGAAATGTTTAGGCTGCAGCTCATTATTCGAAAACCGTGTTTCAAAAATCAGTGGTATGAAAATAATTATGTAACGTTCTCATAAACCCTTTGAATTACTTACTTATTTGTATTAGTTTGTAGTCTAAAGTATTTTCATCGAATGAGTAGCCACGAAACGTTATCACTTTGCCGTCCACGCGTCGCACCCACTGACTGTACCACGAATTCGTAAGATTAAATGATGGGAAGAATGACGAATTCTGCCCGTATTGTTTTTTTTTCATGGGTGTTACAAAACAATTAAAAAAAAGAAACCAGTTGTGAACAATGTTTGAATGGAGTTTTGTTTGAAAAAAAATCCAAATTTAAAAAGGGGAAATTTCTCACAAACCACAGGAGTTCCCATTTTATTTTCTTTTTTTTTGCATTAATGTTATGACAAATTTTTCTTAAAGATTTTTCTTGAAGTTAGTTTAAACCAACTTGGCAACACACATTTGTTTGTCTTGCGATAAAGACGGGGGCGCGCCATTTTAAGAAAATATGTTTTGTTTTCCCTTTTTTTCCGAAACAGAAATGCAATTTGAAAACATAATTTTTTTTTGGTAATCTAGGTTTCCGTTAACTCTTAAAATCATTTTTTTGTTCAACCTTTTGAAAATTTTTTTGTTTGCTGTTCCGAGAATTAGAAATAATTTCTGCTCACTTTTCTGACAATGAAACATTTTCTTTTTGGGTTTACTAACCTTTAAATTTCGTTAAACACAATCCCGAAGTAAAAAACAGTTTCTTCCTAAAATATACTTTTTTCTTTTATTCTGTTTGTTAAAAAAAAGTCAAATTGGACGGTGAAGATTCCTACGTTGCATTGATTTCTAAGTTATCGATTTTTGAATTGAAGCACTTTTTTGTGCGGTTTCTTTTTGAGTTATAATGCTTGTTTTTATACTTTTGGTGATAGAATTAATCGAAATTACGCTGGTAATCATGTTTACCCCCACGATAAGAAAAAATTTCACCACTAACTGTAAATCTTTTTTTTTTAAATGGCCCGCGGGCCGCAACGGGGCCCGTTTGTACCGGGTGGGGCGGGCCGATTCGAAAATTTTTATAGCTTTCACCAAAGCTGCAGAAAAAAATCGGTTTTTCTTTAAACTTCAGAATTAAGGAACATACACACGCATAAACATACGCACGCACGCGCACAGGTCCACAGTATTTTGAAACATTATTTAACCATTTCCTCTTCCGCATAGCACACTTTTCTTAATTCCCGTTTATGTGCAAAACACAGCTATTTTTCTAACAACTTCAATCTTCTGTAGCCTAATGTTCGACTGCCCAGATTGGTAGATACAACTTTATTTTCCACATTTGCTTTTCTCATAAATCACTATCGCTGCAAATGTTTTCCTGTTCTCCGTTATTCGAAGAAGTTGATGAAATGAAAACTTTGGATCACATAGTCGCTGTGATCGGTTTCTTTATAAATCTTACAACAATCTACTGCATTTTTTTCCACTCCACCCAACCAATGGGCAAGTACAAGTGGTACCTACTATATCACCAATCAGTCACCTCTTTTGTAGATTTGTTTGTAAGTTTATTATCCAGAAATTACATTAAAAAGTTTAGCTTGCACTGACAAGAATATATTTTCTCTTTCCCTTCACTATCATTACATTTATCGGAATAGCATCGCCACTTATGTCTGTCCGCCTCACTCTAATTTTAAATATAGCTCTATTTGTGTTATCCGTTTGTGTAACGGTCCAACTTTTCTGCTATAGATATCTGATAACTTTGGGATTACATCACTTTCCTGTGAAGCGTAAAATCATGATGTTACTTTTATATCTAACAATATTTATTCCACCGGCAACAATTCTTCAAAGTGAAAATACCCCAGTGGTTTTGATGGATTTGTCGCAGGTATAGTTAATGGCAACGTTGTCACAAAATGTGCCTTTGTTGTTTCTTTGGCAATCGTGTAATATAGGATACTCAAGCAGTGTACTCACCCAAATATGCCAAAATAGTTTTATTTTTAAAAAAATACCGTATATATTTTTTTCATTTAAGGACAAAACACATTTTTTCATCTCCATCCTTGTTCACAATTGTATTTCAAGAAATAAGTTTATGCAAAGTTGGCAACTTTCCGCGCTCTGTTGCCATTTTGAGAAAGGCTATTTAAACCTGTAATTTAATAGACAAACTTTGTGTCAAAAATAAAAAACAAAATTAAAAAAAAAAATTAATCGTTTTTATATGCGTATTCTGTAAAGTTTGTCGCGTTCCAGAAAAAAATATGCCCGTTGTTTAGCAGGGTCATTGCGGCTGTGCAAAATAGGGTTCATTCTCGGGTATTCAATGCGGAATTGCTTTGTTCTATATGAAATTAAAAAGTTTAAAAGGTATCATTTTAAGCAACAAAATTATTAAAGTTCAATTGGTCTGACACTTGCAAAAAACAGGTTGAGATTTCCAGTTTTTCGAGAATAATAAGTTTATCCACTGGAATCAGGGTTGATCAATTACAAATGTTTCTGGAAAGTGAGTTTGTGACTTTTGAGACACATATTTGTTATTGAAATCTTGAAATTCTATTGCACTTTGCTGGTGTCTGACAAATAACATTTTTTCTGTGTCCCATTATAAACCGAATCGCCGATTCATAAATCCAGAGACGCAGTTATAACTATGTAATCGTACAACAGTGGGATTTTACATTCAAGCAGGAATTAAACTCACATTCCAGAAATATGAAAAAAGAAAGATCGCGCCATTGAAAACTGCTAAATTGGCATTTTTCAAACGAAATATAATCGATCGTCGCAGATGGCAAAAGTGCGAAAATAGAAAATAGAAAAATAATAGATTTTTAAACCCAAATTATGTAAAATTGCGGTTAGACCGCAATTTGACATAATTTGGGTGTAAAACTCTATTATTTGTTATGGAGAAGTCTTTTTCAGAACTACACATGCATAACTCCTGATTTGGCCGACAATCCTCACATCTTAGCTTTCAACAAGAACCAGTTTCTCTGCACAGTCACAATAGCCCTCTCTTCCGAATTAGCCTTTCTTTTTATAATAATTCTCGTATTTTTCTTCAAAACTTTGAAAAACATTGCAATCAAGACTATGTCAGATTATACGCGACAACTGCAAAAACGTTTTCTTTACATTTTAATGGTGCAGGTTATCGTGCCCATGTTAATTTTTATTCCCCACTTTTCCTTTACCTACATTATGTATGAAACCTTGTTTGGGTTTACAGGTTGGTTCCAAAACAGTTGAAAAAAATTGTTTCTTTCAGTGGTAGCCAACTTTTTCGTGGCTTCATTCTTTTGCCATGGAGCTGTTGGTGGAATTGTGCTGCTTATTGGCCAACCATCGTACAGAAGGGTTCTTTTCAGAAAGACAAAAGTGGTTGCTCCTGCTGAGAGAACGAGTTCACAATGAATAAAAGTTCAGAATCTAATAAATAATTTGATAAATTATGGCTGTCTTGATAACATTCATTTTGAATTTTTGAAAAATTTTTAATTTTTCAAAAGTAAGTAAAGTTGTTAACAAAATCCATTTTTGCCGTGACCGGCGAGTTCTCGGCTCATTGAGATATTTATTCTTAATAACATTCACCACGTGATGAATGTTGGGATTGAAGGAATAAAAAAATAATCGACTTTATCATTCGGGCTGTAACACAATTGAAAAAAGAATTTTTATTTGAATTCTTAACGGCTTTTCAAATCAAAGCCCAGCAGACGGTAAAAGTGAAAATGAGCGATAAATTCCCTAAAAGTGATATTTATGAGATTGTTTTCCAACTCACCCTGGGAAAAGCAGCCAGCACTAGTTGTTGTTTGCTCCTCGGTTGTAGGCGTAATGATTGGGGTGGTCATCGTTTTAGAAGTGGTGCTTACCGTTGATGACAAAGTGGTCCACGGGCTTATAAAAATAGCTGTTGTTGTTTTTGGGGCGTTTGAAGGTGGTTGTGCTAGTAGAAGTTGTGGTAGGAGTAGATGTTGAAGTTGCCGATGTCGAAGCGCTTGTCAAAATAGTTGAAGTTGTGGGTTTTTGAGTTGAAGTTGAAGTTGAAGTAGAACTGGAAGACATAGTAGTTGAGGAAGGAGAAAAAGTTGTTGAGGTTGAAGGGTTGGTAAGAATAGTTGAAGAAAAATCTGGGGTTGTTGATGCAACGTATTCATTGATTGAGTACTGCAGCAGTGTTCCAGTATTGTTCCAATCATCCAGTGACAGGTCTATGCTGTCCGAAATTACAGAAAAAGTTTTGTTCAGACTGGTTGCCAGATCGACACTGAAATTTTGATAGTTAAGACATCATGTCTGAGACATTCGAGCACAATTGAAAAGGGGGGTGTCGGACAAAAATTTTATATCTCGGATTGGGCTCATATTTGGTGCAAAGACTACCTAAGGCCATATAAACATTTTCTGAGAAGTTTAGCCTCAGGCGATTTTTTCTCCGAAAGTGACGTCATCGGAAACGCATTTTTCATACCTCGGTTCATTCTCAACCAAATTAAGTTTTGAAAACAGCAATCAATAGAAAATTGCATAACAAAAACAATTTGTTTTATAGCCAAGTTGAGTTTACCAACGAATATAACTGTTCTCAGGCCTTAAAGTTTGAAAATTGACTAAAATAAAGGTTTTTGATTTTTTTTTCATCCTTTGGACTTGAGAAAAGGAGAATAATCTTACGCTATTCAATTCTTCAAGTAATTTTGCGTCATATATATTTTTCTCATTAGGAAACTAGGATACTTTTTTGGGTATTCGCAATCAAAGTTTGCTTGTGGGATGCACCAAACATACTTGCCCTCATGCTTGTTTTGTTTGGTCCTGTGAAACTTTCATGGAGTGGTACTTTTCAACCCTGGCATTTATTTTTATGTATTCATGCTTAAATAGAATGTGTGGAGCGTCCTATTTAGTACTATGAAATCTTATTAGGTCGAATGCAAGCAGGTCCGGCTTTTGTACCCGCGTGTGGGTGGGCGCCGCCTCACTCCCATAGCCGAGTGGCAAGATTCTCGCCTCTTATTCTGGAGGTCCGGGGTTCGGATCCGCAACGCGGTATTTTGTTTTGTCTGTTTGCAGTATCTTAGTACAAACACATGTTATGTTTCTTTAACATTTTAAGGTACCAAAACAATTTTTATCACTTCAAATTCACAATGTGCCTTTAAAGTTACAAACTTTGATTGCGAATACCCAAAAAAAGTATCCTAGTTTCCTAATGAGAAAAATATATATGACGCAAAATTACTTGAAGAATTGAATGGCGTAAGATTACTCTCCTTTTCTCAAGTCCAAAGGATGAAAAAAATCAAAAACCTTTATTTTGGTCAATTTTCAAACTACAAGGCCTGAAAACAGTTATATTCGTTGGTAAACTCAACTTGGCTTTAAAACAAATTGTTTTTATTATGCAATTTTCTATCGATTGCTGTTTTCCAAGCTTAATTTGGTTGAAAATGAAACGAGGTATGAAACATATGTTTCCGATGACGTCACTTTCGGAGAAAAAATCGCCTGTGGCTACACTTCTCAGAAAATGTTTATATGGCCATAGGTAGTCTTTGCACCAAATATGAGCCCAATCCGATAGACTATAAAATTTTTCTCCGACACCCCTATTCTCGCACTATTCAGACATGATGTCTTAAAACGTTTTCTGTAACACCTACGTTAGTAAAATTTCTGGGTTGCAAAAGCCTTTTGTCACATTTACTACTCCACTGGTCGAATCTGTTTGAGCAACCGTAATGTTGAATATGAAATTACCTTAAAGGAAAATTAAAAACTATCTTCTCCAATTTTTACGAGACGAAGAAGACTGGGCATGATATGAAAACCCTTGCCAAGGATTGTAGAACCCGTAATTGGATGATGAAATAAAACCTTTTCGGCCAATATATGCGTCTTCCTTTCCGATCCTAAAAACGTTTCTCAAATTAGAAATAAAATAAAAACCCCACGTGCTAATTCTAATCCAAATTTGTCCAGAACTTATCTGGGCTGTACAAACTTCTGAGGAAACTTCTGAGGAAACGTAAAAGTGTCTCTGGAAAAATAATCATAAACCTCAAATGCACACACACATACACACACACACTTTTTGAAATCGGACTGAACCATATGCTAATTACTCCAATTCAATTAAAATACTATTTCAAACGTCACTCCAAGCAACATATTTTCACAAAGAGTGTCATTAGCATACGATGAGCCTGGGTTTTGGAAAGGACCCTGATGGTCCGTTTAATTGATAACTTATTTTTCGTTTGACTTTATATGTTTAAAAGTAACTTACGGATATGTTCCCAATGCTATCCGTTTTGAAGCCGTAATCGGAGCTCCTGTACAAAATTCAACGGGAACGGATCCTGTCTAAAAAAATTTTCTTTAAATTTCGAAAAGCTTCAATTTTCGTTTTCGCTGTTGCTCTAAAACGTACGTTGTAAAACACATTCGTAATATACGGCTCTTTATTCGAGCTCGATACAGGACCGTAAATGGAATTCAAGGTCTGGAATTCATTGAGGATGGTAACGCAGCCACCACCCCATGTGCCATTCAGATACACATCACTATCATATACTCCTGTTGAAGTATCAGACCATACAGTTCTATAATGGGCACAGTCTTTCAAGTCTGAACAATTTCTGTATAAACAAAAGGTTAAGACATGTACTTGAAGGGTGGTTTGAAATCAAGGTAATATAGTCCCCCGTCTAAAACACGTTAGCGGCGTGGACTGCGACGTTGGTTGCTTTTATGGTCTTCAGTTTGTTGAAGATCGTATATAGGGATCCAGCAGGCACTCCGTCCGCATAAATAAATCGGTTTAGCAAAGCGTTAATGGGAGTGTCGGGTGATGCACTTGAAATTAGAGCAACGGAGCCATCGGTTGAAATTGTTATGTTGTCATTCCACCAAAGTGACCGAATGTCAGCAGTTTCGTTGGCCTGGCTAGTGACTTGCACAGGGTTTTCAGAAATTATGACTGAAATTCGAACTGCATGAGAGAGTGAGTGTATAAACTGACGCGGCTTGTTAACAACAGTGAACCCGAAAATCAATTGAGTTTGACTGCCACTGTTAATGGTAATCGAAACTTGATTCGGAGGGAATGGAGCCTGAAGAACGAAATTTGAATCAGGGCTGCTTCTGAAATCAACATTTAGATTCACAGAGAAATTTACCGAATACTGTCAAAATCGCCTTTGACTTCAACCGAGCCTTCCATACCAGTGTTGTTTGCCATGACATATACATCTGCGAAGTCAGTTTTATGAATTAGAAACTACAAACAACTAAATGATAATTTTCTTTGATACCGTGAAAGTACACAACGTTGAAGGTTTAATGTAGTCAATTCTGAATTTTTGAACTGTTCCATTTAGCTTGATCGGATCAATTGGGCAGTCGATTTCTGTCGCCAAGTTGGAGAAAAGCCCCGACTTACCTAAACAAGGAATTATACCCTTAAAGAAGAAATGCAATTGTTCAACAATAAACGCCTTTTTTCTACAATTTAAACCAACGTCAGAATACAACAGTACGATTTAATCTGTTAATTTTCTTTTTGCTAGCAGAAACTATTTGCTTGAAAGTGGAACCAAACCCAGGACCGTTTGGTTACCGAGGTCGATGGAAATTCAGCGCTGCGTGTTCCTAATCCCCAGCGGCTTTTACCTTGAACAGCTAGCAGATGGTGTGATAAAAACGTTAGCTGGAACCCGTTGGAAAAAATTAATTTTGAGTTTTGATCTGAAATTACGGATTTTTAGGAAAAAGGAGTTAAAAATTATAAGTAGATAATTGTAGGCTCCACAACGTTTTTTTCAAACAGATTTTATTTATATGAAAGTAGCACCGTTAAATTAGTCTGACTCTAACTAAGAAATCCTTTTTTGAAAAAATAAATTTGGTTAAGTTTGAACCGAGTAATTCAAGTTTGAATGCCGCACCCCAAGGCGGCATATCCTGACATGGCTGTCGCTGCCGATCGGCGGCCACGCCCACTTTCGGCGACTGTCACGAGCAGCCGCTGCTGCATTTTCCGTTGTTATCGCTTCGTTTTCACAGAAATCGGGATAAAATAGCAAGGAATCAGTCACCTAACTGTGAAAGATCAATAATTTAATTAATATTCATAAATAGACGGTGAAATACTCCCTTTTAACTCTCAAACAGGCTCCAGAAGGTATAAACGCGTTTACTTTTGCAAATTAGTGTCTTATGGCGTAGAAAATACGTTTTTATTAATTTATTATACCATTTAAGAATATTTCATGCAGAAAAACAACCGAAAATGAGCTTTTTCAACCAAAAAGTCTAAATTCGGGAGATTTGGCAAGGTGCCAGTCGTGACTGGGGCGCGTTTACCGCATATTTTGATGAAAAAATGGAAGAAAATTCAACTTTCAAAGTGAATTGTGAAAAATCGGCAATTTAGAATCTTGTGTTTGTGTTATTAAAAATAAATACACACAAAATATAATATATTTTTATTAACACATCTTGCGTTTGCGCTTCACAACGGCATGTTTACAGTGATTGAAGTTCTACGTCACCAACGCCGTTACATTCAAATGTTCGCCAAAAACAGAGTTCTGAAAGAAATTTATCATTTAATGTACTTTTCGTGGCCGCATTAGCATCCTCTGTTCGAACAAATAATCAAAACTAGAGGGTGTCGCTGAAATTTCTGAGAAAAAAGGCGTTTTATGGAAGGCTGAAGTGTGTCTACTTTGAAATTATACCACAAAAAATCGGCAAATTGAAAATGAGTGCACCTGGCTTTAAAATGATCCAAATTATGTAAAGTTTCATTTGCAATGCTGAAACGTAGCGTTTGCCACTTGTAAATACGTTTTGCAAGCAAAAAACTGATTTTTTCGACTTTGAGGCGGAGTATCACATGTTTCCACCTTTAATCTGTCAACAAACGGTGCACCATTTAAAAGACCGTCTCCTTTTGTCCCATATTCCATTTTCAAAGGGGCCCAGGATTTGCCTCCCTTTCGGTGCCGAAAAGTGGGCGGGGCTGCGGTGCCTAGATAATTGATCAACTAAATTAAATTTATTAATTAAAACAAACTTTTAAAAGTACCCTGATGGTCCCTTTAAGATGAAAAACACTTGGTTTGTGTTAAAAGTCTGTCGCTTTTCTAATATAAAACCCATCCTCACCAACTGCGCTTTCATGTGAAGTTACGAAGACAACTACAAGAATCAGGCAAAACAGCCACATGTTTCGCAAAAGGCGACGGCTGCAGTGAACGGCTTATCATTATAGAGCAGTTTTACCGACATTAGCTCATTAAAAAGGGCGGGACACTTCGTGGAACTCTATAGTCGTGCGAAAGCGCAAAATTGCTTAGAATCAGACGTCAAAGTTTAGTAAATAAAACGTTAATTGTAATGCAGTTACTTGTCAAACAAAGGAAAACAATCTTATTGGAAATGAGCCGTTTGCGAATTGCGGCATTCCAATTGAAATGCAAAAGGCTTGCTTAGAAATGTTTTATAAACGTTCTTGACAACGTTTGAGCAATTTCACATCGTGACGTGCGAGTATTCGAACACTAGATAAATTGCGTCTAAATTACAACTCCTTCCAAGTTCGATGGATTAGGAGTATAACATTCCAGGATTTCAGTGAAGCCGCTTCCAAAAAGTTATGTTTATGTGTTGCCATAAAAAACGCGCTACGTGGTTTATGGCAACTTCCCGTTTTAATGTTTGCATATCTTCTAGTTCTCTTTCCCAGAACTGATATGCTCGCAGTTTTTGCATTTTTCCATGTTATTCTTGCCGAGTTTCCAATTTTAGGTAAGTTTTACGTTATCCTTAAACAAGAAAGTGCACATTTACAGAATGTCCAAAACAGACAATAACCCTAGATGCCAATCGAGATGCTGAAGGTTTCGGAGCCCTCAGGAGTAACCTTGATTGTAATTTTACGGTAATTATTTTCCGTTGCATCTTCTGACTTTAATCATCAGTTTACATATGGAGAAGATTCTTACGCTGTGCTTACTCTATGGACTTTTGATAGAAGTTTGAACGATAAAGTGGAAATCATTGGAGACTTTGATAAATTTGAGCGAGTTTACCTATGTCTCTCTGTCCGTCTGCCTCTCTTTGTCTCTCTGTATCTCCTTTAAAACCTAATTTTCATTATATTTCTAGGTTTACAAACCTCCAGATTTCAGAATGAAAGACTTAGAATTTTACGATTTCTCCTACCCTTTCCCTCCTAATCAAGTGACGATTCATGTGGAAACTCAACAAAACACAAGGCTGATGTTTTCTTACACCATTGTCAAGAAATATTGTACGTAATTTTGTCTTCAACGTGATAGTGGTCTTTCAGTGTTTTTTGAGCTTGACGATGAGCAAATTTATGTCGCACCCGCAGGACGAAATCATTCTCTACCCAGTTATAAATTAATCTCGGCACACACAATGCCCAAAAGAAGAAGTTCTTTAATCAGAGCTCAAACATCAGTATTTCTCATTGCTAGCGCTCCCCCTGGCAGAGAGTTGGACCTTTTGAATAACTTTGTTTATGACATCACGGATAAAGGCGATTTGAAGCTAGTTGGCTCTGCATTGAAACTACATAATACACATTACAAGTCAAAATATAGAAACATGGTTTTGTTCAATGCTCGCCCACTTAGCCCTCCCATGGAACCATCAAAGGGAGTTATTCTCGTGAACGAGGCTTTCAGTTAGTTTTATTACAATATTTGCTGGAATATTCCTTATTTAGATGTGGCTGAGTGTGAAAGTTACAAAGCGCAGTGGGGATACAACACTTCGAACATTGCGTTTGTTGAAGGTGTTGGTTTTGACGTGGTGGTCGATGCAACAAATGGAACTGCTTGTCTTACACTGCTCACGGAGGGTTCAATTTTGTCAGATCTGAATAGGAATTTTGTTCAATTGGTTCAGGTGGGAGTTTATCACCTCACCTCACCTCACCTCACCTCACCTCACCTCACCTCACCTCACCTCACCTCACCTCACCTCACCTCACCTCACCTCACCTCACCTCACCTCACCTCACCTCACCTCACCTCACCTCACCTCACCTCACCTCACCTCACCTCACCTCACCTCACCTCACCTCACCTTACCTCACCTCACCTCACCTCACCTTACCTTACCTCACCTCACCGATTTCAGAGTGATGCAAGTTCACATCCAATTGTAAGGGAGCTGGATGTCTTTCCCATGACCGATGAGCTGGCTGTTACAGCGCTCATCAGATGATCGCCTGCCCACGCCCCCGACCAGTATATAAGAAGACGGAGCGACACATCAAGGCCCGACAGATGGATTCCTTCTGATTCACCAATAAACATTCTTCGCTTATTTACTGGTAGCAGCTCGGTTTTCTTTCCCCTTCCTCCTTTTATGGCCCCTCACCTTTCCTGCCCTGGGGAACAGACCCAGTTTTCCTTCTCGTGGAGATAGGGGCTACCGTCCCCCTTTGAGGCTTATTAGTCGAATTTAGTGGTATTCGGTGAAGCTCGAGATGAGACGAGTGGTTTTTTTCTGATATGCGGGCGCCCATGAGAACACGTTGAGCTCTCTTTTTGTTCCCCTGCCAAACCTGATCAATTTAGCAGGCAAAAATTTTCAAAACCCAAAAATTAGCGTAGCAGTTAGTAGAGAAAAGATCTCAACGGAGTTCGACGAATACGAAAAAAGCTTCCACGGTCGTCGGCCAGGCATAAGGGCCATTTGCTTCCGATATCGCCTCAAAGGGTAATTGAAGTGAGATGACTGATTCCTCACAGAATTTTGTATTGCCTTTTTATCCCTACTGTGGATATTTCTTGTTATTGAGTTTTTTAGCTGTTTCTTCGACAAGTTCCGTTTGCTTCGACATTCGAGCACGATGTCTTGCCTTCGAACTCAAGATCCGCCGTTTTCTACAGTGTAATCCAGCATCAGAGATGTTTCGACCACGCTCTTAGCAACGGAGATCTGCTGATCAGATGACATGCCCTCGCACAAATTCCCTGCAAATCACGGCGTGGAGTTTGAAACCCTAAAATGGGTTCCGTTCAGAGGGACTCTTCATGCATTCCTGTCGCTTCAAGCACTACCGCCCAGCGTTGGAGTATGAGGATCAAACGGATAATTTCGCCAGCACTCTTCCACCAGCCTTCCGCCAACCAAGCCCGTCTGCTAAGCACCGATAGCATTACTCCAACTCTGGCTCCACTGTGGCCAACGCCCAACCTACCCGGTGCTCTGGTTTGGCCAAAGCAGAATCCGAGCCTTTGCGTCCAGGGTCGGACTGCATTAACAAATGATAGCTGTGTGGATCTACTAAAGCAACCACCAGATGACAACCAGCGCGCCTACGCCGTCGATGCGTAACGGAAACATATTGAAAAATCAACATCTCAGGGACGTCGACGATGAGCTATGGCAGCGGTTCCGACTTGTCGTAAGTTTCTGCATGTGCGAAGAAGAACTAGTAGCAGGTCGACGTTAAGCTTCCACACAACACAACGATCAACGAGAAAATCAAAGCCGGATCTTTCGCCAAGGAGACTTCAACTTCAATCGACTCTCATTTGCTGGCAACTGACCAGGATTTGTTCCATTCCGAGGCAGAGGCATCCTTCTGGGGCTCGCAGCTGAAAACTGTTGACCAAAAAATGGCCAACAGAGATTCATCCTAGCGCCAGGCACAACGAAAATCTCTGATGCACCAGGACGTCGCCGCTCTTCGACACCCCTGCTGGTTGCTTCCAAGTGCGCCTTCTAATGCAGATAAGGTTTGGGCTTACGTCCAGGGTCGGACTGCATTAAAAGGTGGGAGCTGTAAGGATCTCCCTAAGATCCTGTCCCGCGCCTCCCTAAAAGAGGGCCCAGCAGGGACCCGCGTGCATTCCCTTCAATCTGCCATCTGTCTAATGTTTGGATGACAGGACGATCACCCGATCGTCCGAGAATCCGCCAACGCATCTCGAGCCGTTTAAAAGCCCCGACAACGCCCGCTCGAGGAATGGACCCCACGTCTCCCAGCTCTCCTTCTCCCTCTCTCTTAGACCCATTAATAAACGTAGTTCTTATTACACTGTACTGTTAGTCTCTAAAGGACCTTCAGTCCTTTACTCAATCATAGTAGCCGGAACACCTACACCTAACAACTCTCCCTATTTTCTTGGTAGCTTTGCGTAAGTCATTAATTTTGCTCCTCGTTAGTTCATATGTACTATTAAGAAATCCTGCCACTTTTGACCTACCTCAATTTGTCGACACCATTGTGCGCACAATAATTCTCGACAAGGGCATACTTTTTCTCAAAACTGATTGGAAAACGCGTAAGAGAATTATGAACGTTTCAATTGTGATTTTTAACCCCGTTCACCGAAGCAACCTTTGACAAAAGGGATTTTTCTCAACGTCAAAATATCCATTTATAGGTTTTCACACATCAACAAATCCTTTAGTGTTGTCACGAAGAGGTTTGCAAAAATCTTATCAGCTACATTGGCTTTTTGTTTAGACGGGTCTCCATTTACCGTAGTTTTTACCGTTGTTTCCACAGATGTTGGGGCAAATAGCAGTGAATCTATTTTTGTATCTGGACTGAATTTTGAAACAAAGAGGTGTGAATCTGCATTGTTCGCTTGATCGTTTGTTTAGAATTAATCTCCACGGCACCACTGGTAAAACATTCATCTTTACTGATACTTTTGTCATTTTGAAACATGATTTAAAAGCTGCAGAAATGGATCTTCAGTATGGGGTGAACGGAGGAACATTCATCCAGTATTTTGTTGCTAAGCCTTCAAGCGGTACTACCACCAATATGCTTTTAGATGAATCTACTACCCAAACATTCGAAACATTTTCTGTCACTGATACAACAAGCGAAATTATTACTGGACAGACTTCCACAGTTGGCCGTGCGACTGACCCAGTTTCACCTCTCACGGAAATTACCGTTCCTGAATTTGACAAAGGTCTATCATCTACAGAAGTACCAACAAGCCAAGCAATAGAAACTACATCCTCTGCTGCTATAAAAATTTACACAAAATCAGGGAATGTGATAACAACTGAGGCAACTATAACAACGACAAGTTCAGCAACGCAGAGTTAGATTTCAGAAAATATTTTTCAATACATTTAGTTTCAGTGTTGGTTTCAGTTGCGCCAATGCTTTCAATTCTGAATTTTTTCTCGGATTTCTAGTTTTTTTGCAGTATAAAGGTGCATATACACAAAAGAATAAAAGTTGAATCATAATGCTTTTTGTTTTTTAAAATTTCCAGCTTTCCGTTTCCGAATATCTTAATAGTTTCTCATTCTATTCTATTTTTGCAGTTGTTTTGTGAGGTTTTGAAGTGGTGGTTCGTATAGAAACAATCCTTAAGGCCCCGAACCCCCACAAGTCTTAAAATAAAAAGAGTTTATCATGGAGGAGTTTAAAACTACCATTTTGGGTTTTGTTGCATCTACCAAAATTATTTTCATTTATTTTTAAGGGGCAGGGGTTTAAATTAATTTTATAATAGTCCATCCCCGCTCCATTTATTCGCCATTACTTTGTTGTGCGTAAAATGTATAAATGTTTACAGGTGGAAGTGACTGTTTGAATTTTGTAAAAACCGAACATGCGGCGAAAGTCCACTGTTAACATTTACCACGCTCGAGCTCGTCGAAAAAAAAATTATGTATACTTTTAATTCCGGAATTTTGCATTAAGATTGAAAATTTAATGAAATTTTACCTGGGTAGGTTTCTTGATCTATAACCGTTTCAAACAAACAGAAAGCTAATTTTATGTATAAAACATATAACAACCATATCAAAGAAATTGTACATCTTCATACGATTAAAACATTACCCGATAACGGGACATGTTTTAATCGAGTTGAATAATCATTTTAAGCTAGAAAAAATATTAAAACTCAAAAGCGCATTTGTTGAGAGTGTTTTGTAATGCGCGAAAAGTTGTCGCCGCTACCACACTGAAATATGAACAACATGGAACTTCCCGAGAAAAAAATGGTTGTTTTTTTTGCTACAATTGTTTTAAAAAAATTTTATTTAATCTTTCAGTGGTGAAGTTCAAATCGCAGCCCAGTAGATGGTAGCAATAAACATTGATGTAAAACCTGAACATTGAAATTATACCATACTAATTTTGAAATCTACCTTTGAAAACATCTGAGCCAGTTTTACTTGTAGTTGGGGTCTGAGTTGTAGTTCTGGTTGTTGCAGTGGTAATTGTGTTTTTAGTATTTCTTGTCGCACTTGAAGGGGTGGTTGTAGCAGAAGTTGGTGCCGTGCTGCTTCTTTTTGGCGTTGTTTTCTTAGAAGAAGTGGTAGTTGAAGTACTCGTAGTTGAGGTTGTGGTAGATGTTGAAGTTATAGTTGGGTAACTCATCGAGTACTGCAGAAGTGTGCCAGTATTATTCTGATCCACGAAATCCATATAAACCGAGTCCGTAAAAATTGAAAACGTTTTCTTTAAACTGTTTCTCAGATCAATTCTGCAATTTTTGTTTGAGAAACTTGTTCACACTTACGTTAGTAAGAGTTTTTTATTAGTGGCATTTGTTGTGATGTTCAGAACTCCGTTTGTGTTGAAAAAAAATAAATCTTTAAGTGGAGTTTTTATAGTTTTCGAAATTGAAATTACCATTGGAAAATGCATAGTATTTCAGCTGTTGTTGAGGATCAAAGTACCCGTAATTCGACGACGAAATGAAGCCTTTTCGACCATTGTAAGCAAAGTGGTTCTCTACATCGCTGAAAAACTTTGAGGTGGTTAAATCAGCTGAGTTAAACAAACTCAGTCGTCATTGACAGCATGGCACTGCCAGAGCTAATCATGACTGTACGGGCATAACCGGGAAACTTTTGAGGAATTGTGAAAGTGCTCCTGAAACGTGTACATGATTCCTCTATTATGACACGACATCTGAGAAAGTTGAGACTTTTGCGCCCTAATAGAAATTCCCAACTTTTTATCTCCGAATCGCTTAAGTATTTGGGGGCGTGGCTTCCAATGAACCCGCAATGCACCATGTAAAGAGGTGACGAGGGGTCCTTGGGGCGTTCTGCTCTTGCATTGGGCCCTAAGCGAGAAACTATGTGGTAACCGAGAATTTGTGCTGGGGTGACATTTCACAAGGAATCTAATGGTGTGAACATTAACTGCAATTTAAAACCATGAAATAGTGAAATAGAGAAAAAAATATATTTTTTCACGAAATTGCCGTATTTTTGGCTTCGATAGCTGTTTTAAAAAGCAAACATTGCGGTAAATGCTTTGATTTCTCCTTCAAATTCTTTTTTCTTCAACGAAAACCGTTTCAGAGGTGTTTTTAATGCCAAACACAAGTCAGGGCGTTATTGCTTGTTTGAGATACCGCGGCATTTCCAAAATTATAAAATAAAAAAACTATTTTCTCCAAAAAGTGGTTCTTTTAGAAATCTAAAAAAAAATCTGGGTTAAAAAACGATGAAAAATTCAATGGTTATTGTCTGTTTGAATAGCCTTTTGACCCACAAAACTTATACAGCGTTTTTCTCCGTTTTAGAGCAGAAAACGTCTCATAATAATCTCGGATATGGAAAAAGTGCCTTAAGAATGTTTTTTTCTTATCAAGAGAGATCAGAAAAACCTATATTCGAAAAGGGTTTGGTTAACCTTGAAGCGAGACATGAACTTAAGGTTAAGGTCTTAAGGGTTTGGGGGTTAATTGTTCACTTGGCTCATTGAAGGGACCATCAGCCGGGTTTTCCACGCTCATGCAAATCATATGCTAATGAGGACTTTTTAAGGAAACCGTGTCGTGGAGTGATGTTGGGAAATAACATTCCAATTGGAATGACGCAATTAGAAAACGGCTCATATCCGCTTTGAAAAGGTCCCTGATGGTCGCTTTAAGCTTATAAATCATCTATTTCGGTCAAACGACGACAGTTTTCAAGTTTTTAAGCGATTCGGAGACAAAAAGTTGGAAATGTATTAACTAAACTTGTCTCTATCAGAAATAGCGTCTTAATTGTAATCAAATAAATCTTGAAACCTGGATTACTAACATGAAAAACTTACGGGTAAGCTCCCAATTCAATTCGTTTTGTCGCCGTGATGGGAGCTCCAGTGTAAAATTTAACGGGGGAATTTCCGGACTGAAAAATAGTTTTTCCTTTAAAACGTTGACCTACAATGTGTTTGATATCTACAATAAATGGCTCGTTTTTAGAAGCAATGGTATCAGGATGATAAGACCATTAGTCAAAATCGTTTAAAATTGTAACGCAGCCGCCATCCACAAGCACAGAGCTTTTGCGGACACTTTTTGAAGCATATGACCACACAGTTGTGTACTGGGAACAGTCTGCCAAATCTGAAAAAAATTGTTATTCTGCGGAAAAAGTGAAAGCAACACTTGTAGGGTGGTTTGAAATTAATGTGACATGGAATCTTGACAACTGGGAAGATATGACAGGATGAATAGTGATGTTTTTCGCTTTCAAGGTCATCAGATTGTTGTAGATAGTATAGATGGTTCCAACAATCATGTCATCCGCAAAAATATATCGATTCAAAAAGTTGTTGATTGAAGTTCCGGGCTCTGCATTTGCAATCAGTGAAACCGAACCATCCGTAGAAAGCTTTAAGTCATCATACCAAAGTTTTCTGATGTCAGCCGGCTCATTCGCTTTAATAGTTCCCTTAATCTGGCTGTCAGGCAAACGAACTGAAAATCATTGAGTGAGTGAGAGAGTGAGTGAGTGAGAGAGTGAGTGAGTGAGTGAGTGAGTGAGTGAGAGAGTGAGTGAGTGAGTGAGTGAGTGAGTGAGTGAGTGAGTGAGTGAGTGAGTGAGTGAGTGAGTGAGTGAGTGAGTGAGTGAGTGAGTGAGTGAGTGAGTGAGTGAGTGAGTGAGTGAGTGAGTGAGTGAGTGAGTGAGTGAGTGAGTGAGTGAGTGAGTGAGTGAGTGAGTGAGTGAGTGAGTGAGTGAGTGAGTGAGTGAGTGAGTGAGTGAGTGAGTGAGTGAGTGAGTGAGTGAGTGGGTGAGTGAGTGAGTGAGTGAGTGAGTGAGTGAGTGAGTGAGTGAGTGAGTGAGTGAGTGAGTGAGTGAGTGAGTGAGTGAGTGAGTGAGTGAGTGAGTGAGTGAGTGAGTGAGTGAGTGAGTGAGTGAGTGAGTGAGTGAGTGAGTGAGTGAGTGAGTGAGTGAGTGAGTGAGTGAGTGAGTGAGTGAGTGAGTGAGTGAGTGAGTGAGTGAGTGAGTGAGTGAGTGAGTGAGTGAGTGAGTGAGTGAGTGAGTGAGTGAGTGAGTGAGTGAGTGAGTGAGTGAGTGGGTGAGTGAGTGAGTGAGTGAGTGAGTGAGTGAGTGAGTGAGTGAGTGAGTGAGTGAGTGAGTGAGTGAGTGAGTGAGTGAGTGAGTGAGTGAGTGAGTGAGTGAGTGAGTGAGTGAGTGAGTGAGTGAGTGAGTGGGTGAGTGAGTGAGTGAGTGAGTGAGTGAGTGAGTGAGTGAGTGAGTGAGTGAGTGAGTGAGTGAGTGAGTGAGTGAGTGAGTGAGTGAGTGAGTGAGTGAGTGAGTGAGTGAGTGAGTGAGTGAGTGAGTGAGTGAGTGAGTGAGTGAGTGAGTGAGTGAGTGAGTGAGTGAGTGAGTGAGTGAGTGAGTGAGTGAGTGAGTGAGTGAGTGAGTGAGTGAGTGAGTGAGTGAGTGAGTGGGTGAGTGAGTGAGTGAGTGAGTGAGTGAGTGAGTGAGTGAGTGAGTGAGTGAGTGAGTGAGTGAGTGAGTGAGTGAGTGAGTGAGTGAGTGAGTGAGTGAGTGAGTGAGTGAGTGAGTGAGTGAGTGAGTGAGTGACTGAGTAGGAAAAACTCACGGGGCACGTTAACAATAGTAAATCCGAATGACATTGAGGTTTCGTTTCCAGTGTTAACGGTAATCGAAACTTGGCTTGGAGGGAAAGGTGCTCGAAACATAAAATCCGAATTGCGCTCGCTTCTGTAAGAATCATCTTAAATCTACAATCGGAGGTATCGTTTCACTGAATACTGTCAAAGTCGCTTTGACTTGAACGAAACCGCTGGATCCTGTGTTTTTCGCAGTCACGCTAACATCTGAATAATTAGTTTTGCCGATGAGAACCTAAAAAGACGAAAATCAAACGTTAACGGAACCATTACCGTGTAAGTGCAATTTGTATAAGGTGCTATTTTTTGCATTGTAAACCCATAAATTTTTCCGTCGAGCCTGATCGGCGCCGTTGGGCATGTAAGATTTGCTCCCATGAAAGAGCTATGTCCTGAAACAATAGTTTTTAAAGGCGCACAACTATATTTCGGGTATGCAGCGCTCTTACAAGGTTTTTTTGGCTAGCATCAAACGCTTTTAGCTTTAAAGGCAGAGAAAATTGAAAAACATATATGGAAATGCATGTAATGGAATCGAAAAGACAATGAGTTCTGTGATCTCATGCTCAAAATAGTTTAAAGTGCCCTCCACTACGACTTCAGAAGATTTCAAAAGAGAGAAAGATTAGACGAATGTCTATACTATCCTTAATCATTGTTTTGACATCAAAACAGTTTTCAATGATAGGCGTATGATTTTTGCCGAATTAGAATCGGCGATAGGCCTAGGAGGATTCGCGCCAACGGCGCGAACCCTCCTGGGCCTATCGCCGATTCCTCCTGGGCCTATCGCGGTTTTTTTTAAACTAATTTTATTCATATGAAAAAAACACTGTTAAATGCGTCGGATCCTAACTGAGAAATCCTTTTTTGAAAAAAGAAATGTGGTCAAGTTTGAACCGCGTATTTCAAGTTTGAATGACGCACCCATATCCTGACCTGGCTGTGATGGGAGGCCACGCCCACTTTCAGCGATTGACCCGAGCAGCCGCCGTTGCATTTTCGGTTGTTATCGCTTCGTTTTCCCAGAGATTGAGGTATCATAGCAACGAATCAATGACCTAACAGTAAAAGGTCAATAATTTAATCAATAACTGTCCCCGGAAGGTATAAAAGCCGTTTCTTTTGCCAATTTGTCTCCTTTCGTTTAGAAGAGACGTGTTAATTTAATTATTATACAGTTTTAGAAGATATCATGCAGAGAATCTACGGAAAATGAGCTTTTCAGTTCAAACAAATAATCAAACCTGTCGCTGAAATTTTTCAGATAAAAGGCATGTTTTGGAAGGCTGAAATGTGTCTATTCTGAAGTTATACCACAAAAAATTGACAATTTGAAATTAACGGCAGCTAGCTTTAAAATGATAGGAATTGTGTATATATTAATGTAAAATGCTGAAACGCAGCGTTTGCCAGTTGTAAATACGTTTTGTAAGCAAAAAACTGAAAACTTTTTTCGACTTTGAGGCGGAGTATCACATGTTTTCACTTTAATCTGCCAACAAACGGTACATCATTCGATAGATCGTCTCTTTGTCTCCAATATTCCGTTTTCGAAAGTTGAAAAAGTTCACATTCACGCGTTTTGAAGGGGTAGGCCCAGGATTCCCCTCCCTTTCGGCGCCGGAAAGGGGGCTGCGGTGCCTACATGTGGCCGCAAACATTCATGTCCTACGGCCACTCATTCTCAATTTTCGGCCGTGAAATTGGCGAGAAACTTACGGCCGATCGCACCCTCTCCTTCTGAGGAAAAGAACGCGTGGTTTTACGCGTTAGACCATACACACAGACACACTCACAAACACACACACACAGACACACTCACAAACACACAAACACACACACACACACGCACACACACACACACACACACACACACACACACACACACACACACACACAAACACTTATATTATAAAAGAAGTTTTATCTCTAAGTGGTTTCTCACCGACGTCAGCCTGAAGTGAAGAGAGGAAGAGTGTCTCAAGTATGAGGAATAGGAAGCACATTTCGGAAGCGCGGCGGTTGCTTCTGCGAGGTGCTTATCGGCAACTTTTTATCTGTCCAAAGTTGTGCGATTAGAACTTTATTGGTTTAACGGGCCTTTTGTGGGAATAAAAGGAGCCATTCATAATTTTATAAAAGAAGCGGGTAAACAAGAAAAAATGCTGTGTTTCTGCAATCAAAATCGCAATTTTCCAATGTTTCGTTGGAATACAGAGCGTAAATTTGGTTTTTAACGCTTTGCTCAAAGAGGACATTTTTCCGAAGTGCAGCAAAAACATTCTCCAAGGTAACTTTTCAATGACTTCCCAATGGTGTCTGTCTCAATGCCTCAAAAAATTTCTATTCGTATCCCAATTTAGCGCTTTTTGGCAAACGGCGCCGGTCGTGTTCAGAAGACATTTAAACTTGTTCATACTTTTAAAGCTATTGAATTTTTTTTCAGTTAGAAAAGTTGTTTTTGGATTTTAACGATTCCTTAAGGACCTTAAGGTTTCCACATTCAAAAATAGGTAAGTTTTGCGACCTAACCAAAACATTTTCAGCGTTTCAGCCGAATCAATTTTCACCAGGTCCGCCCGTAGTCCAAACGGCTCGAAAAAAAAGGTAGAATGCGTATTAAGACGCCAAATTTTTTTAAAACAAAAAAGTGGACTAATACCTATTTCCAGCAGTGTAGAGCCTGTCATTAGTGAATGAATGCCATTTGTGAAAAGTGTGATTCAAAGGGAATGTTATTTGTGAAAATGTTAGTTTTCGAAAAATTTTTGTAGTCTAAGGTTTCCCTTCGAGTGAGTTGCCACGAAAACGTTATCACTTTGCATTCCACGACTCGCATACACTGACTGTACGGCGAATCGTTAGATTATCATGGGCTTTTTTATTCGACGACTCATAGAATTGAGTGAGATCAATCTGAATTCGGCATTTCATTTGAAATGATTTCCCCCAACGCCGCTCCAGCTAACGGTTGTGCGCAAAAGGCTTGCCAAGTCTTTATTAGCATGGGATTTTGAAATTGCCCTTGATGGCTCCTTTAAGGAAAAACTGTTTTTTCATTGCCAGCTGCTTTTGCGTTACTGCGCAGCTGCCGTCCGACAGTACAACAACCGAGCTTTCTGCCAATGTTGTTTATGCCACTAAAAGACAAAATGTGGCAGGAAAGACAGCGCCAATCTGAATGTTCTTCAGATAAATTACACAATAATCTGACAAAGCTAGCGCAAAGTCTGCAAAACCACATATTTTCTGACAACGACGAAGCAAACGATCGAGCATCTCAGATAATCACACCAACTACACGTTTTCCAGCTCTAGTTACCGCCAAATGGGCATCATGCCAATTTGTGCCTTTATTCTCTTTTGATGTTCAATTAGATTACAGTTTTTTGCTCAACGGTTTTTTGCTTTTTTTTATCAACAGAGAATACTGGAAGGCAATTGGCATGATGCCCGTTCACCATGATGATGGACGCACTGAAAATCTGGGTGCGTCCCAAGGTTGGCCTGGGACGCACTGGAAATCAGGGTGTATTCCAGTGAAACCTAGTGCTTCCCAAGGCTTGGGACGCACTAGAAATCTGGGTGCGTCCCAAGGTTGGCCTGGGACGCACTGGAAATTTGGGTGCGTCCCAGGGAAACCTAGTGCGTCCCAAGGCTTGGGACGCACTAGAAATCTGGGTGCGTCCCAAGGTTGGCCTGGGACGCACTGGAAATCAGGGTGTATTCCAGTGAAACCTAGTGCTTCCCAAGGCTTGGGACGCACTAGAAATCTGGGTGCGTCCCAAGGTTGGCCTGGGACGCACTGGAAATTTGGGTGCGTCCCAGGGAAACCTAGTGCGTCCCAAGGCTTGGGACGCACTAGAAATCTGAGTGCGTCCAAAGGTTGGCCTGGGACGAACTGGAAATCTGGGTGCGTCCCAGATTTGGGTGCGTCCCGGCATAGAATATTTGCTTGAAAAGTGAGGTGATGTGACTCCACATAATGAGCTGATTTTTCTTTTTTCCACGGTTAGAAGATTTTCGGGAATCACTTAAGGCTTTTCGCAAAATTGCAAAAGCGTGTTTGCGTTGCAATAAAACCTGCTCTGCGTCATTTATGACAACTTTTTACGCTTTTCCTTCCAAGAAATGACATCATCGTCACTTTTGAAAAATCTGATTGGTGTTGTTTCATTGCTGTTTCTAATTGTTGCCGAAATTCCCGTGTTAGGTAAGTTAAAATTTGCCTTGAAAAATGTAAATAACGCTTTCAGAATGTCCAAAACAGCCAATACCTTTGGATTTCAATCAAATTACTCGTGGCGTAGGTGTTCTTCGGAGCAACCTTAACTGTAACTTTACGGTAATTGTGTATTGTTTAATTTTTTGTAAGTTTAACATTAAGTTCACTTATGGAAAAGATTCGTATGCTGTTCTTACTTTTTGGGTTTTTGATAGGAGTTTGAACGATCAAGTGGAAATCATTGGAGACTTTGATAAATTTAAGTGAGGGTATCTCTGTCTCTCTGTCTCTCTGTCTCTCTGTCTCTCTGTCTCTCTGTCTCTCTGTCTCTCTGTCTCTCTGTCTCTCTGTCTCTCTGTCTCTCTGTCTCTCTGTCTCTCTGTCTCTCTGTCTCTCTGTCTCTCTGTCTCTCTGTCTCTCTGTCTCTCTGTCTCTCTGTCTCTCTGTCTCTCTGTCTCTCTGTCTCTCTGTCTCTCTGTCTCTCTGTCTCTCTGTCTCTCTGTCTCTCTGTCTCTCTGTCTCTCTGTCTCTCTGTCTCTCTGTCTCTCTGTCTCTCTGTCTCTCTGTCTCTCTGTTTCTCTGTCTCTCTCTCTCCCTGTCTCTCTGTCTCTCTGTCTCTCTGTCTATCTGTCTCTCTGTCTTTCTGTCTCTCTGTCTCTCTGTCTCTCTATCTTTCTGTCTCTCTGTCTCTCTGTCTCTCTGTCTCTCTGTCTCTCTGTCTCTCTGTCTCTCTGTCTCTCTGTCTCTCTGTCTCTCTGTCTCTCTGTCTCTCTGTCTCTCTGTCTCTCTGTCTCTCTGTCTCTCTGTCTCTCTGTCTCTCTGTCTCTCTGTTTCTCTGTCTCTCTGTTTCTCTGTCTCTCTCTCTCCCTGTCTCTCTGTCTCTCTGTCTCTCTGTCTATCTGTCTCTCTGTCTTTCTGTCTCTCTGTCTCTCTGTCTCTCTGTCTCTCTGTCTCTCTGTCTCTCTGTCTCTCTGTCTCTCTGTCTCTCTGTCTCTCTGTCTCTCTGTCTCTCTGTCTCTCTGTCTCTCTGCCTCTCTGTCTCTCTGTCTTTCTGTCTTTCTGTCTTTCTGTCTCTCTGTCTCTCTGTCTCTCTGTCTCTCTGTCTCTCTGTCTCTCTGTCTCTCTGTCTCTCTGTCTCTCTGTCTCTCTGTCTCTCTGTCTCTCTGTCTCTCTGTCTCTCTGTCTCTCTGTCTCTCTGTCTCTCTGTCTCTCTGTTTCTCTGTCTCTCTGTCTCTCTGTTTCTCTGTCTCTCTGTCTCTCTGTCTCTCTGTCTCTCTGTCTCTCTGTCTCTCTGTCTCTCTGTCTCTCTGTCTCTCTGTCTCTCTGTCTCTCTGTCTCTCTGTCTCTCTGTCTCTCTGTCTCTCTGTCTCTCTGTCTCTATGTCTCTCTGTCTCTCTGTCTCTCTGTTTCTCTGTTTCTTTGTCTCTCTGTCTCTCTGTCTCTTTGTCTCTTTGTCTCTCTGTTTCTCTGTCTCTCTGTCTCTTTGTCTCTCTGTCTCTCTGTTTCTCTGTCTCTCTGTCTCTCTGTCTCTCTGTCTTTCTGTCTTTCTGTCTCTCTGTCTCTCTGTCTCTCTGTCTATCTGTCTCTCTGTCTCTCTGTTTCTCTGTCTCTCTGTCTCTCTGTCTCTCTGTCTCTCTGTCTCTCTGTCTCTCTGTTTCTCTGTTTCTCTGTCTCTCTGTCTCTCTGTCTCTTTGTCTCTTTGTCTCTCTGTTTCTCTGTCTCTCTGTTTCTTTGTCTCTCTGTCTCTCTGTTTCTCTGTCTCTCTGTCTCTCTGTCTCTCTGTCTTTCTGTCTTTCTGTCTCTCTGTCTCTCTGTCTCTCTGTCTCTCTGTCTATCTGTCTCTCTGTCTCTCTGTCTCTCTGTCTCTCTGTCTCTCTGTCTCTCTGTCTCTCTGTCTCTCTGTCTCTCTGTCTCTCTGTCTCTCTGTCTCTCTGTCTCTCTGTCTCTCTATCTCTCTGTCTCTCTGTCTCTCTGTCTCTCTGTCTCTCTGTCTCTTTGTCTCTTTGTCTCTCTGTCTCTCTGTCTCTCTGTCTCTCTGTCTCTCTGTCTCTCTGTCTCTCTGTCTATCTGTCTCTCTGTCTCTCTGTCTCTCTGTTTCTCTGTCTCTCTGTCTCTTTGTCTCTCTGTCTCTCTGTTTCTCTGTCTCTCTGTCTCTCCGTCTCTCTGTCTCTCCGTCTCTCTGTCTTTCTGTCTTTCTGTCTCTCTGTCTCTCTGTTTCTCTGTCTCTCTGTCTCTCTGTCTCTCTGTCTCTCTGTCTCTCTGTCTCTCTGTCTCTCTGTCTCTCTGTCTCTCTGTCTCTCTATCTCTCTGTCTCTCTGTCTCTCTGTCTCTCTGTCTCTCTGTCTCTTTGTCTCTTTGTCTCTCTGTTTCTCTGTCTCTCTGTCTCTCTGTCTCTCTGTCTCTCTGTCTCTCTGTCTCTCTGTCTATCTGTCTATCTGTCTCTCTGTCTCTCTGTTTCTCTGTCTCTCTGTCTCTTTGTCTCTCTGTCTCTCTGTTTTTTTGTCTCTCTGTCTCTCTGTCTTTCTGTCTCTCTGTCTCTCTGTCTCTCTGTCTATCTGTCTATCTGTCTATTTGTCTCTCTGTCTCTCTGTCTCTCTGTCTCTCTGTCTCTCTGTCTCTCTGTCTCTCTGTCTCTCTGTCTCTCTGTCTCTCTGTCTCTCTGTCTCTCTGTCTCTCTGTCTCTCTGTCTCTCTGTCTCTCTGTCTCTCTGTCTCTCTGTCTCTCTGTTTCTCTGTTTCTCTGTCTCTCTGTCTCTCTGTCTCTTTGTCTCTTTGTCTCTCTGTTTCTCTGTCTCTCTGTCTCTTTGTCTCTCTGTCTCTCTGTTTCTCTGTCTCTCTGTCTCTCTGTCTCTCTGTCTTTCTGTCTTTCTGTCTTTCTGTCTCTCTGTCTCTCTGTCTCTCTGTCTATCTGTCTCTCTGTCTCTCTGTCTCTCTGTCTCTCTGTCTCTCTGTCTCTCTGTCTCTCTGTCTCTCTGTCTCTCTGTCTCTCTGTCTCTCTGTTTCTCTGTTTCTCTGTCTCTCTGTCTCTCTGTCTCTTTGTCTCTTTGTCTCTCTGTTTCTCTGTCTCTCTGTCTCTTTGTCTCTCTGTCTCTCTGTTTCTCTGTCTCTCTGTCTCTCTGTCTTTCTGTCTTTCTGTCTCTCTGTCTCTCTGTCTCTCTGTCTCTCTGTCTCTCTGTCTCTCTGTCTCTCTGTCTCTCTGTCTCTCTGTCTCTCTGTCTCTCTGTCTCTCTGTCTCTCTGTCTCTCTGTCTCTCTGTCTCTTTGTCTCTTTGTCTCTCTGTCTCTCTGTCTCTCTGTCTCTCTGTCTCTCTATCTCTCTGTCTCTCTGTCTCTCTGTCTCTCTGTCTCTCTGTCTATCTGTCTCTCTGTCTCTCTGTCTCTCTGTCTCTCTGTCTCTCTGTCTCTCTGTCTCTCTGTCTCTCTGTCTCTCTGTCTCTCTCTTTCTCTTTCTCTCTTTCTCTCTTTCTCTCTTTCTCTCTTTCTCTCTCTCTCTCTCACTCTCTCTCTCTGTCTCTATCAATCACAACAAATTTAGAATGAATGACCCAAAAGTATACGCTTTCACCTACCCATTTCCTCCCAACCAAGTTACAATTCATGTGGTAACCCATGAAAACACAACATTGATGTTCTTTTACACCCTTGAAAAGAAGTTTCGTAAGTCGTATTAATATTCGTTTATCAAGTTGAATTTCAGTATATTTTGCTCCTGGAGATGATAAAATCAATGTCGCACCCACAGAACAAAATCATTCTTTACCCATGAACCGTATAATCAGGGTTCAAACTACACCACGAAGAAGAAGTCATTTAATCACAGCTGAAACATCAGTTTCTCTTATTGCCAGTGCTCCGCCTGGC
This sequence comes from Oscheius myriophilus, assembly GCA_964057215.1. Lineage (NCBI taxonomy): Eukaryota > Metazoa > Nematoda > Chromadorea > Rhabditida > Rhabditidae > Oscheius > Oscheius myriophilus. The sequence goes on from OZ059902.1 coordinate 24,965,814, forward strand.
AGAGAGTTGGATCTTTTGAACATGTTTTTATACGAAATGACAGAACAAGGCGATTTGCAATTTGTTGGCTCCGCACTAAAACTATATAACACACATTACAAGTCGAACAACCGAAAAATGGTTCTATTTAATGCTCGCCCACTTAGCCCTCCCATGGAACCATCAAAAGGAGTCATTCTGGTGAACGATGCTCTCAGTTAGTTTCACATAATCAAATCTTTAAAGATTCTGATTTCAGATTTGGCCGAGTGTGATAGCTACAAAACACAATGGGGATACGGTACTTCAAACATTGCGTTTGTTGAAGATGTTGGTTTTGATGTCATGGTCGATGCAACAAATGGAACTGCTTGTCTAACTCTGCTCACGGAGGGTTCAACCGGGTCTAATTTAAACCGATATTTCGTAGATAAGATCCAGGTAAGATAATGTTTTGTGAAAATAGGTTTGAACGACAAACCAAATCGCCCCTCGACATCAAATTTTCAAAATGGTTCAGTTTCGGGAAAAACTATTTTCCATTTCGATTTCTGGATCGCACTGTGAAACACCTGTTTGAAGTACTGTGACCACCCTCAATCTTGAGAAAATCTAAAATTTTATCGATAAGAATGGAAGCCAAGCTCATATCTTAAAGGGCTCGTCAAGGGTGTTTTCAGAATCGCATGCTAATGAAGATTTGCCAAGCATTTTGCACATAACCGTTGGCTAGAGCGGTGTTCCGAAAAATTATTCCAATTGGTATGACTTGATTAGCATACACACCGTTTTCTCACCTCAGGAAATGCCCCTGACGGTCCCTTTACATACAAAAATAGTTAGGACCCAAACACAAAATTTGAGCTTGATTGGGCAACTTGGCCAAGTTTATGTCCAAAAGTTCATCTGGTCTCCCGGAAAGGCATTTTACAATCATCAGAGACGTCGAAAGTCCATCAGCCCGCACTTTCTTTCAATTTGACACATAACTCACAAAATCTTTGTTTTAGAGCGACGCTAGTGCACACCCAATTATTATTGCCGGCACACCTACAACAAACAACTCTGAAACTCTTCTTGGAAGCTTCGCGTGCGTTTTTCTTTCTTTTCCATATTCTGTTTAGAAATCGTGCTACTTTTGACCTACCTCAATTTTTCGACGCCCCTGTGCGCACTATAATCTTGGACAAAGGCGTTCTACTCCTAAAAACTGAATGGAAAAGCCGTAAGTGGAAAACCACTTTTTCCAAAGGACACTTTTAGCATCATTCACAGAAGCTGCTTTTGGAAAGAATGCCTTTTTCGCAACGGAAAACTACCCCTTTTATAAGATTCCTTCATCGTCGGCTCCTCTAGTTTTATCACGAAGCGGTGTATAAAAATTGTGGTTTCTATTTTATATCAATTTCAGATGGAGCTCCGTTTACAGTGTCATTTACAGTTGTTGAAACAGATGTTTCTTTTACTAGCAGAGAATCGATTATTTTATCCGGGTTAAATTCGGAATCGATGAGGTGAGTGTGTGAGTGTGTGAGTGTGTGAGTGTGTGAGTGTGTGAGTGTGTGAGTGTGTGAGTGTGTGAGTGTGTGAGTGTGTGAGTGTGTGAGTGTGTGAGTGTGTGAGTGTGTGAGTGTGTGAGTGTGTGAGTGTGTGAGTGTGTGAGTGTGTGAGTGTGTGAGTGTGTGAGTGTGTGAGTGTGTGAGTGTGTGAGTGTGTGAGTGTGTGAGTGTGTGAGTGTGTGAGTGTGTGAGTGTGTGAGTGTGTGAGTGTGTGAGTGTGTGAGTGTGTGAGTGTGTGAGTGTGTGAGTGTGTGAGTGTGTGATTGTGTGAGTGTGTGAGTGTGTGAGTGTGTGATTTTCGAATGTTTTTGTTTAGGATTTTTCTCCGTGGCGCCACAGGAAAAACAATCAACATTACGGATACAACGGTCACAATTACTCACAATTTCACAATCAGAGAGGAGGAACTTTTATATATCCAACCTCTGAACAGGGGAACTTTCATTGAGTATCATATCTTCAACCCTGCGATTGTTACAACTACCCAGTCGGATGGAATTTTTTCTACGACTGAGGCAGCAGAAGAAGTCACCGCAAGGCAGATATCCAAGTCTGGCACCTTTACGGAAACACAAACAGAAAATACCACCACTAAAATGTCCAAAGCGATAACTGTCACAGAGATACCAACTACATTCCCATATATGAAGATATCAAGCAGTCCGGGAGAAAAAACAACATTTTTTTTGACACCAGTTACATCCACAGAAGTTCGAACAGAAGAGACAACTAGAACAACTGTTTCTAACCCAACTACTACAAAATTCGCTTCACAGAACTCAGGTTGAAATTGGATTCATTTTTTTTAAATTTTTAATTTTCAGTGTATGTTAATGTCGTAATGATTGTTTCACTCTTCAAAATTTTCTAAGGTGCACGGATAGTTTATTTTCTTCGGATAGAAAGCAGACGAATAAAGTTTCTCTCCGTTTTTTTTTTCACATTTGTTGTGCCTGGTTTTTGTCCAATGCCCCACCTTTCGCAAACTTTTTGCTGCCCGTAGGCTTGCTCCGATAAGAAACTGCAAATTTAGTGGGGTCGTAAACCAAGTGATAAACGACTCAGCCGGAATACAGTCAACGTAAACTGGGCAAAAAAGCCGTGTTTCAACAAGTTGAACAATATAACGATTGGGCAAAAAAAAGAAATTGACAATAAGAAATATACTATAATGTTCGGAAAAATGGCTGTTTTGGTTGTGTATCCAGGGTTCAAACTACAAATTGTTTCAAAAAAATTTCGTAAAAGTCTGTGTTTCGTTTTACAGATATAGTCTGTGTCCAAATAACAACAGCCCCTTTGGCACCTTAAAGGATTCTAGGTATCTGGTCCCGCCGCGATTCGACTAGATAAGAAAGGGCGCCAATTGCGGACGCGCGAGGGAGTGCGCTTTTATAGATGTGCGCAGAGAAACCAGACAAAATAGCGTTTGAGCAGTGTTTCTTTTTATATGAAATTATGAGGAAGACTGTTTATCATGGCCAAGTGGCTAAGAGATGGACTTGAATACCAAACCTGACCCCAGTTCGTCCCCTTCGTGGTGAAAACTTTTTTTGCTATATAGTTTTACAAATATTTTTGCTAGAAACACAGTTGCATGGCATTGCAAGTGAAAAACGTTTTTATACCATTTCGGGAAAAAAAAATTGCCTCCGTCCGGGCCGAGGAAAAAAGTTTTCGGACCGGCCCTTAGAAAAACTTGTTTAAAGATACATTAAGGGGGCTTTTCATATCATTTTCGATCAGCTACGGTTGGAAATTACGCGAATCAACAATGCTAAATTGTATCGCACCCTCTGTGTTTCCACAGCTCTCTCACTCAATTAGAATAAAATTCGGCTCATTAGCATGCCCTGTAAATTCTGAACATGCAGGGCGTACTGGCCGTCTACAAAGCTGTAGACGCAAACCCGTTTTTGTCAACTTTAAAGCGTATGTTCTCGAAAACGGTGAATTTTCCACCCTGAATCGTATATATTTTCCTGATCAGCGAATGTTTATCTCTTAATTCAGCCAATGTTGTGAAACCCGCCTGACTGTCCCTTTAATGTTCGAAGTTAAGCAACCTTCGGCCACTTCAAAGTCGCTTGGCGGCGTTACTTTATTTTAGACGCAAACGCTCGGGTTTCAAAGTGTAAATAAATGCCAACTTGGCAAAATAGAGAAAGAAAGAGAGAGAGAGAGAGAGAGAGAGAGAGAGAGTCAGTGATTTGCGTCATTGGCACAGGCATGCCAATGCCGAAAATCACTGACTGTTCTTCAATGACTTCAATGACTCGTTTCAAAGTGCAGTTCCAACCGAACCATTTACTGCTTAAACCAATGAGTAAGCATTTTTGAACTCTCCGGACGTCATCAGACAGAAAATACCACCCCTAAAATGTCCAAAGCGATAACTGTCACAGAGATACCAACTACATTCCCATATATGAAGATATCAAGCAGTCCGGGAGAAAAAACAACATTTTTTTTGACACCAGTTACATCCACAGAAGTTCGAACAGAAGAGACAACTAGAACAACTGTTTCTAACCCAACTACTACAAAATTCGCTTCACAGAACTCAGGTTGAAATTGGATTCATTTTTTTTAAATTTTTAATTTTCAGTGTATGTTAATGTCGTAATGATTGTTTCACTCTTCAAAATTTTCTAAGGTGCACGGATAGTTTATTTTCTTCGGATAGAAAGCAGACGAATAAAGTTTCTCTCCGTTTTTTTTTTTCACATTTGTTGTGCCTGGTTTTTGTCCAATGCCCCACCTTTCGCAAACTTTTTGCTGCCCGTAGGCTTGCTCCGATAAGAAACTGCAAATTTAGTGGGGTCGTAAACCAAGTGATAAACGACTCAGCCGGAATACAGTCAACGTAAACTGGGCAAAAAAGCCGTGTTTCAACAAGTTGAACAATATAACGATTGGGCAAAAAAAAGAAATTGACAATAAGAAATATACTATAATGTTCGGAAAAATGGCTGTTTTGGTTGTGTATCCAGGGTTCAAACTACAAATTGTTTCAAAAAAATTTCGTAAAAGTCTGTGTTTCGTTTTACAGATATAGTCTGTGTCCAAATAACAACAGCCCCTTTGGCACCTTAAAGGATTCTAGGTATCTGGTCCCGCCGCGATTCGACTAGATAAGAAAGGGCGCCAATTGCGGACGCGCGAGGGAGTGCGCTTTTATAGATGTGCGCAGAGAAACCAGACAAAATAGCGTTTGAGCAGTGTTTCTTTTTATATGAAATTATGAGGAAGACCATTTGTTTTTCGGACACAGACTATAGCAAAATTCACAGTTTCCAACGTTCGTCATTCCTTGTTCTAAAGCACCACATAGGCAACTTACAAACAATTTAACATTTGAAAACTGAAAGTTTTGAATTATCCCGTTGTTTATTCACTTCTGCATCCTTTTTGTCCCGCAAAAAGGGTCTTTCCTAAGATTTACGGCACCTTGCGGCCAAACAGTCAGCTTATCGTTGCTCGACATACGCCATAGAAATAAAAACGGGGTTCAGCAAATAGAGCAAACTTTCGTAAACTGGGTGATGTTAGATTGAGTCATTGAAAAAAGACAGTGCAACGATTTGGAAATATAGTTCAACCTGTATCAATCGAATGTATACAGTTTTTTTTTGGTTAAAAACCATTATGGTTGGTTTCCAGGGGACAAATCATAAAAAACAGACAAAGTTTGGGCAACCATATCAGAGAAATTTTCGTCGCCGGGAGTCGATCCCCGCGCCTGTCGCATAACATAGCCATTTCACACATTTCGAAGCGAAAATATCAGTTGCCGAAATCGTTCTGAAATGTTCTTTTGAAACAAGTTTTGCATTCTTCTGACTAAAGCTATTTTTAAGCTTTTTTGACTTTCGTAAATGCGACTTTTTTGTAGCTACGTTGCTCTAGCAACTTTTAAGCACGGATGCAAACTTGCAAAAAGCGCTGTCTTCGTAAAGCACATCTGAATCACAATGATCTTCGGAGTCACTTTAACGACGTGTATATAAGCACATGTTGCTCTACAAAGAGCGCTTTGCGATGCTCTTTCTTTTTCTGATTGGGCTGGCCTCTTTTGTGCCTGGGTTGATCTGTAAGTTGAAAGTTTTAAAGCATTTGGGTTCTGAAATACTTTCAGTGGCTGAGGATGCGGCTGAAGCAACCAGCACTACCACCACTACTACTACTACTAAAACCAGCACACTACAACCAGCACCGACAACGACATCTCTACCGCCAACATCAACGTGAGTTTAAAAAAACTGCCACTGATAATGAATTTCTTGTTTAGAGGGACCGAGTCAACCTCTGTATCCACATCTACACCGACTCAGGCAGAGACAACATCTCGTAGTGGTACCTCGACTACTAGCGAAGTAACAACTTCAGTTACGGGTTTGTTGAGGGAGAGAGAGAGCCTCGAATGAGTGAGAAGAAGAGAACGTTGTTTGTCAAAGTTCACAAAGACTTTTTTGGTTCGAAGTCACAACAAAAACGTCTTCAAAACGTAAAAAAGCGTCTGCCAAAAAGAGGCCACACAACCTTTGGAAGGGAACAGTTTTGATGTATAGTCGTCGTCAATGCTAGCGAATTTGCGTACGAAAAACCTGTGTTTTAGAATACGTACGCAATACTGCGTCAGGGTTACTTTTTCGAATCGGCCAAGAAGTGAAATTGGCAAAGACTATATTGTGCCGCTTTTGGCGACTCTTGGAATCGAGTGAGATTCTTTCTGATGTTGACTTTCGAAATTCCCATTACTACATCATAAGGTTCGGCTACAAAAGGGACGTGGCCCCTTTTGGCCACGTCCCTTTTCCATCCACGTCCCATGGGTAGTCCGAATTTCAACACCCCAAAAATCCCACTCATTTCGGACAATGTAGAAAACGTAGATGGACACATGAATGAACCGTTACGGCTTTTTGACCACATATTTTATTCGAATGCTTTGAATTCGATTGCTCAAATTGAGAATGTTCAGGAAAAATTGGAAAATTAGCATATTCCATTTATTCTTTTTTGCATTCCATTAAAGGGAAAGTGAATATTGTATTTTCAGGGTCTGATGAGATTGACACCACCACCGATAAGTCTGAGCCGTAAGTCACAGTTCCCAAAATGATATCATTCTAACCTTTGTCACAATTGGCATTCCAAATTTTCCCTTCACAAAACTGCATTGCAACCGTTCTTTAATTTCTGTTTCAGAGAAACTGCTGTGAAAACGACCATTTCAAAAGGATGTCCTGGGTCAACTGTGCATGGGCTAACTACAAACGGAGGTTCATCCGAAACTTCTGGGTTTACGGAAACCGAAAGTTATTCCACTACAGGAAGCACAACCTTTGTATCCACATCTACACCGACTCAGGCAGAGACAACATCTCATAGTGGTACCTCGACTGATAGCGAAGTAACAACTTCAGTTACGGGTTTGTTGAGGAAGAGAATGAGTGAGAAGAAGAGAACGTTGTTTGTCAAAGTTCACAAAGACTTTTTTGGTTCGAAGTCACAACAAAAACGTCTTCAAAACGTAAAAAAGCGTCTGCCAAAAAGAGGCCACACAACCTTTGGAAGGGAACAGTTTTGATGTATAGTCGTCGTCAATGCTAGCGAATTTGCGTACGAAAAACCTGTGTTTTAGAATACGTACGCAATACTGCGTCAGGGTTACTTTTTCGAATCGGCCAAGAAGTGAAATTGGCAAAGACTATATTGTGCCGCTTTTGGCGACTCTTGGAATCGAGTGAGATTCTTTCTGATGTTGACTTTCGAAATTCCCATTACTACATCATAAGGTTCGGCTACAAAAGGGACGTGGCCCCTTTTGGCCACGTCCCTTTTCCATCCACGTCCCATGGGTAGTCCGAATTTCAACACCCCAAAAATCCCACTCATTTCGGACAATGTAGAAAACGTAGATGGACACATGAATGAACCGTTACGGCTTTTTGACCACATATTTTATTCGAATGCTTTGAATTCGATTGCTCAAATTGAGAATGTTCAGGAAAAATTGGAAAATTAGCATATTCCATTTATTCTTTTTTGCATTCCATTAAAGGGAAAGTGAATATTGTATTTTCAGGGTCTGATGAGATTGACACCACCACCGATAAGTCTGAGCCGTAAGTCACAGTTCCCAAAATGATATCATTCTAACCTTTGTCACAATTGGCATTCCAAATTTTCCCTTCACAAAACTGCATTGCAACCGTTCTTTAATTTCTGTTTCAGAGAAACTGCTGTGAAAACGACCATTTCAAAAGGATGTCCTGGGTCAACTGTGCATGGGCTAACTACAAACGGAGGTTCATCCGAAACTTCTGGGTTTACGGAAACCGAAAGTTATTCCACTACAGGAAGCACAACCTTTGTATCCACATCTACACCGACTCAGGCAGAGACAACATCTCATAGTGGTACCTCGACTGATAGCGAAGTAACAACTTCAGTTACGGGTTTGTTGAGGAAGAGAATGAGTGAGAAGAAGAGAACGTTGTTTGTCAAAGTTCACAAAGACTTTTTTGGTTCGAAGTCACAACAAAAACGTCTTCAAAACGTAAAAAAGCGTCTGCCAAAAAGAGGCCACACAACCTTTGGAAGGGAACAGTTTTGATGTATAGTCGTCGTCAATGCTAGCGAATTTGCGTACGAAAAACCTGTGTTTTAGAATACGTACGCAATACTGCGTCAGGGTTACTTTTTCGAATCGGCCAAGAAGTGAAATTGGCAAAGACTATATTGTGCCGCTTTTGGCGACTCTTGGAATCGAGTGAGATTCTTTCTGATGTTGACTTTCGAAATTCCCATTACTACATCATAAGGTTCGGCTACAAAAGGGACGTGGCCCCTTTTGGCCACGTCCCTTTTCCATCCACGTCCCATGGGTAGTCCGAATTTCAACACCCCAAAAATCCCACTCATTTCGGACAATGTAGAAAACGTAGATGGACACATGAATGAACCGTTACGGCTTTTTGACCACATATTTTATTCGAATGCTTTGAATTCGATTGCTCAAATTGAGAATGTTCAGGAAAAATTGGAAAATTAGCATATTCCATTTATTCTTTTTTGCATTCCATTAAAGGGAAAGTGAATATTGTATTTTCAGGGTCTGATGAGATTGACACCACCACCGATAAGTCTGAGCCGTAAGTCACAGTTCCCAAAATGATATCATTCTAACCTTTGTCACAATTGGCATTCCAAATTTTCCCTTCACAAAACTGCATTGCAACCGTTCTTTAATTTCTGTTTCAGAGAAACTGCTGTGAAAACGACCATTTCAAAAGGATGTCCTGGGTCAACTGTGCATGGGCTAACTACAAACGGAGGTTCATCCGAAACTTCTGGGTTTACGGAAACCGAAAGTTATTCCACTACAGGAAGCACAACCTTTGTATCCACATCTACACCGACTCAGGCAGAGACAACATCTCATAGTGGTACCTCGACTGATAGCGAAGTAACAACTTCAGTTACGGGTTTGTTGAGGAAGAGAGAGAGCCTCGAATGAGTGAGAAGAAGAGAAACCTTAAACCTAACGTTGTTTGTCAAAGTTCACAAAGACTTTTTTGGTTCGAAGTCACAACAAAAAGCGTCTTCAAAACGTAAAAAAGCGTCTGCCAAAAAGCGGCCACACAACCTTTGGAAGGGAACAGTTTTGATGTATAGTCGTCGTCAATGCTAGCGAATTTGCGTACGAAAAACCTGTGTTTTAGAATACGTACGCAATACTGCGTCAGGGTTACTTTTTCGAATCGGCCAAGAAGTGAAATTGGCAAAGACTATATTGTGCCGCTTTTGGCGACTCTTAGAATCGAGTGAGATTCTTTCTGATGTTGACTTTCGAAATTCCCATTACTACATCATAAGGTTCGGCTACAAAAGGGACGTGGCCCCTTTTGGCCACGTCCCTTTTCCATCCACGTCCCATGGGTAGTCCGAATTTCAACACCCCAAAAATCCCACTCATTTCGGACAATGTAGAAAACGTAGATGGACACATGAATGAACCGTTACGGCTTTTTGACCACATATTTTATTCGAATGCTTTGAATTTGATAGCTCAAATTGAGAATGTTCAGGAAGACTTCACATTTTATCTATTCTCTTTTTCATTTCATTAAAGTGAAAGTGTATTTTCAGGGACTGATGAGATTGACACCACCACCGATACGTCTGAGCCGTAAGTCACAGTTCCCAAAATGATATCATCCTAACCTTTGTCACAATTGGCATTCCAAATTTTCCCTTCACAAAACTGCATTGCAACCGTTCTTTAATTTCTGTTTCAGAGTAACTGCTGTGAAAACGACCATTTCAAAAGGATGTCCTGGGTCAACTGTGCATTCTGGGTTTACGGAAACCGGAAGTTATTCCACTACAGGAAGAACTGAGAGTTTCACTGGAACATCCACTGAAACTGTATCAACTGAAAGAACTGTGTCTTTTGAAGCTTCTGATTATACTGACTGCAATGATGCTACCGATGCAACCGAAGCGACTACCCAATCAGTTGAGACAATTTCGACTACAGAACGGACAAAGAGGTCGAGAAGGACGAAAAGACCTACAACGATAACGACAAAAAGAACGAGGAGGACAAGGAAACACAGAAACGCCACAACTACAATTGAACCAACGGATGTCACAGTGACTGTTCCAAAGGAAAATGGCACAAATTTCAATCTAACTACGCCTGAAACTGAAACAACAACAAAATCTGGAACAATCGGGGCAGGTCTGTTTCAAAAATTTAAGAGAAATTTCATCCTGGTTTTTAGTTTTTGTTGCTGTTCTTCTCTCAGCAGCTACCTCACTTTGCAGAATTGTGTAATGAAGTAATTTTCTTGTTGTATTATCTTGAAGGACAAAGACACAGAGATAAAAGCAACAGAGAGGAGCAGAGAAACAAAGAAAACTTGATGTTTTCTTTGTTTGAACATGAACAAAGCATGATGAACATGAACATGGCAGACTAAACGCCATCGTTAACTATTTGATAAAAAGAATCTATAGCCGTCACCAAACAGAAATCGGCTTGAAAAACGCTTTTTCTCCGCGTCTTCGCCTTTTGCGCGCTTTTCTCGCCTGCCCATCGCACGCATGCTGAAGTAAGACTGTTTTTGTTAGGATTCTCATTTGGCGACAACAATGACGAGGTACTGTAAGTACTTTGAGTAAGGTTTTCACTATCAACTTACTGGCGAATGTTTTGGAAAGTGAATCCGATCCAGCGAATCCGTTATAATCCCGCGATTTCAGCTTTTTGCAAAAATTCGTCAACTCGTTTAATTGAAATAGACAAGTCTGCTGCTGTCTTATCGCTTTTTAGATGAGGCACAATTCAAAATGTCTAGCAAAATGGAAGGAAGAACGAAAACATTCACATATGTTTTAGAAAACCCCTGAAGGAAATGAAACAAGCTCATCCCTTATAATAAAACGCAACCGTGTGTGTTTGTGTGTGTGTGTAGTGGATCAGCGGAAGTTCACCCGTTCATTTCCCCCCGAGAGGAGGGTGAGGTCGGCCGTAGGCCGAGTTTCACGTGCTTCACGGGCGAAGGACGAGTAATGAATGACCGTAGGCCATGAATCTGCGGCCGCAGGCCGTGTGTCGGTGCGGCCGCAGGCCGTAGAACAGGAGGGTACGCGCCGTTGGCGCGCGTACCCTCCTGTTGGAAATAGAAAAACGGGAAAAACGAAAAAAGCACCGAGCGAAGAGCAGATATGGAGAACAAGGTGGCAATACATGTTCACGCGAATACATGTTCACGTATGTGAATTTTAAAACATTTAGCTAATTAGCATCGTTTGATAGGCTATCAGCCAATCATAGTAGAAGGCCAGCCTTTACATTAGCTACGCTACCTAAGCTAAAAATCATGGAAAAATCAAGCAGGGATGTCCGGGTCGGCGGTGATCTTTGATAATGCTGTTTTTGTTGCCATCGTAAACATAGTTCTCAATGAGCAAAAGAAAATGGTTAAAGCACAATTGGAACTACCCTATATAACTTTTTAATGTTTATCATGGCCAAGTGGCTAAGAGATGGACTTGAATACCAAACCTGACCCCAGTTCGTCCCCTTCGTGGTGAAAACTTTTTTTGCTATATAGTTTTACAAATATTTTTGCTAGAAACACAGTTGCATGGCATTGCAAGTGAAAAACGTTTTTATACCATTTCGGGAAAAAAAAATTGCCTCCGTCCGGGCCGAGGAAAAAAGTTTTCGGACCGGCCCTTAGAAAAACTTGTTTAAAGATACATTAAGGGGGCTTTTCATATCATTTTCGATCAGCTACGGTTGGAAATTACGCGAATCAACAATGCTAAATTGTATCGCACCCTCTGTGTTTCCACAGCTCTCTCACTCAATTAGAATAAAATTCGGCTCATTAGCATGCCCTGTAAATTCTGAACATGCAGGGCGTACTGGCCGTCTACAAAGCTGTAGACGCAAACCCGTTTTTGTCAACTTTAAAGCGTATGTTCTCGAAAACGGTGAATTTTCCACCCTGAATCGTATATATTTTCCTGATCAGCGAATGTTTATCTCTTAATTCAGCCAATGTTGTGAAACCCGCCTGACTGTCCCTTTAATGTTCGAAGTTAAGCAACCTTCGGCCACTTCAAAGTCGCTTGGCGGCGTTACTTTATTTTAGACGCAAACGCTCGGGTTTCAAAGTGTAAATAAATGCCAACTTGGCAAAATAGAGAAAGAAAGAGAGAGAGAGAGAGAGAGAGAGAGAGAGAGAGAGTCAGTGATTTGCGTCATTGGCACAGGCATGCCAATGCCGAAAATCACTGACTGTTCTTCAATGACTTCAATGACTCGTTTCAAAGTGCAGTTCCAACCGAACCATTTACTGCTTAAACCAATGAGTAAGCATTTTTGAACTCTCCGGACGTCATCAGTCCATGTTGTGCAACCCCGCGTCTGATATTTATCTTCCGGTTTCGAAATGCGAGTGGGGAATCCGGACATTTCTGGGCGTGGACTTCTTTATGGGACAACGAACGGTGACAATATAACTCGAAATGATAAGGGCGGAATCATTCTTCCAAAGCTCCTTCGACATGCGCTGCCTGCTCTTCACCGCCCTCTGCTATTCTGTTTTGGCTTTTTCAGGTTAGTTTTGCGTTTGTCTTCACATAGGGAAGAATTATATATACTCTTTTGCTTCAGCACTCTTTGTGTATCTCAGTCTCAGTCTCAGTCGTCCCTCTTTCCCTCTCTTTGACTCTAATTCCGTCTCTGAATTTCTCTCTGATTTCTAGGATCTCTCTCTCTCTCTCTCTCTCTCTCTCTCTCTCTCTAGGTAAACGTCTAAAGGTTAGAAAGGCAACCTATAATCAGTTACTGAAAATGATTCATAAGTTAAAATACGGTATACGGTAAAATAGTCAATTGCTACGGTAAAATAGTCAATTCCTTTTTTTGACGAATGATCGCTGTCCCTCTCAGATAATTCTTTGTAGGCGAAGTTCTAATGCGATTATATTGATAACAGTTGGTTTTTTAAAGGTATCTCCCCACAATGAAAGTTATCCGAGGATTATAGTTTGTCGGGGTGCGGAACGATCACAAAATGACGATTTCGAATCCAGAAATGGTCTAAAATTTGTTTGTGGAACCGTTAAACTTCGTCTGTACAAATAGGAAATCACTAGACGGACGTCAATGGTCGTTCGATTCAATTGTTGGATTGTCGTTAAGTCAAAGTGTAATCTCTCTTTTGGATCTGCTATCTCTCTACCCTATCTCTCTCTGTATCTCTTTCTCTTTCTGTCTCTCCCGTCTGTCTGTCTGTCTGTCTCTCTCTCTCTGTCTCTGTCGCTCCTGTCTGCCTTTTAGCATATCTCTTTATATATCACGCTGTATATCTCTCCCTCTCTCTGTCTCTCTGAATATCTCTGATTTTCTCTGTCTTTCCAATATGTTCATCGCATCTCAATAAATGAGTCACAAGATTTTCTTACCACAAACAGAGCTTCGAAGAAAAATTTCCTTTTCAGTTACAAATGCTGCTTCAATTTCCACATTACCACCCACTGAGCAGACAACAACGTAAGCGGCTTTTGAAATACAATTTCAGGACGTCATACCACATGACGCCACTTTGGAAAACCTCTCTCAAATCGTTCTTTCAGAGTTGCTTCCGTCGATGTAAGTACAGTAGCTCAAACCACGACGGGTGGCCCATCAGGAGGCGCTGACACAACTGTTCAAGCTATCAACACTAATGCTCCTGTTGTGACTGGAGCTGTCACAACTTCTGCTTCTCCTGATGTTGTTGTCACTGGAACAGCTCAAACCACCTCTGCAGCTCCTGAAGTCGTGGTCACTGGAACATCTACTGCAGTTACTGGAACTGACTCCACCACAACTTCTGGAGACAACGTTAAGACAACTTCTGTTGCTCCTGTGAAACCCGGAGTCACCACCGCTGCAGTTCAACCCAACGATGCTTCTACCTCCGTGGCCCCAGTGGTCAACGTCGGTTCCACTTCTCTGGCTCCTGGGGACTCCCAGACCACCCAGTCTGTTGACAGTACGAGTGTTGAAGCGACCACCCAGGAAACTACAACGACAACTAAATCATCGAAAACATTCACAGGTTTGTAATAGACTGAATTTCAAATACTTATACTTAATTTCAGTGTTCGCCACAATTGTTATCTCAGCCGTCTTTTCGCTTTGAAGAAATGTGTAAAATAGAAATAAATTTTTTTTTCTGCGAATCTTTGTTTTTGTGTAAGATTTATTTAAGACAAGGTTTTTTGGTTGTTTTATTATTAAAAACCCCTTGAGGGTTTCTCATAAATGATTTTCTCCGTCGGCTGAAGAAAATCTTAAAGACAAAATTTTCAATCTCTCAATGTAACTTCATTCAAGGTTGCAACTATTGTCCAAATTCTGGAATGATTAAAATTGATTTGAAAACCCGAGTACTTTTAAAAATCCAAAGCGATTTTATGCAAAAAATGTTTACCAAAAATTAAAATCAGAGCAACACACACAACTTCTATTAATACTGATTTTATAAAGCCAGATGTGCTTCTCAAGAACATCTTTTTCGTGTTTTACCTCGACTCTCCTTAATGTAGAAACGCTTTAAGGAAACATTAGTAAGTTTCAACTACTTTACAGACTTAAATTTTCAGCTCCTAGTAGCTACCCTAATAAAAATGAGTTGGGTAAATCTCTAGCATGGGCATATAGCCGTCGCCAAAAAAGCATCCTGCCGAAAACGACCTTAATGCAGCGGTCGTGCGATACTCAGGCGGGAATAGTGTACGAGCCGCGCAAACGCAGAGAAAAAGCTGTTTTTGTAACCGGTGCTCGTTTGGAGAGAGCTATATGTACATACCTAGGAGTGAAGCAGGATAAAAACGTTGAAAAGAACTTGTATTTCAATAAACATGAACGAAAATATCAATGTTTGGTCACATTGTGATAAAACACCTGTCTGGACGTTTCTTCGTTCGTCACGAATGTAGATTGGTATAAGGGAATGGGCGATAAAAAGAGATCACAAAGGTGGAATCACTTCCCTGACGCCGTTTGCACAAAGGTTACAAGAAAACGTTTCTGATTTCTTACTGGTCCCGATTTGATTTTCGAAAAGGGTTATACCGGGCAAATAAAAAGAATTCCATTAGAAATAAGACGCTGCCTGTTTTAACTGTAAGTCATATGATTATAAGAAACCGTCAGGGGGATAATTCAATTGCTATAGTAAAGAACACACAGTAGCCTTTTTTGAATTGTCTTTTCTCGAAATTGTATTGTAGAAATTCTTTTTAAATGAAATGTCACAATCTTCATTCGGCTCATTTCTGATTGAAAACCTCAGACGATTAAACGGCCGCAGGTCGCATACCGGAGCAGCCATAGGCTGCCTACGTGACCGGCCAATGACCCACTGACGGCTGTTTAAGCAAAAAGTTACAATACTTTATCTGTTTCTCTTGTTCTCAACTAAAAATAACTAAACATGGTGACTGTTCAGTTTTACTGCTTCGCCAACGCCTTGTTATCACGGAAGACATTTCTTCAAGGAATGCAAGACAGTTTATCAGTTGCAGATGACGCGAACAACCATTCCGAGCAATTCTTTGTTGAGGCGGGGGCACGCATCTTCAGGACATAGCATTTTTAAACTATCAATCTACTGAACGAGTGTGAACTTTAAAAAAAAGTAATCAGTGCGAGGTGCATTCTGCTTTTCCAAAACAATCTGCAAAAAAAGTCCATCTGATAACCATGATATTATTAAAGGGACAGTAAGGCGGGTTTTACAAAATTAGCTCAAAGAGAGAAAAATTCGCTGATCATGAAAATGTATATGACTATGAGTCAAAAATGTACCGCTTTCGAGCGAAAATGCTTCAAAGTCATCAAAAACGGGTCTCCGAGACAATTTAGCATAGGTAATTCGCATAATTTCAACCGCAGCCGCTCAAATATGAAATGAAAAGCCCCCCGTTAAGTTTGAATCATTAGAATATATAGTTGTCTTTATGTTTAAAAGCCTGCTTTAGTTTCAGTTGACTTTACCCGGATTATAAGCTTATCTGTAGGGTACGACCCCAAAGAATTTGCGGTTTTTTATCATCAGAAGGTCCCAAAGATGAAACCTTTGCAAACAAAGCTAAGCAGGGCTCGGCACGTTTCCCATAATTACTTCCAATGTGGTGCAACAACAGGGTTAGATGACCTTATAACGGAAAACACACTATTGACATAGAAGCGGTCGACCCTTCTACAACACACTCAACTTAACCTTTGGTTGGAATGGATTTTTCCCTGAATACAGACATATGGATAGATGAGAACATGGGAAATTCGACAGCATTTATAGAATCTTGTGTTTGTGGTCTATCAGCATGGCCCCACATCCATTTTCACGAAGTGTGATGGCGAAATCGGCCGTAGGTCAAGTTTAACGTGTCCGAGTGATGAGCGGCCGTAGGCCACAAATCTTGCAACCACGGACCGCTTTACTGAGCGGTCGTAGACCACCTAAATAAGCGGCCGAAGGATGTTTGTAGAATGGGTGTTCGACCTACGGCCGCGCGTCTATGCGGCCGTAGGTCGCCTAATTGAACTACTGGTTATACATGTTACGTGTATTAGAAACCAGAATATTCCGGCCCGCCTGCGGCGGTCCTGAATATTCTGGCTGCTCGCGGCCTCCGGCCGCTCGCCGGGGGCTGCGCCCCCGAAATGAAAGGTGGAAATAACCAAATTCCGTAATGTTTCCGTAACATTTACGTGGAGTTAGAACCCGTAAGAGAGAGTGCAGAGGAATTGGATAGAGGCCGACACGTGACGGACCCAGCGCAATTTCACCCTGGGACACCACACACACAAACACACAGAGACCATAAGCGCAGTGTATAAGAGAGGATACGTTTTTCTAGGCTACACTAATGAATGTAATCCAATTGAACGTAATCTTAGTAATAGTCATTCCGCCATCGCATTCTACCTACATTTGTTGATTCGATCATATTTGTAATTGAGTTGTGCACTTTTGTTGCAACATTACGTGGGAAACCAACACAATTAGTTAACCAGTCTTGACAAACCTGAACTATTTTGCTTGTCGACGTATTTCCGAACAGGGCCAAAGTTTGACACTCAGTTTTCTTTGCTCACTTTGAATAAAACGACAATCAGGCGGTCACTTCAACTCGAATCAAGTGGCTTTGGGGAAGTCGTACTTTATAAAGTTAATAAACTGTTTCTCATTCAAATTGTTTTTTGTCTTTCTAATGAGAACACCTAATTTGAAGGTATTCATCTTTGCTCCTTCTGCTTCCTGACTTTTGTCACTAGCTGCAAACTGACTTGGAACACACCAAACCTGCGTCAGTTAAAAAATAATTTGTAACAATAGGTTGCAATATCCTGTTATAAGTCGACAATTTACCAACACCCGTTAATTCAATTGTCTTCTTATTAGATTGCCGTAAACCTGCACTTTGTTTGCAAAATTGCGTTGGGAAATTCCCGCATTGGCTTCACCCGTCACGTAAAAGCTGTTGATCTATTTTCCCTCTCGACCTTTGTCTGAATAGTGTCACAGATCACAACACTTTTGTTCATTTTCGAATAAAAACGAAAATCAGGATTACTTGATAACAAATACAGGGAAATTGGGGGTATTCATCTTCTCTACTTTTGCCTATTTCTTTTCACTATCTGCTAACAGACTTTCGAGACAAATATACAACCTTCCGCCAGTTACTTAATCTTTTACAACATTTTAGGATTGTCAGTCTTTCCGTTATCAGTCCTAGGCGCGTAAAAAAAAGCGGTCGCAGGTCGCCTATTTAGGCGGCCATTGGCTGACTACGTGTGCGGCCGAAGGTAGCTTAGAACGGCCGCAGGTTGCCTACGTCAGCGAACAAAGGCTGCCTATGTGAGGGCAAAAAGACTTGTTTCGTGTGTTTTTCGTGCACCTCCATATATATTTTTTCGTTTTAACGAAAACCCCAAAAGAGAAATTGAAAACGTTTTTGTTTCAGCTATGGCTGAATTACTAGATCCAACGTCCATTATCATTCTTCGAACGGTGACTACTATCGAAGCCTTTCTCGCCCTTTTCCTCAACTCAGTCGTCATACACATGGTCTTCGCCCACTCTCCGAAGGAATTTCGAAACTTTGCCAGTCTTATTCTCTGGTCTTCTATAGCTCAAATAGCCCCTACTATAACCGGATGGATGTCTGTTAACCAACTGGTCCTCACCATGGCAGATGGGACCGCAGTCATCGCTTTATTCGGTCTTGGAGCCCTTTTCGCCCCAAAAATAGCATTCCAAATCGATGCAATTACTTTTATTCCTGGGGTAGTCATAACGTTACTACCTCAGATAAGCATGGGCTATCGGATTTATCTCTTTCATTATAAGGCTGCCAAACGGCGCTATTTGTTTCTGATATTGTTGGTGTTGTCTTCTCCCTTTATATGGATACAGGTGTGTGTGTGTGCGTGTGTGCGTGTGTGCGTGTGTGCGTGTGTGCGTGTGTGCGTGTGTGCGTGTGTGCGTGTGTGCGTGTGTGCGTGTGTGCGTGTGTGCGTGTGTGTGCGTGTGTGCGTGTGTGCGTGTGCGTGTGTGAAAAACTACAAACAAGCTTCAGATTTACAAAACTCAACAATACTGCTCAGCCGAAGAGATATTCGCTCAACTACCTGAACTGAAAGGCCGGTTAGAAGGCTATCTAATCTTCGGCATAAAATATCCAGCCGATCGTTGGGAGGTCGTTAAAGAAATTGGAAAAATTCATTATGTTTTTTAGGGTACAGCCCTTGT
Organism: Oscheius myriophilus; assembly: GCA_964057215.1. Classification (NCBI taxonomy): domain Eukaryota; kingdom Metazoa; phylum Nematoda; class Chromadorea; order Rhabditida; family Rhabditidae; genus Oscheius; species Oscheius myriophilus. Next base: position 24,984,691 of record OZ059902.1, read on the forward strand.
TTGGTCGAGGATGTTTGCCTTTCACTGTTCTATTGAAACGTTGATTCTACGCCAAATTTTACTTTGGGACATTCGAAGGATAAGGAAAAAATACGCAGGAATTGAAAGAACTTCAGTCATGCAGAAGGAGTCAGTTTGGGTAAGTATCTTTCTGTTTCTGTTACTCTCTTTCTCTCTCTCTCTCTCTCTCTTTGACACTGTAAAAATTCAGATGCTAACAATACAAGGATCAATTCCTCTTTTTCTATCTGTCGCCATGTGGATTTCCATCTTTGCTTTGAAAAACAACAAAATACCAATACTGAATTCTCTAACATTTGCTATTACCGGGATTCAGTTAATTATCGAACCCCTTGCGGTACTATTCTGCCTCTCAGATTACAAAATCGTTTGGCGACGATGGTTGTTTCGAAGCCGGCCAACCGTGACCATAGTCACTTCCATAGTTTCTAAAAATAATATGAATTAATAGTCAATTTTTCTGTTTATGTTTTTCTATGAAAAAAGTGTTTTTGTTGTAATTTTTCAATACGAATAAACGAGTTGTTATTAATTAATAGTCAATTTGTTCATTTGTTCATTTTGTAACGTTTCAGTGCAAATAAATGAATTGCTAATAAATGTATCGGTAATCTAGAGAAATGCTATTATTACTCCGTCGCGGAAGTATATCAATTACTTATAAATGTCAACTGTAATGTTGAGACGATTGCATTTTCTTTTACGCAACACTAGTAAATGCCGCACTTATTGGGATAATCAACAGCTTTACGCCGAGAATAACAAATCAGTCGCACTTTCGCAGAAAAGTACAGGGAACCCCTTTACAAGAGCGGGTCAAACAAGAACAAACGATTGCTTTTATCCTAAGATTGAAAATGTGCAAACGTGGTAAAAAAAAAAGTTCTTTGGACTATTTGAATCTTTTTTTTTCAAAAGATGTTAAATTTTGGTCAATTACATTGCTTGAATGTGTGTACTAAAATTGCCCCCGAATTTTGCCTGTTGGGGAACAGAAATTTTCACTTTGATGCATGAATTCAATGCGGGAACAAAACGTAGAATTCAACGGTCTATGTCATTTATGCTAATTTTGTAAGTCAAATGTCAGAAAATGAGAGGAATTATTGCAGTTTGCAACCGAAGGCGTATCCTGAAAGATGGGAAATGGCAAAATGCAAAATATAATGGGGCATGGATTGCCTATCGAAGCTACTTTCTTGGAAATCGGTTCGAAAATTCTGAGGCTAATTTTAAAAATAAATTCCCATCGCGAGTTAAAAATAGTGATCTATAACAGAGGCGTATCCTGAAGGATTGACAAAAAGACCCGAATCGCCCGAAAGAAAACAGAACGTGAGAAATCGTACAAATCTAATGAAACCATACAAGGAAACCGTTTTACCAAGTTCTCTCGATTCAACTATTCAACGAAAACATATTTCTTTTAAAATCTCATTCAACATCCGTATAACATTTTCTGTTTGAAAATGGCCTATTCGGACGCTAATCTAGTTATGAGTAAACAGATTAGGTGTAACATTTGTTGTCTAAACAAGTCTCAATAATCCTTTGATCTCCCCAAAGACCCCGTCCCTCACTGTCGGTCGACCTCCTGCCAATCTTGTCCGGATTTGCATGCGCGGTTCCCTTTGATTTACTGGTGACGCCTGACAGCTTGCTGACCCGCGAGGTCACACCCGGCCGCCCTGTAGGCGGGTTTAAATTGTTAGGTTCTAAGGAAGATGATTAAGCTAACTTACAAGTTAAGTTCTAAATCATTAATCTTATTTCCATGAACCTGGACATCATGCAATATAAAAATGGGCCGGTTGTATTGTTCTCATACGTTGTGTTCAAGAATTCAGCTTTTAGGCTTAGTCAGCTAGCCAGAAAGTCTACAAATCCCCAGTCGCTTGATTGTTTGTGCGTTGTTAGTTATCTCCTGCATCTGACCCCTGAAGGGTCGCTGGGGGCGATGATCGATCACCGGTTTACAGTGGCGAAGAGAGTGCGCAGAGGGAGGAGGTCAGCGAGGGTCAGCCGACGAGGTACAGGCAATTGATGGAGCTGGCGACAACAGACTGGCAGCACTGGATTAATGATGGATCTGGGATAGGGACAGAAAGAAAGACATAGTGCGTCGCATCTCCTTAGGGTAAGAATTAAAAAATACCTAAGATCCATGGCTTAAAGCGAATTAAAGGCAGAGGCCCACGAAAATGAAAATGGACCTGTCCATAGCGTAGATTAAACGAGAGAGTGTCGTTTTCAACGGTGAAATGCAGAGAGTTTTTTAAATTAGCATAGACAGGTCCCCCTCTTCATTTTACGTGGGCCTCTGCCTTTCATGAGTTTGCTTTTCAAAATGGAAATGAGCCGTGTGCAAAATGCACCAGTCGAATTGAACAGATTTTCTCCAACACAGGTTTCCAAGGGTTGTTCACAGAAACCCTCATGAGCATAAGAGTTGCATGGGAGTAACAGCCCCCTGACGCTCCCTTCAAAAAGTATGCTAAGTATACGGTCACACAAAAATAGTGCTTAAAGGACCTTAATCTGTCTCATGAAAAAATATATACTACAAAAAATATATATAAAAATATACGTATTGTTATTTTAAAAATGGGATGAACAGAAAGGAGAGTCCAAAAAATCAGTGTTATTCTAGAAATTAGGTGATGGCATATAATGTGAAAAAAAAATAAGTACAAAACTCAATTAAAGAAACACAACTCGGATTCCATATAGGAATGACTCGTGTCATAAAAAACATTTCTTAAAAACGATTACACAAGACTATACCCTGAGATTGCGATAAATTAATTTGTACAGTTTTTAATATGTGTTTTGTTCGCATTTTCTTATTAGTTTGTTGATATCTCTCATCTTTTTTTTTAGTTTTTAAAAATGTTCAGTTCAGAAGCGTCATCATTCCCACTCTGTGACCGTAACGACTTTGGAAGGCCTTGAAAGATGGAATTCTTCTTAGAGTGAGTTCTTAGTTTTCAAATGGTGTATCACTATTTTCTTATAATCCCCTTTGTTATCCATCGTGATCGTTTTCTAATTGCGCATCCTTGGCCAGAGCCGGGTCGTCTGGTTGCGCAACCCGTGTGCAACTGTTGCCTTCCCCTTATTTCAAGTAGCCGCCGCCGTCTTTACCCGTCTCTCAGAATAACACATCCATCGACAAGAGCACGTCCGCTCTTCTTTTTTGACGTCCTTGGAGGTTTCAGCCGTCGGGCGCTTCAAATTGAGACAGGCTTGAAAAAATGCCAATATATTAGCTGACACTACTGTAGTTGGGCCGGGAAGGTGAATTTTGGTGAATTTTGCAAAAGTTCTCTGTCTCTCTGTCTCTCTGTCTCTCTGTCTCTCTGTCTCTCTGTCTCTCTGTCTCTCTGTCTCTCTGTCTCTCTGTCTCTCTGTCTCTCTGTCTCTCTGTCTCTTTGTCTCTCTGTCTCTCTGTCTCTTTGTCTCTCTGTCTCTCTGTCTCTCTGTCTCTCTGTCTCTCTGTCTCTCTGTCTGTCTGTCTCTCTGTCTGTCTGTCTCTGTCTCTCTGTCTCTCGGTCTCTCTGTCTCCTCTGTATCTGTTGTTCTCTAGTTTTATATTTCTTCCTTTGCTTTCTTTATACTGTTTCTCTTTCCTTTATGAAATCCCTTCGCGCATCTGAAAAAGTGCGCGCACTGTGTCCTCCGGCGTGTGCGCGGTGTTTATTATTCCTCGCGGCCATTCATCTGCCAGCCGTATACCATTTCTCATCATAAACATGCCACGACCCTTTGTCGGTTCACAACCCCTCCGATCGCAACGTGCGCAAGGCATCAGTCTACTTTTTTGTGCAACAGGAGACGGGCTCTGAATCACGAGACGGGCCAAGTCGCATGAGTCAGGGGGACACGCGGAACCGTAGACCCAAAACAATCCCTTGTTACAATCTGCGGGCCTACGTTTTTGAACAGTTTGAATACAGATTGGAGTGGAAACGTTCAAGATTTATTTTATCACATAAGACGCTAATAGGTCTGATGTGATAAAATAAATCTTGAAAGGTTTCCACTCCAAGGGGGGCTAGGCTGATGTATTTCATTTATTCAATTACTGTTCAATAAGGTTATCTTTGAACCTTCTTGAACAGTAATTGAATAAATGAAATACATCAGCCCGGCCTGTGGTTGTGAAAAACGATTGATTTCCAGGGGGACCTTTATTTAAACCTTTCATTTCTACCTAAAAGAAGGCGTAATCTAGTCGCAATCGAAAAATTTCAATTTTCCTTGATTAGACAGATCAATTTACCCAATCAATCGTTATTAAATTCATAACAACGATTTCATGCAACAAATTCTTCCGGGACATTCCCATGTAAGGCCCTGAAGAAATTTTGCTACAGGAAAGGGTGGTTTTACGAATAAGCTTTAATTTAATCGGTCTTTCATGCCCACACATTTGTATAACCAAGTGATTGAAAAATATCGGCAGACTCACACCACTTTTTGAATCATTCAGTTTTTGGTTCATAACTTTTGCCTGAAAAACTTTTGAGTGTTTTTCGTTTACTACGTGTTTTCCAATTTTAGAGAAATGGCGTTTGAGTTAAACCTTAACACCTCAAAATCATGGCGAATCCGTGTTCTTCCTCGAAGTTTTACTGTTTGTTACTTACTTTGTTTTGGGTTTGACAGCAGTTCTACTTTTGACCATCGTTTTACTGTGTGTTTTGTGATTTTCGATAAAATTTTGGTTTTTTACTCAGTTCTTGTACATTGCAAAAGTGGTTCAATTCGATTTATTCAACTATCAAAAAATCAATAGCATTAGATTTTTAAGTACATGTCGTGCGATCGAAAATTGAGTACGCAATACAGCAAATTACATTTATATAGGAATGACTTGGATTGGCGTGGACTAAATGTTAATTCAAAATGTACCTCATGAAGCCTCAAAGAACCTACATTTGTCTCCCATACCTATTCGTTTTTTTCAAGCTACACGGCTTGCGGTTACTGTACTCAGCGTTTATCGTGTCACTTAGGGAAATTTCAGTGGTCCACGATTGGAATCACATCCTCCCACTCGTCCTGAAATCCCTGTTCTTCGGTTCAGTTCGCTCCAATCTCGTTTCCCTATCGCCGCCGTGCTGCACACGTCGGCGGCTCCTCTTTGATCTAGCCGACAACGTCGAGATTAATCAAAATATTCGCAAATTTCGCGCCGAGGCCGGTGAAAAGTGGTCCAGCCAGAGGCCGCCGGCGGCGATTCCCTTATTTCCACGGCCCTTGGGTTTTCCTCGTGCCAGCCAGAAGAGGCGTCGACTTCTCAATTAGGGGCGGAATTTCTTTTCTCGGCCGCCGCCCGGCATCGCCCCCAATTGCCGGCTCCCGGGCCGCTATTTGGGCCTTCTGGGATGTACTTTGACAATTCGATAAAAAGAGGGTCCGCTAACGAGCGACTAACGAACTTAGCCCATACACCCGGTGTCTCACACGATTTCGAAAGAGAGGTCACATTTAAGGAAATGCCCTCCCATTATGCTAAATATACGTTGAAAGTGGTATAGAGACATAGAGAGGGACATAGAGAGAGACAGAAAGAGGGAGAGAGAGGGAGAGAGAGAGACAGAGAGACCAAAGTCACATACAAAATCTTTTGGCGAAAGGCCATAACCCACGTTCTCACCGAAAAAGTTAGCAGTCACCGTTCGTCAGATGCCCTGCCATTTTCGCACGCTCCGCGCTTCGTGGCTTCGTTTTTTGAACACAATCGATGTTTTTGATGGGAATTCTTATGTAACATCGCTTTTGTAGCAGAAACCATTGATAGATTCTTTTTTCCAACAGTTTCTTGCCTTTCTCCGTCATGAAACAATTTAGCTTATGTCCGCTAATCCTACTTCGGTGTTTTTTGACAATGAGTGAGATTATTTTGATGTTGATATTCGAATTTCAAATTTTTAAATCAAATTTGTGTGCTACAAAAGGGGCGTGGCCGTTTTCTGACCGAAGTCGATTTGGCGAAGAGTATAACTTCCATTTTGAGTTTTTTTCAAAACTTGAAAACCACTGAAATGATTATATTTTCCTGCGAATATTCTCCGAAATGTTACAAAAAGGTCTTACAAAAAGTAAAAACTAATCAAAAAGTGTTTTTGAACTTCTGTAACGCAGAAACGAAAAATCGAGCCAGGAATTGCAGCGGAACCAAAGAAATTCGCTGTGCTTCCGCATATTAGAATTGGCTGGTGAAAAACAACCCTTTAATAGTGTGAAAAGTTCAGCTAGGTTTGAAAACATTTTGAATTTCTTTTCATCTATTGGCTGGCGTGATTGAAAAAAAAAATGGGCGGACGCCAATTAATTGTATTTGCAGAGGTTTTAAAACCTATTATAGCATTTCAACTTAAATTTGTCGATGAAAATCTGAAAATGATAACTTGTGAATTTAGGAAAGACGTTTTCCCTGTAATATTATGTGGGCATCTTAACATCAGTAGCAAAAGAGAAACTTGTTTCGTTTTTTTCAAACTCGTGAACGACCTAACTTCATGTTCTTGTTCAAAACCCCGTTGTTTCAAAAGGCTAACATTAAGAATCAAATTTGGAAAACATTTTTATTGGATCCTGCTAATTGTCCTCCTGCTAACAAGCGTGTTAACCGCCGCAAAATCACGCAAAATCACGCAAGTTTCGCATTTCGCTGACTTTGAGTGGAAAAACGTCCCCTATGAAAATTTTTGGTATCAAAAAAAGAAATACGTAAAAACATACGACCATTTCAATGCAAACAAGCTCAATAATTGTCTTTTCCCTTAAAGTGGGATTTTCTTGAAAAAGTGAAGAAAAAAAAACAAACTAAAATTTCGCGTTTTCTCGCGGTTTTTAGGCTTTTGTCGTGAAATACGCAAATTGGCATCAAACATATTTTGATGAAAAACAAAATTGTCTATCGATCTCTTTATTCAAAACAAGATTCGATCAATGTTGAAGCGAGATACAGTCAATTAGATGTTTGCAATAATAATAAATTATCCCAAGCTACCGTAATCGCCATGACCTCAATAAGGGTTAAATTTCTTTTAGGGATCTACGTAAACTTATTTTGTAAACAATAACCGTTTTGAAAATTTCATATCACAAGGTGGTGGGGTCTTAAACAATAATTACAAATAAATAGGTGGATTTGCAGACCTTTTTGAGTACAACACTGATGTCATTCACAACGCAAACAAACTAAACGTTTTTCACTAATTTTGACCATCTTTTCAAAACATTGCTTGGTCGTGAGACGTTGTAAGTTTGAAGTAAAGCTTGGAATTGCTCATATATACCCCATTTCTCCAATTTTCGGCTCCCCTCCGGCATGTTGTCCTTCGGACCACCCGTCTGTCTATTTACGGCCTTCCCCCGTGGCCTAGGGGAGCTGCGTCTGCGTCTCTCTCGTGGCCAGGCGCCGCTCTTTGAGGAACTGCCTTAGTCTATGACAAATAGTGCGCTCGGCCTGATAAATGATCGGGGGACCCGTCCCGCCCCCCATAGGCGCGATGGGGGCTGAAGAGCGCTCCGCCGGCGGAGACGCAGCGTTGTGGCGGCCACGCCTCCCGCCGGCGGAGCATCCCGGACCGTATTGTGGCCGGCCGCAAATCGCCGTCTTCGCCCTCTTAATGGCCTCATAATTGACCCTCGGGGCGTTGCAAGCTCAATTGTCAAGTTTCCGAGATTTTTCAAGTTTAAAACTAATGTTGACCTTCAGGATTACTTTCCGTACTCAATTTTTGATCTACATACTGTATTCCGTCGACCAAACTACATCTATATATTCAGTTTTTTAACCAAAAAGTTACAAAAAAAATCCTAAAATGGGTCACTTTTACCGTAACATTTCACCTTAACGATGACCTTAACACAAGCCTTAACTTTTTATTTACCGAAACGGTATAATTACGTACCTATCGCCTTCAGCGTATGCTTTATCCCAATTTACCTTAACCTTAAGGCCCTAATAAACAGTGACTAGGTTTATGTTAAGAACAAAGAGGACACAACTTTAGCTCTTTGACCTTACCGTGCCCAAACATAGGAAAATACAGCTTTCACATTGACGAAAATTCAAAGAGGACTGCCTTAAGTTCACGTTTTAATACAAACGAGTTGCAACTTAAGAAGTTAAAGATAAAATCCAGCAGAAAGCAAAAAAGTAGCTTTTGTTATCACATCTGCTACATTAATGCCATTAACTCTCCTAAACCCCTTTCTGAACTTTACAATCACTCCGTTAAGGCCTTCCCCAGTTTATTACCCGTACCTTAGATACGTAATTCAGTTATAATAGCTTTTTTTACAGTTTTCATGTAAACATTCATCAAAAGTTGGATTTAATTTCAGAAATGCAACTCTGGGTCCTCCCGCTACTTTTATTCCCTATCACCTTTGCGGCAAAACCGCGAGAACACCATCGACGCTGTGAATTGATCACCTATGAAATGTGTTCGGATCTACCTTACAACACTACAAGGTAACGTTTTTTAATTATACATCTATCAAAAATCGACATTTCTGGTCTTGTATTCGTACAATTTTATTGGAAACCCGACTAAATTAAGGTGTTGCACTTCGTTATCAAATTTTGAAGTTTGTAGTTTGGTTGTAAGCTTGATGACCATTTTCTCGACATTGAACTTTAATGGGAATTCTATCCAACCGCATTTCGAGATGAAGTTTTTGCATAATTGATTTTCAGCCAATTATATAAACAGAGGCGTTTGTTTTTGAACTCGAGCTTGCTAGAATCACTAAAAGCCTTAGCAGAAAACCCAAGCTTAACGTCAATAGTGCTTCAACATCCCATAAAGTGAAACACTAAGAGAATTTTGTCCCAATTTAAATATTACTTTAAGTATGCTTAAGGATTTTGTACTCTGTGACCTTATAGTTCGGTTATTGATTACGCTCTTAACGTCTTGTGTTTGTTTCTTAAGTACCTAAGGTATTCAATTGAGGATGCATAAGAAAAGATTCAAACAAACGTAAGTCTTGAGAATTTATCTTACTTAAGTACTTAACGGGTTTACCTAAATTCTGAAGTACTTAGTGAATAGGATAAGTTGTTGTTATACAAGAATACTTGATTTAATGATGAGACTAAAGTGTAAATAGTTCGTGCCAAAACTATTTCGGAACAACGTTGCAATGTTTTGATGTTCTACCTAGAATGAAGCGTGCAATATAGAATACTCAGGTGCAGTCAAATTGGCCGAAGCGTACTTGACGAGGAGTATAGGTGATTACAAGACTGCTTTAAAGTTTTCGTGCTTAGAATTTGAATTTCAAGATAATTTTACTCAAAATTTCCCTCCTTCTCTTATTTCTCTCCATCCATGTAAAGCTGTGCCTTCATGCGCGCAGTAGTTGCTTCTTCTCGCTCTTCTGCTTCGTTTTATCCGCCTAAAACCAAACCAGCTGCGCGCGCACCCGATAATTCTGTTAGTCTCCGTCTCTTTGTTTTGCGAAACACCACGTGTTTCTAGAGGAAAGGGCATGCGTATTCCAGTAGTATTTGGATAGCTTTCCCCAAAAGAGAATTCTCGACAAAATGAGAACAAAGCCCCTTGAGGTCAGCCGTCGGGGGACCGTCGCGCCCTCCAACAATAACAGCAGCTGGCGCTGGCGACTGTTTCAGCTCAGCCATTTGTTGTGTCGCGCGCGCGTTGTGCTGCGTCTTCGCGACGGCAATAGATTATGCGCGGCGGATCAGATACGCCAACGCTGTGGGAACATACATCGATCGAATGGCGCCATATTTAAATGAGTTTTTACAACAAAAGATGGCGTGAGAATTCTGGACCAAAAGGTTCACCTTTTACGCAATGCCTCAGGAATGACAATAGTTTGCTAAAAGAATATTGTCCCATAAGCTAATTTAAGGTCATTTTGGTTCGAAAGACCAAACACTGTGCCATAAATTACCTTAAGGTAACTAAGCCGATACCTTTAAACAACTAAAAGTTCAACTTTAAGAATTTTGCACCAAAATGTACCTTATTCAAGAATTTTGTACCAAAACCTCCCTTAATGTCTCTAAAGTTCAATTGACGATCTTCAATTAAGATATTGAAGTTTAGGTCCCAAAATTTTAAATTTAGGGTTTCAAATTTTTTTTAAACAGAAATTTTAGCTTAAAGTCGTCAATTTGTACATTTTACATGATAGCCCTACCCATCTATCAAATCTATCAAACGATATGGTTTACGGTCTTATTTGTGTAGTTACTTTACGACACCTCGTCAAGAGCGTTGGGCACTTTAGTATACTTCGTTATTACTGCGGGATGTACATATCTATTGGATAAAATTTTGAGAAGCTGGCTTTTCGATGAAACTTGATAAAACGTTAAATTTTTCACGCCAAGCTTTAGCTTTTCAATCAAAACATTTTTCCCCTGCACTTATTTTAACTTCCCTAAAAATTTTTGGCGCAACAGAAATTGAACGCTTTTTAACATAAATTTTTTTTTAGAAATCACATTGTTTTAGAAGCAATGTTTGTATACAAATACAATATATGGTTGTCGACATAACAGATTTAAAAACGATTTTGGGCTGAAAAATGAGCCAACCCCACATTGTGACACTTCATTCGAACCTTCATTCCAATTATTTTCTCCCTTGTTCCCCCGGTTTCCCAACAAAGCCCTTTGCCTGGGCGCCGTTTCGACCTTTTCACTCCCACCGACGCCGTTCGCGGGGGGCTTCGATGTTTCAGCCGGCCATTAATACTGGTAGCCGTGTTCGGCGGACGCAGCGCTGGCGGTCCACCCGATAAGGCTTCAGATAAGGGGCCACGCGAGCTGTAAACAGCCAAATGCTGGGGTTTCTTTTGCCACACGGGGTTGGCACAACGGGAAGATGTACTCCGGAAAAAAAGAGCTTCCCTTGATAACAGCGTCTGCGAAAAGTGGTTACAGAAGCTGTTTAACGTTCCATGGGCCCAGCCGCTTCTAGAAAATCAGGAACCAATTGCCTGTTTCCAAAAGTTAAATGAAATTTGGTTTAAAATCCAAAACAATAGGTTTTGGGTTGTTTACAATATCAGTCTCGTGTTGTAACGGTTTGGGCGGCGATTACGTCGGCTTAGTCGCCTGATACGGTGGTGTAAGCCGATTAAGCCACCGTGCGAAAGTTGCCGGCGACAAAAGGACACCGACTTGTCAATGACACGATGGGGAACACTTGATAGGACAAGAATTGACAGAAATAATGCCGCGATATCGATTTTGTGATTAATAATTATCGATTTAACGATTTGCGGTTTCCAAATGCCTTTGATTGCTCAGGAGGTGTAAGAAAAATTAACAACTTCCAAACTGAAAAATGTTAGAAATAGTGAACATTTCATTTAGAAAATTCATTGCTGATATCCGTCAGTTAGAAAACAGTCGAACTACATTAAAACTTTAAATCGAAAATTCTAAAATTCGGTTTTGGCTTTCAGCGAAGACAAATTAACTGACAGAAAGGCAAGTTTCAGCCGTTTAACGTTATATTTTTTTCCTCTTCAAGTTTACGAATATTACAAGTGTTTTAATCCGAAAAATATTTTATTTTAAACTGGGCTTCTCGAAACCATGACAGAAATAACTCTTTCAAACGTTTCAGTCTAAGGATGCAATTTATGCCCATTAGATCGTACGCAATAGTGCGTTTGTATAAAACATTATGTTGTTTGTTTTCATTTTTTCAAATTTAAAGGGCGCTTTTATAGCGAAATATCTTTTTAGGTTTCAGCAAAGTTATACGAAAAACCCGTAAAATACAAATGATATAGAGTAAAATTTTTAGATGTTTGTTCTCAAAAAATAATTCAATAGGTTTTTTCATTCACTGGCTCATACCTTGATCGTAAAAACACAGCGAATTACTGGTTTAATAAACAAGCAGTGGTAACAACCTGTTGTTTTCCTCCTTCCGCCGGTGAAAAGTTGCTCTCCGCCACCCTTTAGCAATTAGTGAGTGCTTAATGGTATTAGGTCGGCTGGGAATGGAGTGTAATAAATCCCATCGAATTGACCGCCGCTGACACCGAAGTGGCAAATAATGCCATCTTCCAGATTTCCGGGTGCGAGAGAGGGTCGAAACTTTGAAATGTTGAGAAAATGATTAAAGTGGTCAGATTTTGAAGTAATGCAATTTCTCATTTGGCGCAGTGGTAAAGGAATTGCTTGCTGATAAAACAGTTGTTGGTTCGAGTCCCAAAAGAGACATTCAATTTCCAAGTGTGCGTAAAATATGGTTTGCGTTTGAAACACACAAAATATTGATTTAATCCGGATTTTGCCCATGCACATGTGGCTCAGTGCAAGGGCGCCTGTTCATATAAAAACGGTTGGTTCGGTTCCCCAACATTTTTGTGTTTCATTTTTTAACATTTGGAACCTTTTGAAGTTCGCAAGTTTGAAAAACCTTCATAGCTTTGAAAAACTACTTAGCGTTCGTTTCCCAACGGCTGCCGCCTCTGTCCTTGGCCAGCTCACCTGCTTCTCACACCTCTTTGATTTACAGCCGGGCATAGATTTTATCGTTTACACTCCTGTTCATCCTATTACGCATCACGATTTACAATTAGGTGGTGTCGGGGATCTCGATTGATAGCGCCATTAGATATCATAAGTGGGCGAGGAGGTGAATGAGGTGAGGGTACGACCTGGGAGGAATTCTAGTTACTCGAATGGCACCTTTTTATTAAAATTTAACCTATAAAAGCATTTTTGCTTTAATTTCTTCACTAAATGAGCGGTTCGGGCCCGAAAACCACCATGGTTTTCGAAAAATGACAATTTTGGGATAGCCATCGGATAATGGAAAATGGAGATTAATTTTTGAAACGTAGGTATAGATTTTTTATTGTAAAAGTATTAAGATTAAATTACATGAGAAACGTTCGAACCTCAAACTTTTTTCGTACAAAAAGCTAGTTGCGCTAAGATACAATCATGTTATATTTTCTCACTAAAGAAATTATATTTCCCTATCGTTCAATTTAGGAAATTTGAAAGCCTGAACGTTATGGTTCCACCTTTTAGTGTTTTCACGAACACTTTCATAAGAAAAAAACCTATTTCGAGTATTAGAAAATCGTCAAAAAAAAAACTCAAACTACAAAATTTTGCAAAACTAACCAACAGATGTTTGGACAACCAAAACCGCCGAGAGGGATTGAACTTTGGTCGTATGGATCACTGTGTAACTGGGTAGTTTGTGGAACATTCCACCGTTATAAGAATCATACAACTTTTCCTATTTTGAAACGTTTATCTTTCGATAACCTAAGCGAATTTTGTTTAAAAATTTTTCACATTTGCATCTTGACCCCAATCCCTTTCCGAACCCCATCAAGCAGCTTGTTTCCACTTCACGTCGCGTGCAATTGTAATCCGAGCCGTTCTTGTGAGGACGCACACGACGTGATTAATAATGATAGGGAGACGCGGCGGCGGCCTGCCGTCGTCTGATATATGGCCGGCCCTCCCACGACCACCACACGGCGATATCGATCCCCGATACGGATTCATCGGCTATGTTCGACATGGAAACATGCTTTTGTAGACAAGGGGATGGTTTTTCGAAAGGTCGGGGAGAACAACGTTTTTTGCACCGAGGGGTATCGAACTTGTGGCCTTTTCAACGCCGCTCATGTGTTTACATCACTAACGTAAGCTACCGAATTATGTGTTAAACTACAGAGCCTTGTAAACAGCATGCAGAATATGTAAAAAAAACGTTTCCCTTTTAGACGAATTGTTTGTAATTAACTGAATTTGAAACGGTGATGTAAAAAGCAATTTGAAAGCTTATAGTTCCGCATTTTCATTGTCTGTCCTACAGTAACCATGCCAATCCCGACGCGCCCTGTCCTCTAAATCTGACGTTTAATGGGCTATTTGGAGAAGCGCGCGGGACCACCCATGCGCGCGATACGGTAGTCTAATGAATCGCTAATTGCTTGTTCTCCGCAAATTTATAGCCTTTCATCATGGAATTGAAATAGGTTCTGAAAGATGTACTGCTTTTAGCGAGACAGAAAAGCCAAAGCTTTTTAAACACCAAGAAATAGCAAACAATATTTTGAAACAATTGATATACATTGAGAATAAAGACTAAAGTTTCGCTTTTTTAAAACAACATTTTCAGTTTCCCTAACTTGGTCGGAGATGAAGACGCCAAACATGCAAGTGAAGTCCTGGATTCATTCAAGCCTCTGATCACAATTCAATGCAGTGAACAGTTGAAGTTCTTCCTCTGCTCGGTCTACTTTCCAATGTGCAATGAAAAGGTGAGTTTTTTAACAGCGGATTACACTAAAAAATATGGAAAAGAACAAACTTAATTTTTGAAAAGGAGACTTTCATTGTATCGTTTTCCTCAGCATCAGGGTGAGCATTTTTGAAATTCTCTAGAAATGAAGAAGCGTAAATTTTACTGATATTTATATTTCAAATACGACTTTGAGAAAAACAAAAATTTCCCCACTTTTTTGAAGATTTTTGCCCGAAAAGTTAAAATATTTTATCCTTGTAGAAAACCCAATCAATTTTTTTATTCATTGATGTAAACTTGGTTTTGAAAAATTTGTTTAGAATTTGGTTTTATATTGGCTAGTTTATCGAATAAACGGTTGCTTAATTTGCAATTTAACACATTAAAAATCTTCAAAAAACTGACCTCAAATTCATAGCTTCAGAAGTTTGCACAGATTTTACACACAAGCTGTTTGATTTCTACGAGCTCTTAAAATTTAGTTAGTTTTTGGAGGTTAATGTAATTCTATTTGTTAAACCGACATTTTTGATCACAAATCTTGAAATTTTAAGGACAGCTCAGTTCAATTTTTCAAAGGTGGAATATACCCTCAAATAGAAGAAGCCGGTTCACAAAACATATCCATTCTCAAGAATCTGGCTTCTTAAACAATTTCGAAATTCAATACAGAAATGTAATTCTCTTTCGAATTGAACAGACCTCTTTGAAAAATTCAAGGTTGTTTGCATGGACATCTCAAATGAGTTGCAAGCTAGATTTTGAAGCTGAAAGGGACCGTCAGGGGTCTTTTCAAATTGGAAATGTAGATATGCAAATCAAGTCATTTCAATTAAAATCAGATTCTCAAAAACCGCATTAGCCAGCGGTTGTACGCAAAATGCGTACGAAGTCCTCATTAGCATACAATTAAGAAAAGGCCCCTGACGATCCCTTTAAACAGGAATTATGCAACATAAATCTATATGTTTTCTTCCAGATCCCAGTGCCAATCGGTCCCTGCCGTCCTCTTTGCGAATCCGTTCGTGACAAGTGCCTCCCTCTTCTGAAGGACTTCGGTTTCACCTGGCCAGACCTCATGAACTGCTCCAAATTCATTCCCGAGAACAACAACGACAAGATGTGCATGAGGGGGCCCAACGAACATGGAGCCATTCCAACTGTTCCTGTGAATGACGAGCCGGAGGTTGAAGAGTGGCGCCCAGCTGCCCGAGACGGTTAGTTTCTCTCTGACAATGCTTCGGAAGTCATCCTTTTCCAGGCTTCAGCAGCTGTCCTCCGGAACACATCTATCTGAACCGCACGGGGCACTGCGTTCCGATCTGCGCCGCCGGACAGGGGATCAAGCAGGTGAGCGAGTAATTACCGCGAAGGGTTTTGGGAAAAGGGAAAGAAATCTGGACAAAGGACGCGACGTGATGGATTGAGAGGCGGCGGGCAAAGGCCTCCCCTCTTTCTTCTCTGTAATCCCTGAAAAATTAACGAGCTCAGCGGACTAATGACGACGGTGGGAGCAGATAGTAACTAATGACCCCGCTGGGATGTTGCGAAGGATGGCGAGGGAGACAAAGAGATTCGAATAGTGAGGAATGGAGTGCACTGCTGGTTGGGAAAGAAAAAAGTATCGTGAATTTTATATTTTAAATTTAAAATAGGATAAATCTAAGATGGGACATTTACACAGTAACTGTAAGAAAAATGCCAAAAAAAAGGAATGGCGTGCAGAGACTGCTTTTTGGAGAAAGATTTTTAAAATTCCGATGCAATTTGGGAAATTTCAACGTCTGTGAACAGTTAACCCAAAAGATGTAAAGTGGTTTTTCATTTTCACGAAACAAAAATACAAATTTGATGAGATAACGCGGAAAATTGATGAGATAACGGGCAAGTTACGCCGATGGTTTGATATTTTTAATTTTTGTTGTCAACTTAATTGAAAATCAATTTTTCAGCAAAGAAAACACTGTTTCCGCAATTTGAAAAAGAAAATGACTGATTTTCGTACAAACGGCTGACATCTAAAATTAGGAAATATTCCATTTTTCGAAAGTAGAATTTTCCTAAAATTATCAGACTTTTTACGAATGAAATTATTCAACTTTTTACGAAATTTCGGTTTTCTATACGAAAAGTAAATTTTGCAAACGCTTTGAACAGACAATCTATAAACGTTCAAAACGTGATCTAAACAAAAAGCTTGAATATAAAAATAACGTTTGTGTTTTCTCAAAAACAACAAAATCAGCGAGAAAACTCGTTAAAAATAGAAAAACTTGTATCTTGGTTTTTTGCTTAGCGGTTTTCGCTTAGCGTTACCATATTTTTTTTTGTGCGACGCAAGAGTAGTGTTTAAAACCTGGATAACTGAGTTCGATTTTTGCCTATGACATTCTCTGAAATTTTTATAGTGGAGATTTGAAAGTACGACACAAGGAAGTGGAATTCTAATAGGATTAGGTTCACTGGGCCCCATTGCAAAGTGCACCTTGCTGGGATGGGGAAGCCAAATGCTGCAAATTCTCAAATTCTAGCGAGAGAGAGAGAGAGCGAGAGCGAGAGATAGAGATAGGTAGAGAGAGAGAGAGAGAGGGAGAGAGAGAGAATAAGAGAGTATAGGCTAGAGAGGGGATACAAGCATATCAACATCACTTTGACAGCTAAACAGTGGCGTATTTCAGGCCGACCGCGAAGCAGCTTCAACCTGGCTCTTCATTCTCTCCCTCGTCAGTGTCATGCTCACCTCTGTATGCATCTTAACTGTCGTATTCAGGTACCCATCAAAATTTTTTAAAAGCTAAAACTCATTTTTCCAGACGCCAAACCCTCATCGCCCTCCCTGAAACCTCCCTCCTCTGCGCCGCTATTTCTTTCGCTTTGAGCGCCGTGATCTACCTATTCTCCCTCCTCTACCGAGAACAGATCTCTTGTACCGACTATTCTTCCCATCTTCTTTTCGTCGTTCCCTCGACTCCCCACGTGCCTTGCAACTCTGTAGCAGCTATTTTGTACTACTTTGGCACCGTTGGTCGCCTCTGGTGGTTGGTGCTCTGCTATACTTGGAATCAACAGGTCAACCGCAATGGACAGATGGTTAGTTCAACTGAAATTCAAATTGGATTTCAATGTTCAGGAAGACTACAAAGTACAAGTCCACATGCTGTGTTGGGGAACCCCTCTGGCCCTGGTTATGTTCGCTCTCATGGCTAGGAGCATCTCAGCCGACCCTCTGAGTGGAGTATGTACTATCGGAGCAGCTAGCAAGGTATTGTTCCCTTTAATTCAAAAAAACGACAAAGTTTTCAGGTGCTCGACGGCGTTTTCAACCTTCTCCGCGAAATTATCGTACTAACTGCTTGTGGAATGCCACTTCTTCTGGGATGCTTCGGTCTTTTAAATTCTCAGCAGCCTTCCCCTCCCAAGTACGCTGGAATCATTGGATGTCTCTACCCTGTGGTTGTTCTGTTTTACATGTAAGTTATATAACTTAAATAGAAATACATTGAAATTTAGGTTGTCGTTTGCCCACTGTCTGGTCCAACCGGCCATGCACTGGGGAAGGACGTGGAACATTATTTCTGGATTTAAGACCTTGGTTGATCCCATTTTGGGAGTTGTGGCTGCTTTTGGATGTTTCTTCTATATTGTGCAGACTTTGTTTAGGAACAATAGGTGAGAGAGAGAGAGAGAGAAAAACAAGAAGAAACGTAGTGAGGGAAAGAAGTATACGTAAACACCAGGAATATGAAAAGAGGATAGGAGACAAACTGGCTGGGCGGCTAAGATACAGTTAGAGAAACAGACAGAGAACAGAGAAAGAGAAAGAGAGAAAAAAGATAGAGAGAGAGAGACAGACAGAGAGACAGAGAGACAGAGAGACAGAGAGACAGAGAGACAGAGAGACAGAGAGACAGAGAGACAGAGAGACAGAGAGACAGAGAGACAGAGAGACAGAGAGACAGAGAGACAGAGAGACAGAGAGACAGAGAGACAGAGAGACAGAGAGACAGAGAGACAGAGAGACAGAGAGACAGAGAGACAGAGAGACAGAGAGACAGAGAGACAGAGAGACAGAGAGACAGAGAGACAGAGAGACAGAGAGACAGAGAGACAGAGAGACAGAGAGACAGAGAGACAGAGAGACAGAGAGACAGAGAGACAGAGAATTGATTTAAAATCCAATTTTCAGATCTTCAATCGGCGACAAGAGCGGCTACCAGCCGGCTGCTCCCAGGATGCCCCAGCCCCCCATTCCCGTCAGCCTCCGATCTCACAACACCTACGCCTCCGCTCAACGGATTCCCATCGTTTAAACTTTTTTCCTGAAACTTTAAGAAAGAATTTTAAAATTATGATCTCCAACAACGTTTCCAATAGCTTTCACAAATCGTGGCCGGTAGATGTTTCAAAATTATACGTTTCGCTCTGGACAAGGTGCTTTGTCTTGTTTTGTTGTTGTGCAAATGCCCGTGAATAAATGGTACAAATAAAAATTCTTTGTATTTTAACGAAATGAGTCATATTTCTGCGAGGAAACACATTTTGTGCCTTCTGCAATGGAAATTAGGTGGCGAAACGTTGTGGCCTTGGAAACAAACATAGCAACGTCACTCGCAGTATTAATTCTTTCAACATGCGGTCTATAAGAGTGGTCGCTTCAAGTTTGCGTCAGTGTTCATGTAAGTTTTTTATACATCGACTTGTTTTGAAAATTTCTTGGCAATAAATCTTCAGGAATCATTTTAAGAGAGCAACGGCCGCGAAAAGCCTTATGTAATTTTAGGTTGTTTTTTTTTTCAAAATTAAAGTCTAAACATTAAAATTTTAAACTTTTTCAACTTATAAACACAGCTTTTACACTTGAAATCCGGCTGAAACCATTGCACATCATAAAAGTAAAATCTTTGGTTAAGTTTCAAAGCCAAATCTGAAAACAAACGGTCGATGAATTTTCTGTTTTCACACAATTCGAATAACAAAGTGCAAGCTCTCTCTCTTTTTAATTCATAATGAGTGATACCCGAAAAACCCGAAAATGTTTCAAAAAATTGTGTTCAACGTGATTTTTTGAGCAAAAATTTTTCTAATCAATCTTAACGAATCAAAAAAATTGAATGAGCACTACCTGACATTTGTCCGAAAACTTTGAGCAAAGTTACAGTTCTCAAGGGTGACCTACCGGAACTTGCATGAAAAATCGATAAAAGAGCGAAAAGGTTCAAAAACAGGTTTTTAGGTCAAATACATATTTTAACGAAGCTGTGTTACTTGATTCTTGGAGAAATCGCGTCTTATATAGCTACTTTGAAAATTATATTAAATTCAATTTGCCATTAGAAATCTGCTTTCAGCTTTTCAAAGTTTTGCCGATCGAAAGCCAGCAACTGTTTTTCAGTCAACATGCGAAAAGATCCACTTAAACACTTCAACTTCATATCTGCTACAGAAACCGACTTTGATCAACTCGGGGAGTTCACAAATAGAAACTTTGTGGAACTCGAGCCCCACCATAAGGTAGATTATTCTTGTCTAAAATTTGAACCTCAAATTATAGGCTGCTGGAATAACCAGTGAATAAACGAGACAAATGCACGAATGGATAGTAGGCTTATCGCTTCACTATCCCTACTCAATGAAAGTAACGGAAAAAGCGACTGGTAAACTGGCCGCAGTGAGGCTGATGTCTCTCGGATTCCGAGATTCAAAACTCAACTGGCAGCCTTTCGAACTGGACTCTTCTGAAATGACAGAGAATGTTCTAGGCATGTGCGCTATTCTAGAGCACACTGAGAAATTGTTCTGGGAAAAAGTTGACACAAACGTGGAGAAGGTTTTGAACAGGAATCTCACTTTTGTCGTAGCTGAACACCAAAGAAAGGGAATTGCAAGGGAACTAGTGAGTCATGGATTGGAATTAGACGATTTAAGGGTGAGTGAAGATAAACTGTAACATATGAATCAAAGTTTAGAATGAAGGTGTTCAAGGAATCGTCTCGGATGCTTCTTCTGAAGGCAATCAGAAGCTTCTTCAGTCGGAGGGATATGTTCATCTGGTGTCACCAAAGTGGTGCAGGGATGATGGAGATTTGAGCATCAAAGTGATGTTCAAAGATATTCGTAAATGAAAATTCAATAGTTTTGAATATGGAAAGAAAAGAAAAAAATAACTTCAAGGTGGAGAGAAACAAAGTGAAGCCACAATGTCTTGAAATAACTGAAGAAGTTTTCTCAGACCTGTGGGTTTTTTCTTGTTGCAGTGTCACTTTGAAGCAAACTTTCTAAAATCGCCGAGTTATGTGCGTTCAAAGGTTTTGGTGGTGGACCAAGAATTATGCTGCCCATGTTCAGTCGGCGCAGTGACAGTGAGCTTGATTATCAACTGAGCATCCCGAGTTTGAATCCTGGAGACGATTTTCTTATGCTTTTTTTTTGTTGAAAACTCTGGAAAACGGATTTTAATAATTTAGCTTGTTTTTCTACAGTTTAAAGATGGGATAGCCCAGAATTCCCTGATCCATATTTTCCAGAAAGTTCATCCTACCTTCGAAATTCCGGAATGTTAGCCCTTGACGATGGGTTTTTATAATTCTGACCGGCCAAGGCTCTAGAATATTCGATTTTGTGAAATACATTGTTCAAGAAGCATTACATCGCGCGTCATCGAAAAATCTATGCAAAAATAGGCGACCAAAGTTTTCCGTTAAATTCTTGCATCAAATTCTGAGTACAAAAGCTCGCGAATTTTGTATCTTGTTAAACGTTGAAGCACCTTCTATTTGTTTTCCTGCAGTAAAAAAAATCCCACTGATCAAAGTACAGAGTTGGTCCAAATTTTTTTTTTCGGAAAGTTATATTTTTCACTTCTAACAGCCACCTCTCTTCTCTCATACTCCAGTTTCCTTTAGACATTGACGGAGTTCTTCAAAATAGACATAGAAATATAATACCAAACGCACCGGATATTGTGAACTTAACATGTAAACGCAAAATTGCGCTTTTTCGAACTACTAGGACTTTTGTGAGGAAGTGTACGATGTTTTCGTCATTTTAATGTTATATTTGATCGTTTTACGACATAAGAAACAATATTTTCAGTCCATGTTTGCAAAATTACAGTACCCTACAGTAACCCCTGTCAAAAAATCCATAATGATCTATAAATGTCAAATATGGGTTCTACGACACATATACTTCCAAAGAAAATACTCTTCGTTAGATTTTGCTGAACGATCTCCATAACGGAGTTATAAGCGTTAAAAGTTTTGGATTTTTAACTCTCATAAATCTGTAGTGGAGATCGTTCAGCAGATTCTGAAAATAGAATTTTTGGAAGCTGATAACTCACTAAAGAAAAGTCGTTTGAAAAATCTTTGAACGACCAATATAGTAGAGTTGTGAGCATTTGAAGTTTTATCAGCAGAGACACCGCCACCACAAGGTAACGGCAATTGGCGCATCTGTAGAGCGTCAGATTACTAAGCTAAAGTTTCCGGGTTCGAATTCCCACTGCAGAAGCAGAAGTTCTTTTGTTTTTTTTTGTTAATGAGCTTACGAATTCGTGAAATCTTTTGTTCAACAACCTGTCTATTGTCTGTTGAAATCTATTGTTCATCGAAATGTCTAGGAAAGACTACGCAAAAATTCTTCATTGCTAGATTCGCGTTTTTATGAGTTTAAAAGCTAGGCTTCAGACAATTCAACATTCTTCTATACGCAGAGACGATTGGTTCTCAAGTCTTTAAAACTGTCGCCCAAAACCGTCCCGCACTTTAAAAAAGCGCTGTAAATGCGATTTGTTGATTTACGGTTGCGTGTTCGTGTCGCGCAGTTTACGACCCTTCTCGATCCGTTCCCACCCCCGCTGTCGCCTTCGTTTGCACTCCGTTCTTTGTTTCGAGCCGTTTGATTTCTCTCAAATTGTCCTCAAATCAGACGAATTATAAATTTTAGAGCATCTCATGCTCCCACTGCTAACTGCAACCACTCTTCTGTCCTATTCTACTTTCCTTTTTGACCTTGACGGAGTTCTTCAAAACGGACATAGAAATGTAATACCGAACGCACCTGATATAGTAAACTTTCTTTATAAGAACAAGAAAGAGGTAAACAGTGTCTATTTTCGGCTACAATAGAATTTTCAGGTCATTTTTGTGTCGAACAATGATTGGGAAACACCGGAGAAACGGGTACATTCTTTCAACGCAATGGGCTTCACGGAAGTGCAGCCACTAGACATAGTGATTCCAATTTTGGTTGCGAAGGATTACTTTAGAGGTAAGAATAACTCAAAATTCAAGGATAGAACACATACCCACTTAAATATTTTGCTTGAAAAAGAGAACGAAATGTTTTTGTTGTTAAAAGTTGAATTAACGAGACAATTCCGATTTGGACTTTAATGAAATCAGTCACGAAAAAAATTAAAAATTTCCCAAAATGTGGTTTAGAACATTCGCCTTCTCACGCGATGCCACGAACTTGAGCGTATCCAGATAAATGCGGGCATCATAATTTCAAAATAGCCTGATGACTATTAAACTTGCCCCACCCGAAATGCATAAAAAAGGGGTTTTCAAAAACATACCATACAAGGCTTATTCCATTTTTTCCAACTTTTCATCACTTTTTTGAATTATCGGAATTAAAATTTTCCGCGGAGGTCTTCACGGTTTCTATAAGATGGCGATTGTTGTAATTGGAACAGGCCTGGAATATTCACGGAACCCTGAGTGAAGTTGATTTTGGATTTCCTTTGGAACGATGTAGAAAACATGTGCCCAAAACGTTTAACTAAAATTATGTTTGTAATACGTTGGTTTTCAGATAACGGGTATGCAAACACAACAATGTTCGTGTTGGCTCCTGAAAACGTCAAATCCACTCTGAAAAATGAGCTTGGAATCAAACTGATCGAAGATAAGCAGCGTGTCATCTCAACATGGAACTTTACGGAACTTAATGAGGATTTAAAGGTTAACATTGCGAGAACAAAACTCAGAACAGCTTTTAGGTGAAACCTTCAGCTGTGATTATGGACAGTTTTCTCACTTACACAAATGAGAATCTTGCTAAGGCTGTCAACTACCTTAGAGACCCTAAGGTTCAGTTCTTCACGTTGTCTGGAGACGATCGCTTCAAAGGGCAACATGGTCTTCTGATTCCGGATGTTGGATCGTTTAAGGTAATTAAGGCACAACGGCCTTAGCCGAAACAACTTTTTCCAGTTCATTGTTGAAAACGTCGCTGGAAGAAAAGCCACAACTTTGGGAAAACCAAGCTCAGCTTTGAACTCCTACTTGAAATTGAACAAAGGAGTTGGTGGAAAGAAGGCAATTATGTTTGGAGATAATTTGAATACGGATATGATTATGGCTAACCAAATGGGAATTGACAGCTGCTTGATGTTAACAGGAGTACATGGATTAAACGATGTCTTGGAAGCTCAGAAGCATGAAGAAAATCTTAAGATTCCGACATTCACAGGAAACTTTACATTGTTAGCACATGGATTAGGGTTGTAAAAGTTTATTGCACAAATAAACCGGTTCAACTTTTAAATGGTTCAATCTTCAACACATTTGTAAATTGGAAAACTCATTAGCGAACTCATCGCGGCGAGACCCAAAAATAAAAGTAACCTAGGAACCAGAGGTGCGCTGCACAGCCTGAAAAGTTAAGAAAACATGGTTTTTGCCGCAATGTGCGTTTTATTTTCGATTTTGCTTCCGACTGGGAAACCCAGCAAAATTAAAACATGAAAACTCGATGCAAATCTTTTCAAACCGATATATCTAGGTTTTTTGTGTCACATACGATGATTTTTCGGTTTTCTGTCGTTGAAAATGTTTCTCTGGAGTGAATGTTTGTGCCAATAATAGTAGAAAAAGATCGTTTATAACATTTGAGGGTTGTCATTCTCCGTTAGCAGTGCAACGTTTTGTGCGGAGAGGTACACCCCTTCATTTCCCCCAACACGACCATGGGGAACATTTAATTGAAATAGGTAGAACAACGCGGCCGCATGCTGAATACATGAGCGGCCGAAGCCCGCCTACGGAGCGAAGGCTGCTTGCCTAAGCGGCCGCAGGCAGCGATCACAGGTTGAGGCCGCCGGACCCAGAAGGCGAAGACCCGCGCAGCGGGCTTTGGTTTCTGGTTTTTTTGCACAATATATATATTCTTCCATTTTCAATTTGAGGGATTTTCCATTCCAGCCGGGTTATGTCCGATGTTTAGTGGCGTCTGTGCCCTCGGCCAAGACTCGCCCCGCCCAACTACGGAAAAATTTCAAAAACTAGATTGTGAGCCATTCAGAACGGAATATCTCGCTTTATTGTGGATGAAATTTCAAAGCGTGAAAAGGAAATGTTTAAGAAGGAGTATGAGTGATGTCGAAATTCCAAAATACAATTTTCTAGCGAATCTAAGAAAAAATAGATCTATCGTTCAAATTGATTGACGCTTGGCCCGTAAACATCGATGCTAGACTATTTGGCTTATTTTCCAAAATATAAAAATTTTCGTACTTTACAGCAAACATTTCGTGAGAAACATTCTTTTTTCTTAAAGACAATGCATTGATAAAACATCAATTTGATATGCTTGAAAAAGCGAACTAAAAAAAGAGTGGGTGGTTTTGAATATCAACATCAGAATAATTTCAATTCTTTCCAAAAACCTCAGAAGTATGTTTGGAGGGCACTTCAGCTAATAACAAAAAATGAATTTTGATTTTGCACTTTTTACTATGGAATACAACAAGTGCTGATTGCGTAAAAGTCTTTTATCAATATCTGTTTCAATGGAAATGTATATTTGTAATAATTTATATTTATACATACTAATTTCCAAAAACCGCCAAAGTTGGGTTGGGTGATCTATGTTAACCAGTAAAAACAGCGAAAAAATATATAATCGAAAAATTCAGTTGCCCTTCTTATACGGATCAATATTAACTGTGGAATGAAATGTACGACTTTGAGTGAAATAAAACTAATTATAGTTTGTTTTTTTCTACATTCCCATTCCCACGAGAAATATTCGTTAGATTTGAACAATCTTTGAACAATTTTCACCTTTTGCGAAATTCTGCTACAATTTTCGAAGGTTGTTAATACACATTTTAACTTTCTATAATGTAATCCCACAATTTTGACATCAATTTCACAGTTCTCATAAACGCTTTGGTTTCAGAAGCATCGAAACGCTATTTCCGTTTGCAGAATTGTCTATTTCATAACATAATTGATTGCAAAAAACATTTTGTTGAAATATGTTTTGACTTGAAGTGGAAATACTTATCCCGTTCTTTAAAGTACCCTGAAAGAACTAAAAATTACAGTTATTCAAAAATCAGCGATAGTATACTTTGTTGAAATTCAAGAAACTGAAGCTATGTCGAACGGTTTATTATCTCCTCGATTTTTGGCAATGGTTATTTACGGAATACTGGGACTTTTTTGCTATATTTTTACTTTTTTTGGCATGATGGCGAACAGAAAAATGTTTACTTCCTGTTTCTTCACAATTTATCTTGTTTTTGCAGCGACGGTAAGTTTTCTGTAACTGTCCGAGTTTAATTGATTCTCAGAACATCATAAGGTTTCTTATCAAGTTTATCGTTATTCGTCTGCCACATTTCACATGCGGTGATTGTGCCCTTAGCCACTTTCTTCAAACGAACTATTCGTATAGGACAACAATATTTATTTTCCTTCACTGGCATTCAGCAGCCACGCAATATATTCTGTTTTTGGCAGTTGGGCTTGATAGGGGGATTTTTTTGTTTGGAGGCAACAAGTTGAAAAGTGTGTGTTTTTCATGTACCAATTTAGCTTATAACAGCTAGCAAATAACAAAAAATAAACAAAAAAATTTTTGCGTCGTTTTTCGACATGTCTATGCTTCTAAAAACAAAATAATTACATGAAAAGTATTGATTGAATCTAATTGACATACAGTTTCAAAGTTTTTTTTGTTCATTACTACTAATAAAACAAGTTGTAATAAAGCAAGTTGTAATAAAACAACTGTTACAAAACCACCTACAAATTGTGTACATTCTGTAAAGGTTAAATTAGAGCAATTAAAAACATAGGTTCCATCTTTAATTTTTCACAAGAGAAATCGAAATTTGCTTAAAAATTATCAGAAAAAAAAACAATTATTGTTTCAACACAGACTGTATGGAACTTTGTTTCGGGAAATGTTTCTGTTTTTGCCTGCATACTTTGTGAATTGATTATTTATATGATTTTCAGATGTGGCAACTAAAATACGGCTTTTTCATTGCATTTGCGTTTTTATTTCCACTATTGGGAACTCACAGCCTTTTCCAAGAGACATTCTTCTTCAGATACGAGCCACTTGCAGATAACTTTGTAATTGCTACAAACTATGTAATGTAAAGCAAATGCATGTCAACTGGAAAAGTTTCAGAATGGGCAGTTTCTTTACAGCTCCCTTTTCATTATTGAAATAACTTGTACAATCGCAAATGCAGTGATCAATTTGACAATTCTCTTTGCATGCTTCACGGTAACCCAAAATATTTTGCTGACCGAGAAAATTTATTTAATTTCAGCATCGTTTAAAACTGCAAGGTTCGCAAAAAAGAATAGAATTTCAACTATTTGTTAGCAGCGTGATTGAAGCTGCTATGGAAATAATGTACGCTTTAGCAACGGTAACACACTTTTTTCGTTTGATTGTTTTTATTCAGCTAGCTCAAACATTCGTGCTGGAAGATCCAATTTTGTTTAATTACTCTAGAGAACTCAATTTATATTGTGGTGACGCCGTGGCACTTCTTCCTTCAGTGTTGTTATTCGTTACATGTTCTCCACTTCGAAAAACAATTAATACCTTGTTTTGTGAGCGTTGTTCTTTAAATAGACAATAAAATTCTGAAGTTTTTTTTTCGAATAAAGTTTTCCCTTAATTTTTTCATGTTTTATATAGTTTCTCACAGACGCAATGTTTTTCAATTCTCACGAAAATTGTTTGCTAGATGTTTGACTCTTTTTGCCTCTGCAATAACTCTGCAATAACTCTGCTACAATTTTTAAATGCAATTGAGCACAACTTCCATTGTGATTGTGACATAAATTTCAAGCTCTTTGGATTGGCTGAAAGTGAAAGTTTGGTTTTTGGGTCGGTGGGGTTGCTGTAGGTTGGGTTACTGTAGCCACATACTTGTATCTCACTTCAAACTCAACCAATTTCATTTTTTCCAAAAGAGATCGATAAGACATTTTATTTTCAGAAACCATACATTTATACAAACACGATTATTCGACTTTAAAAAGTTGAAAACAAGAGAAAGAAAAATCCGAAAAAAAATCGTCAATTGGTGACCACAGAACTTTTCTTAGTTTGACAACGTGGGTTTCAGTTCTGCATTGCATAGTGAAAAACATGAGTCTGTGCAAACGATGTGGTTTCCTTGACGGCGAAATCCTGCTGGCAAAGTTTGAGGTTCAACACGGACAACCCAATACCTTTCAATTTTTTTGGTGACAAAAGGAAAAAAAAAACTAAAACGAATGTTGTTTGAAAAATTGCAAATTTGAAGAATATCATTATTTTCTAGTTTTTCAACTTTCCCGCATTTGCGCATTTCCATTCCCGCCTCCCGCGAGAGAACATCGATAAAAGGGAAAAATTCCCATTCCCGCGAGAAAATTTCGTTAAATTTTTGTTAAACACCTTTTCCCTTTTGGAAAACTCATTTACAATTTTTCAAGGTACATAATAATGTCAGCCCCAAAATTGGCATGACAATTCCACATAAACGAGTTCGTTATGTCCCTAATTTTATATCAATAATTTAAATGTTTCAGCATAATTTTAAATAATTTAGTTTTATTTCTGTTTGCATAATTTGAGCAAACTAATTTAACAAATTGGTTTTAAAAATTTTGGAGAAATCGTAAAATTCATATTATGGATGATTGATTTTTTCTATTCTCAACCAAGAAAATTGAATATTTCTGGCTTTTGCAAAACTCTTCTACAATTTCTAAAAAAAAATTCGAAAAAAAAATTAAAAATTGTAATGGCAGATCCCCAATTTTGACCACAATTTCACCATTCTGATAAAAGCTTTGCTTCCAAAAAAAACAAAACCTTCTGTAAAGTTGTGTTTTTCACAAAAACTGATAAATCTTGTAAATCGAGATGTTTTTGTGACAAGACAGTTAACTCCATAAATGATAATAAAGCAGGGAGAATGTCAAACTTTAAGTAAATTTAGCAATTTTTTCATGAGCTTTGGTGTGGAAATTGTGAGACGTTGATTTTTTCGCTCTTGCAAAACACTGCTTCTTTTTTTTGAAGGTTATGACAACAATTATCACTTTTTATAATGTCAGCCCCACAATTTCACACTTCTAATTAGGCTTTGTTTTCAAAAACACGGAAAAAGCTATTTCCGTTTGCAGAATTGCACATTTCATTAGGCAATTGAGTGGTACAAAACATAAAATAAACAGCTTTGCTGAAAACGGCTTTTTAAAGTAGATGTTTTTTAATCTGTTTTCGTATTTCAAAGTATCCTCAAAAACCTAGTAATTGCAATAAATATATGTGTTACATCTATAGTGCCCTAACGTATATTACAAGAACTTTTTCCAAGACAGTTGACATTTTATGTAAATGATAATAAATCAGTGCAAAGTAAATAATTGGTATGTCTAATGCTGGCAATGGTTATATATGGAACTTTTGAAATTTTATTCTATACCAGGAGAGTACGCGCGCCTACGGCGCGCACCCCGCTTGTCTGCGGCCTACGTCCGCACCGACACGCGGCTTTCGGCCGCTCAATTATCAGCCTGCGGGCGCAGATTCATGGCCTACGGCCATTCATTACCCACCCTTCGGCCGTGAACATGCCGTGAAGCACGTGAAATTCGGCCTACGGCCGAACTCACCCTCCCTCGCTGGGGAAATGAACGCGTGGACCTACGCTGATCCACTACACACAGACAAACACGGTAGCGTTTTATTATAAGGGATTTTTACTTTTATTGGCATGGTGGCCAACAAAAAATCTTTTCTTCTTCTTTCTTCACAACTCATCTTGTATTTGCAGCGACGGTGAGTTGAACTGAACAATTTAATTGATTTGCAGAATATAATAATTTTCCTGAATAAGTTTATGG
Source organism: Oscheius myriophilus (assembly GCA_964057215.1). Lineage (NCBI taxonomy): Eukaryota > Metazoa > Nematoda > Chromadorea > Rhabditida > Rhabditidae > Oscheius > Oscheius myriophilus. Next base: position 25,014,164 of record OZ059902.1, read on the forward strand.
TCGTTCGTCTTCCTTATTTCACTTGTGCTCTCAGTCACTTTTTTCAAACGAATTATTCATACAGTACAACAGTATTTATTGTGCTTCATTGGCACTTGGCAGTGACGCAATATTTTTTGTTTTTGGCTATTGGGCTGGATAGGGGAATCGTTTTGTTTGGAACTAACAAATTGAAATGGGTGAGTTTTACTTTTTTTAAAACTTTTTTTTTGTTGCTGTTCTATTTTGGCAGGTGTGGGCTAAAAATTGAAATTTAGGGGATCGTCTTTAATTTAAGGAAATCAATTTAAGGGAATTTAAGGGATAAGCGAGGAATGTTAAGCGAAGAAAATCGACAACAGAATACAATAGTACGATTTCATCTCGCACATTTCTTTTCACAAGGAAAAAAAACTCCGCCTTCGGCAGGAGTGGAACCGAACCCGGGACCGTTTTTTTACCAGCTTTCGGTGCTAACCAGTTGGCCATGAGGTTGATGGCGGCACAGGACTGTATGGCCAGCGGCTTCAACTGTTTGGACATTGTAAACAGCGGGCATTGCTGTGCATAAACGTACGCTGGAGCTGTTAGGATAAATATATTTTGAGTTTTGGGAAATTACGCTTTACAAAAAAAAAGAGATTTGAAACGGTTAAGTAGAAAGGTCATAAACAAAAAAAATTCAATTTATTTAAATAAGTTTGAAAAAGGGCCCTAATGGTCCGTTTAACGGCTATTAGAGTCCCATTTCACAAAATTTACAAACGCGCTTTGACAGCAATTGAAATTTCGATCAGAGCGTTGTCAAGAAACATATATTAATTTGCAAAAACTTTAAAATATTTTATAGTTATAGTTTTACATTTTTTTAAATTTTAAGAGTTAAAAGTTTCAGAATTTATTTGGGGTCGTGGCATATAGAGTTTGCCGCAATTACGTTACATGTAGTTTTTTTGCTTGATATATGTCTTTTAAGTTCGGGTTCAAAAAATACAAAAGTATTTTTTAACAATTTTTTCTTCTTCTTCAGATTTGGAAACGAAAATACGGTTATTTCCTTGTATTTTTGTAGTTCCCATATTTGGAACACAATGCCTTTTGAAAGTAACTTTTTTTATTAAATACATGAAGATTAGTGACAACTTTGTAATGGCTCCAAACACAGTGAAGTTTTTTGTCATCTCATAACAAAATTTTTTCAGCTCTTTATTGTTGTTTATTGTTAAAATATTGTGTACAATTGCAAATACTGTAATATATTTGGTAATTATGATTGCTTTTTTCACGGTAACTTTTAAATATTAATTTAAAATAGATTTTTAGGGACTTTTAAAGCTCAATGGTTCACAGAAAAGAATAGAATTTCAACTGTTTGTTAGCATTGTAATTGAAGCTGCAATGGAAATTATGTATGCTGCAGCAACTGTAAGAAGCATTTTTTGTAATACATCTTTAAATTTTCAGTTGGCTCAGATTCGTGCTGGAAGATCCAATTTTGTTCAGTTACTCTAGGGAGCTGACTTTATATTGTGGTGATGCTGACATAATTTAAAAAAAGTAAATAAGAAGAAAAGACAGGGTTGAATAAAAAAATGTAGCGTGTCTGTGTGTGCATCGCACGTCCGATTTGTCGTTTACCTGAGCTGTGCGTTGATGACGCATTGTTTTTTTTTTCATTCTGAACGAATTGTACGGAGAAAAGACAGCCCTTTAACGTCTTCTGGTAGTTTGCATTATTTTCTACGCGGGCGCAATGGGCGCGCTTTACGCAACCCGAGGGGTTAGGGGGTTCCGCTAAAACCCCTAAAACCCCGGCCGGCATTGTTTTCATAGAACAAAGATAGGTGATGTCAAAAACATACCTAAAGGCTATTGAGAAAGATCAAAAGTGGAGATTCAATTCCGCGCCCAAAGTTCTCTGAGAAGCTGTAAACTAATACTCATAAATTTAACTGAAAAAAACCGAGCTTTCTAGTTTTTGCCTGAAAACTTGGGGCGCCATACATCAGTTTCTAGAAAAGAAGTACTAAAAACGAATTCTATTACGATGCAACTTTTGAAAAGTACGTCTTTCAATGATAATCTTGACAATTCTGAACTTGAAAGTTGACAACTCACGCTCTCTAGCTTGAGTAGCCCAAACATGCTGCAAAAAGGCCGTGGTATTATCTTAATCATACCCCCACCAATATCAATGGAGGCCCCCAGTGGGGCGATGCAGTCTCACCCCCCTCCCCACAAGAGTAAATTTCACTCCCCTAACGTTGCGTAAGAATTATATTTCTTCCACCATTCGATTTCTTGCGGGTTACTTTTGCAATTTGATTAGCTCGTTGCGGTCGGTCGTTTTTCTCCTACTTTCGATCGTAAGCTTACCGGTTAATTTTTTAAGTACTAGCGTAAATTAAACTGTTTATCAGGAAAACCTAATGAAATACACTTCAAAATGTTTGCTGTGTATGCCAGTTACCAAAATGTTCAAACCTATATCGGGGGGGGGGGGCGAGATTGTGATGTGTGGGGGGCGCAACTGCACCGGGCCAACTGGGGGGTGAGATTGCGACTGGCGGGGGTGATGATTGCGATAGGTCCTGGTGTCGCAATATCGTCCGGGGGCGCAATTGCGATATTGATACCACCACTTATCCATATGAAATGCGCCACCCGCACCCTGATTTACATTGAGTGGGGGGGGCAACTGCACCGTGGGGGGACCAAATGGTGTGGGGGGGGGGTGAGATTGCGATTTTACCAAGGCCGTTTTGACGCTGATAGAAACACACACACCGTAGCGTTTTATTATACACCCGGTCCAAAACAAAGAAAAAGTATAGGAAGAAAGTCATTTATTCATTCAATTTTAATTATCTGAGGCGTTCACTAACGAACAGATTCCGACATTAAAGTGAAAAATTCATTAGCATATGAAACAGAGAAAATAATTTCCCCGACAAACGCAAAAACGGTTTTACAAATGGAATTTTTCCAGTCCCTGAGAGACCGTAAAAAGTTTTCTTGACAACGCGATGTTCAGACAGAAAAGCTGTATAAAACAAAACAAAATAAAAACAAAAAAAAAGGTTTTTGCGTATATGAGAATATGTCATTTTCAAATTTGGCGTTTAAATACCCCGAGTGAATGAAAATTTTTCAGTTTTTCAGTTCAAAGAGAAAATTGTTCTGAAACGAACAACACCACGTTTCAAGAGAATTTTTCAAGGGCTTTCCAAAGATGTCTCCTTCAAGGAAAAATTTCTTTCTGTGTTCTATGCTACTGAATTTCTTACTTCAATGTTGGAATCCCTTCGTCAGTAGACGCTCTATCGAACGAATCATGTCATAATACCCAGAACTCACTCCACTCTTCTAAATAGGATAAACGAAAAGTTTCCCTTGTGAGTGTTTAAGGGGATTAAACTGTGAAATTGTTTTTAATTGATGCTGAAAACAAATCTTCAACTTTTGCCGAGACAAAAATTAGACAGTATTGCAGCAAAGCAGTTTTTCGATATTTGAGATCTTGCCCGTTGTTGCTAATTACAATTCAATCTTAATTGATTACTGTCCACAATTTAGATCTATTCAATTATATTGAGGAAACGGTAACAACCAAACAGCGGAAAAATCCGTGTAACACAGCTTTGTTCCTTCTAGCCAATGAGTTCGAACAATGGACTTTTGTCTGCTGAATTTGTAATATCCGTGGGCTACACTTTTGCCGGCTTTGTAATTTCCCTTTTAACGGTTATTGGAATTCTTTGTAATCGATCCGTTTTTGGTGGATCGTTTTTTACTATTTATCTCTTTTCTACAACAGCTGTAAGTGACAAATTAAGTACTATTTTTTATTTGTTTTCAGAATATCCTTGTGTATCTTAGCCGATTGCCAATCACTCGCTTACCCTACTATACTTGTGGCACATGTGCCCTTAGTGGTTTTTTCCGTGCTTCGCCTTTTACGGGACTTTCCTTTATTTACGCAATTGTGTGGCACTTTTATTTCACTCAATTTGCACTTTTTCTGGCTATTTCTGTTGATAGGTTTATGATTCTTGTTGCAATTAAGCGATTGTCAAAGGTACATCTAAACTTACAGAAGACACTGTCTCTGTAATAATCGAGTGACGCCAGTGACATGGAAAAAAATCAGGTTTTCTGAAAACTTGTGTATAGCCCTCTTATGACCACTATGTGAAAATCTGACAAAATCTGGCTGTGGTAACTTTTCCCCGGGTTACGGTAGTTTGAAGTTGGATTAGGTCAAAAATCAAAGTTCACCAAAAGGATTAAAAATTTTTAATTGCTGAGAGTACCGTGAATTTCCAAAAACAAATCAATGTAATATTTTACGATTTCTATAAAAATTGACAAGTTCTGATCAAAAACACCAATTTTTAGATTTAAATATTAAACGGCTTACTATGATTACTCACTTTGCAAAGAACGTTGTACCCAATATTACCTGTTTACACAAATTTAAAAGGAGGATGCTAAAGTTCTCAAAAACTAGCTTGAAAAGTATGAATTTGTTCGACTCAGCGGATTCGAACACTGGTAGCGAGATTTGTAAGCGAGTACGTTGCCACTCTGCTATGGATTCGGCTCGCCCACCCGATGGCGAAAGGGTATCATCCTAGCTTACAAAGCTTGCGATCCTAGTTCGAATCCGCTATTCGATTTTTTTATTTTGCTTTTCGCCACTTTCATAATCAATAAGCAATAATCAATAAATTTGTTTTTTATCCATCCGTCTACTGTAAAGCAGATGCTTGGCTCAAATATGAAAAAAAATACTTCATTGAAACACTTTGCGTTTCGTGCGTTTGTATGTGCCAAATCCTGAGCAATAACAACGATTTTATCATAATGGAAAGTTTTCGAGAAATGAAGGTATAACATGAAAAAGTTGGCTAAAATTATGTAGATGAGAAAGGTCGCCCTCACGGTTTCTTAGTTTTCCGCGCGCAGTCTCCTCCCTAGAACTTTCAAGACTATTTTTGTTAGGGACCGCAAAGGCGGCCTCCGCGCAGGCAGCCCGAAATGCTAAGAAAATATGGTTTGAATGGCCTACGCGCGTATTTTTATGAAATCGTCTATTTTAAAAACGGAATACTGAGTAAAATCACACGACCAAAACGATGGAACAGGTTAAAACACCAAATTCCATCACTGTTGAGCAGAAAAACGCTATTTTCTTCGTTTTATGGCCATAATTTCCAAGTCAGGTCGGGAGCACTCAAGTGATCTTGACTATTAAGCTCAGTACTACATGTTACACAAAATAAAGCAATAAAATCAAAAATCCATTCTCCCCGAAAAAAGTTGTCGCGTTATTTCAACTTTGGCGGCCTATCTTTCGTCAGGGGTAGCAGTTAAGTACCCAAAATCCCTTTAGAAACCTTCTAAATACTGTTTACCTTCAAAACAAATAAACAAAACAAGCGGGTAAACAAGAAAGTTGAAATAAATAGAGTTTTACTAAGTATCACTTTTAGCAAGATTTCAGTTCCCGCCGAAATACAAACAAACCAAGTGCGGAGCACTTAAGAGACAAAATTATTTGGACAAATTAAGTATTTTTCTATATTTTAAGAATAAAAAACGCAATTTCTATCCTCCCCATCGTTCACAATCTTTATTTAAAAATGGAATTTTTTACGGACAACTTTCGCGCTCCACTGCCAAAAGCGGGCTCCATTGTCAATGGCCGTATTTTGCCCGAGGCCATTTAAACGTGTATTTTTATCATGTTAGAGGTGATTCTGGTTTCATAAATACGAGAAAAATATGAAAAATCTTTGCAATACGTGAATAATGCCAAAATTTCTCAAAAACCGTGGTTTTACAATCAAGCCACTTTGTGTCCGTTGTTTAGCAGAAACTGTGCCCTCGCTCAGACAGGCCCATCCCAACCATGGCTCTAATGCAGAAACGAAACAAAATTTCGGCCATTCAAAGCGAGATATCTCGCTTCGTTGTGAATGAAATTTCAAAGTGTTAAAAGAAAAAGTTTAAGTTTGAGTATTATCTGATGGAAAATTGACACTAAAAAGCGGGAAAATAATTTTTAAATTATGGTCTGCGGTCCCTAATTTTTGTCCTGGCAGTTCTGTTTTTTTCCATAGTATATTTTCTAGCTCTGGGAACGATACTACGGATATTCACTAGCAGCTGCTTACATTCTTCCAATTTCTCTATCACAGCTTGTATTAAAAGAAACAGTTTCTTACGCTTATGTTAACGAAACAAACAATTACGTTGTTCCTCCATTCAAGGTAAGTCGGAATGCAATTATTTACCCATTTCCAGGTACACTTTATCTATGACGCAATGCTGATGGTGGAAATTGTTTGTACCGTTGTAGGTGCAACAATTAACTTAATTGTCCTCCGTGCGTTTTTAAAGGAAAGTTTTTACGTCACATTCACACGCAGTTTACATAATTTAGGGCAACTTAAAGGTTTCTCAGTCTCAGAAACGAATTGAGTTGCAATTATTTATAAACAGCAGCATTGAAGCTGGATTGGAAATTGCTTTTGTAGCTGCAACGGTAATTTACAGGCAAAATCAGGCTAATTGAAGTTTTGAGTTGGCACAAATGATTACCCGGTCAAATCCAGTGTTCTTCAATTTTTCCAAACTGGCCACCTTATTTACCGGAGACGCTTTGACTTTTCTACCGCCGGTTGTACTTTTAATTACCTGTACTCGACTCAGAAAAATTGTTTATTCGATGATTTTCAAATGTAAATTCAGAGAAAGACGAAAATAAAGATTCATTTGAAATGTTTGCCAAGCTGAAGAAACTTTCTTTAATAATTTCTGAATTTCTGAAATGCAGTCATTGATTCATTTCAGTATGTAAAAAAAATTAAGCCTTTTTAAGCAACTCATTTTGAAAGGAAATCTTTTTAAAGAATTATTTGTGATTGATAAACACCTCAATACCTTCAAACAGGTGCCTGTGAAGAAAAAAAAAGTTTTTGCCCGAAAATGTAAGAATAGTTCATAATATTATTAAAAAAAACCTTGACCTGAAATTTTAGCAATAAGTGGTCGAAAGCAAAAAAATAATGATTTTCTCAAACACGATACAATTACCATTTTGTTTTTAAAAAATATAGTGCAAAAAGCCGAAAAAAATATGAAACTTTCCAGAACTTTTTTTTCTTTCGAGAAGCGAAGAAAAGACGCTTTTTCGAGTTTCCTCGGAATTCTTATTAAAATTAAGTGCTTTAGGTGAATAAACGAAATATTACAAGTTGTTATTTTTTGTTGTTGAAAAACTTGAAGTATAGTTTTTGAATACATCTTGAACACAACCAGCTAAAATTCAAAGCGTGCTCGCTTGCTAAAATGAAAATGAACCATAGCAACTGTAAAATTCCATTTTGGCAGAAAATTTTAAGCCAGAATTAGACAACTGAAAAATGTGGCTGAAAAAAAGCCGCAACTATGAGTTTTTAGGTGGAAATTTGAGAAATTGTATTTTTAAAGGACAACATTATCCCGATGACCGATTTTCCGGCATTTGGTGTTGAAAAAAAAAGTTTTCCAAAGTAATTGTAAAAAGGTTTTCCAGTTTTATAACCTAAACAGGACAAACTTGTAAAAATCGAAGAAAAGACTGAAAAAAAATGTATTTCTAATGAAAAAATGTCTACCAACCATTTTTCAAAAGAATTTTAAAAAGTTTAAAAATTGACTATAACTACCGCAACCCGTCTTCCGAAAATATATATTAACTTCACAAATTCATTTTAAGTTATATGAATTTCGGTAAAAAACCTTTTGAACTGAAGCAGTTAAAATTCAAAACGTTCTCGATTGCGCCCCATTGCTATCTTTTTGTTAAACTTTCTATTGTTAAAACGCGTACCCTCTGAGTGCAAATTTTAAAATTGAAAGTTTGATTTCCGATTTAGCCGCATGCGGAAATTTGATCAAATTCATGTCATTGTCGCCTTCCCAATTTGCCCCCGCTAAATTGTTTAGTTGTAATTGAGTCGAGTCCAACGCCCTTTTGCCAACTGACCTTTTCCCATAACTTCACTTCCATATAAACGTCTTCTGTAAATTTTTTAATCATACATCTTTCTTCATGAGATCATCATGATTAGGCCTGATTATCTCAATCAAATTGCATTAGGATATATTCATCTCCAGTATTTTCACCATTTTCTTTAAATCAGCTTTTCCATACCTGCCAATACCATTAATCTTGCGCATTCGATCACAAAGTCGCTTTGATATATAAGACTCTGACATCGTTTTTCCCACGTTACACAATTTTTAAATATCACATTTTCAGCAGTCGAATAATTCAAAGTTTGCACATTTTTACCAAACCACAACTTAATGAAGCCGTACTATTTAAAATCAAAACAGGTGGAAGTCGTAAAAAGGGGTGGACTTGGCAGCCGCTTTTTATAGGTTTACTTTGTAATTGGGTGTTTTTACTGCAAGATGTTTTTACCGAAAAATCACGAGCACAAGACGCCGAATTGCTTGGAAAGATTTTTGTTTCAATAACTGGAAAATTTGAAATTCCTGCGTTGTGCGTGCGGCGTGTCCGTGTGATTTTCGTTGCTTTTTTTTTGTAAAAACACACCACGAGAGGATCCGATAGACATAAAAAAGCGGCTGTCGTGTACACATGGTCTCACAATTTTGTGTTTTTTATTGTCAAGATGTTTTATCTGACCGCGTAATTTGGGAGTAATTTTAATATAAAAATTTAAATATAACCTTTTTGAGACACCTAATCTTTGAAGCTTTGCTCACGTTGGCAAAGCAGATCGTCCGAAGACATATCATTTATAGACTGCAGGCGATCATTGACGCCCCAAATGGTAGTTTACGTAATTACATAGCTGACCTGTCATTTTCTTTGCCCTTTTTGCAGTGTTGCGCTGATCATAGAAACTTTTCATTACAGGATGACCTTGCTTCTGGATCCGACGTCTATCCTTGTTCTCCGAGCTGTGACCTCCTTCGAAGCCCTCCTTGCGCTCTTCCTCAACTCACCAGTCATCTACATGGTTGTGTTTCACTCTCCAAAGGAGTTTCGCAACTTCGCCAGCCTTATTCTTTGGTCATCTATTGCTCAAATAGCAGCAATTTTGACTGGTTGGCTGGCCGTGTACCAACAAGTCCTGACAATGAAAGATGGAACAGGTGTCATAGCAACATTTGGACTTGGAGCTCTATTTGGCCCGGAAATTGCTTTTCAAATCAATGCTTTTTGCTTTATTCCGGGGGTGGTAATCACATTACTACCTCAGATCAGTATGGGATATCGTATTTACCTATTGCACCGTGAGCCTGCCAGGAAAATATATCTGTTTTTGATTTTGTTTGTGCTTTGCTCGCCATTCATTTGGATTCAGGTTAGTTTTCATTTTTTTTTCCTTTCTTGCAAACTGCATCAGCGCACATACTCCCACACTCACACACTCACATTCAAATTTATACTCGTTAATTTATACTCTGTTTCAAATCTACCGAACTCAACAATACCGCTCTGCTGATGAAATTTTCGCTCAACTTCCGCATCTGAAGAGCGAATTTGACGGATACCTAGTTTTTGGAATCAAATCTCCGGCTGACCGTTGGGAGTCTACTGCTCTTGTTTGGTCAAGACTGGCTGCTTTTCACTGTTCAGTTGAAACTCTAATTTTACGTCAAGTTCTGCTTTGGGACATTCGTCGAATGAGAAGGCGATTTACGGGTCTGGATCAATCAACCCCTGTTATGCACAAGGAATCAGTTTGGGTAGGTCTCTCTCTCTCTCTCTCTCTCTCTTTCCCTCTTTTAAACACAATCCATTTTCAGATGTTGACCATCCAAGGTTCAATTCCACTATTTCTCTCCATAGCTATGTTTATTTCGGTCTTCGCCCCTCGAACACAACCAATTCCGATGTTGTTCAGCTTTTATCATTGCAGCGGTTCAGTTCATCATAGACCCCATTGCTGTGCTCCTCTGTCTACCAAAGTACAGAAAAGTATGGAAGCTGTGGTTATTTCGATGCCGGCCAACCATGAGTAAAATGTCTTCTAAAGTGTCTGTTACTGTTAAACCTGTTTAAAATACTTTCTTCTCGAATCGAATTTTTTTTTGTTATTAACAATAAAGTTTTTGAGAAACATTGTTGCTAATTCACCTTTTTTTAACACCACATTACAGTAGAGAAAGAAAATCTCTAGCAAGCCCCGACAATTGTATTTGCGCGTACACATTTGTTTCATACTCGCACTCACAGGTTAATGAGCTTTTTGCAGCGAAATAATCGCAATCTTATGGAATTATCTGGGAAAAAATACAATGTTTTCTAAGTTGTAATTTACAAGTAATATGTAAAAATCGTATGAAGCGGAACACTGAAGTTGGCATGACCTGAAACCTAACAACCGTTGTAGACGGCTGAGAGCGTAATATAGGGACAGTCAGGGACCTTTTGTAACTTTGGCTCTTGTGAAAGAGAAAAATCAGCTCATCAAAATGTAATAAAGGGTCCAAAATTCACCGTTTTAGCGATTTCTGGCTTCAAATGGTTCCAAACGGAACTACCGTCTGTAGATTTTGCGGATGGTTGCAACGCCTCAATGCACGATGTTTACAAGCCAGTCTAAATTTGATGTTGTCACTCTTATAGGACGATGTTACTCGGAAATTGGGGAGTTTTGCAGTCTATTTAGCATATTTTTCGATCGTTTACAATGACAATAAAAAAGGAAAGGGTCCCTGACGGTCCATTTCAGGTGAATTTGTGTTTGATTTTGTTTAACAATTAATTCTAACTTGACTAATGGGAAAGCCTGACAGCGCATAAAAACAGCATTTTTATCGTTTAGACCAAAAAAACTGCGTTTACGCACTCAGTTCCCCGTAAAATACATCCATTACTTGACCATATTACCGCCCGCAGAATTAAGCAATCAGTAGCACTAGTCATATTGGTTGCAAGGTTTATCGGTATATATTTACAAAAAACATGACAAACAGACTAAGGACTAAAATGTTTTGATATTTTGCTCCGTTTTAGAATTTCAGCTTTTGGTATGTAGTGTGTAAAACCAGAACAAGAAAGATAACATTTCGGTGCAACAAAAAACGGACAATTAGATTGGGATAAATTCGAAGCAGTACCAATTTGTCGCATGCGACAGATTCAAACCAGGACCAATTTGTCGCATGCGACAAATTCACAGTAGCACCAACTTGTCGCATGCGACAAATTCACAGTAGCACCAATTTACCGCATGCGACAAATTCACAGTAGCACCAATTTGTCGCATGCGACAAATTCACAGTAGCACCAATTTGTCGCATGCGACAAATTCAAACCAGGACCAATTTGTCGCGTGCGACAAATTCACACAAGCCCCAATTTGTCGCATGCGACAAATTCACAGTAGCACCAATTTACCGCATGCGACAAATTCACAGTAGCACCAATTTGTCGCATGCGACAAATTCACAGTAGCACCAACTTGTCGCATGCGACAAATTCACAGTAGCACCAATTTACCGCATGCGACAAATTCACAGTAGCACCAATTTGTCGCATGCGACAAATTCACAGTAGCACCAACTTGTCGCATGCGACAAATTCACAGTAGCACCAATTTACCGCATGCGACAAATTCACAGTAGCACCAATTTGTCGCATGCGACAAATTCACACCAGGACCAATTTGTCGCATGCGACAAATTCACGCCAGGACCAATTTGTCGCATGCGACAAATTCACAGTAGCACCAATTTGTCGCATGCGACAAATTCACGCCAGGACCAATTTGTCGCATGCGACAAATTCACACCAGGACCAATTTGTCGCATGCGACAAATTCACGCCAGGACCAATTTGTCGCATGCGACAAATTCACAGTAGCACCAACTTGTCGCATGCGACAAATTCACAGTAGCACCAACTTGTCGCATGCAACAAATTCACACCAGGACCAATTTGTCGCATGCGACAAATTCACACCAGGACCAATTTGTCGCATGCGACAAATTCACGCCAGGACCAATTTGTCGCATGCGACAAATTCACAGTAGCACCAATTTGTCGCATGCGACAAATTCAAACCAGGACCAATTTGTCGCGTGCGACAAATTCACAGTAGCACCAATTTGTCGCATGCGACAAATTCACAGTAGCACCAATTTGTCGCATGCGACAAATTCACAGTAGCACCAATTTGTCGCATGCGACAAATTCACAGTAGCACCAATTTACCGTATGCGACAAATTCACAGTAGCACCAATTTGTCGCATGCGACAAATTCACAGTAGCACCAATTTACCGTATGCGACAAATTCACAGTAGCACCAATTTGTCGCATGCGACAAATTCACACCAGGACCAATTTGTCGCATGCGACAAATTCACAGTAGCACCAATTTGTCGCATGCGACAAATTCACAGTAGCACCAATTTGTCGCATGCGACAAATTCACAGTAGCACCAATTTACCGTATGCGACAAATTCACAGTAGCACCAATTTGTCGCATGCGACAAATTCACAGAAGCACCAATTTGTCGCATGCGACAAATTCACAGTAGCACCATTTTGTCGCATGCGACAAATTCACACCAGGACCATTTTGTCGCATGCGACAAATTCACACCAGGACCAATTTGTCGCATGCGACAAATTCACAGTAGCACCAATTTGTCGCATGCGACAATTTCACAGTAGCACCAATTTGTCGCATGCGACAAATTCACAGTAGCACCAATTTGTCGCATGCGACTAATTCACAGTAGCACCAATTTGTCGCATGCGACAAATTCACAGTAGCACCAATTTGTCGCATGCGACAAATTCACAGTAGCACCAATTTGTCGCATGCGACAAATTCACAGTAGCACCAATTTGTCGCATGCGACAAATTCACAGTAGCACCAATTTGTCGCATGCGACAATTTCACAGTAGCACCAATTTGTCGCATGCGACAAATTCACAGTAGCACCAATTTGTCGCATGCGACAAATTCACACCAGGACCAATTTGTCGCATGCGACAAATTCACAGTAGCACCAATTTGTCGCATGCGACTAATTCACAGTAGCACCAATTTGTCGCATGCGACAAATTCAAACCAGGACCAATTTGTCGCGTGCGACAAATTCACACAAGCCCCAATTTGTCGCATGCGACAAATTCACACCAGGACCAATTTGTCGCATGCGACAAATTCACGCCAGGACCAATTTGTCGCATGCGACAAATTCACACCAGGACCAATTTGTCGCATGCGACAAATTCACAGTAGCACCAACTTGTCGCATGCGACAAATTCACAGTAGCACCAACTTGTCGCATGCAACAAATTCACACCAGGACCAATTTGTCGCATGCGACAAATTCACACCAGGACCAATTTGTCGCATGCGACAAATTCACGCCAGGACCAATTTGTCGCATGCGACAAATTCACAGTAGCACCAATTTGTCGCATGCGACAAATTCACACCAGGACCAATTTGTCGCATGCGACAAATTCACAGTAGCACCAATTTGTCGCATGCGACAAATTCACACCAGGACCAATTTGTCGCATGCGACAAATTCACAGTAGCACCAATTTGTCGCATGCGACAAATTCACAGTAGCACCAATTTGTCGCATGCGACAAATTCACAGTAGCACCAATTTGTCGCATGCGACAAATTCACACCAGGACCAATTTGTCGCATGCGACAAATTCACAGTAGCACCAATTTGTCGCATGCGACAAATTCACACCAGGACCAATTTGTCGCATGCGACAAATTCACAGTAGCACCAATTTGTCGCATGCGACAAATTCACACCAGGACCAATTTGTCGCATGCGACAAATTCACAGTAGCACCAATTTGTCGCATGCGACAAATTCACAGTAGCACCAATTTGTCGCATGCGACAAATTCACAGTAGCACCAATTTACCGTATGCGACAAATTCACAGTAGCACCAATTTGTCGCATGCGACAAATTCACAGAAGCACCAATTTGTCGCATGCGACAAATTCACAGTAGCACCAATTTGTCGCATGCGACAAATTCACAGTAGCACCAATTTGTCGCATGCGACAAATTCACACCAGGACCAATTTGTCGCATGCGACAAATTCACAGTAGCACCAATTTGTCGCATGCGACAAATTCACACCAGGACCAATTTGTCGCATGCGACAAATTCACAGTAGCACCAATTTGTCGCATGCGACAAATTCACAGTAGCACCAATTTGTCGCATGCGACAAATTCACAGTAGCACCAATTTACCGTATGCGACAAATTCACAGTAGCACCAATTTGTCGCATGCGACAAATTCACAGAAGCACCAATTTGTCGCATGCGACAAATTCACAGTAGCACCATTTTGTCGCATGCGACAAATTCACACCAGGACCATTTTGTCGCATGCGACAAATTCACACCAGGACCAATTTGTCGCATGCGACAAATTCACAGTAGCACCAATTTGTCGCATGCGACAATTTCACAGTAGCACCAATTTGTCGCATGCGACAAATTCACAGTAGCACCAATTTGTCGCATGCGACAAATTCACACCAGGACCAATTTGTCGCATGCGACAAATTCACAGTAGCACCAATTTGTCGCATGCGACTAATTCACAGTAGCACCAATTTGTCGCGTGCGACAAATTCACACAAGCCCCAATTTGTCGCATGCGACAAATTCACACCAGGACCAATTTGTCGCATGCGACAAATTCACACCAGGACCAAATTGTCGCATGCGACAAATTCACAGTAGCACCAATTTACCGCATGCGACAAATTCACAGTAGCACCAATTTACCGCATGCGACAAATTCACACCAGGACCAATTTGTCGCATGCGACAAATTCACACCAGGACCAAATTGTCGCATGCGACAAATTCACAGTAGCACCAATTTACCGCATGCGACAAATTCACAGTAGCACCAATTTGTCGCATGCGACAAATTCACACCAGGACCAATTTGTCGCATGCGACAAATTCACACCAGGACCAATTTGTCGCATGCGACAAATTCACAGTAGCACCAATTTACCGTATGCGACAAATTCACAGTAGCACCAATTTGTCGCATGCGACAAATTCACACCAGGACCATTTTGTCGCATGCGACAAATTCACACCAGGACCAATTTGTCGCATGCGACAAATTCACAGTAGCACCAATTTACCGTATGCGACAAATTCACAGTAGCACCAATTTACCGTATGCGACAAATTCACAGTAGCACCAATTTACCGTATGCGACAAATTCACAGTAGCACCAATTTGTCGCATGTGACAAATTCACACCAGGACCATTTTGTCGCATGCGACAAATTCACACCAGGACCAATTTGTCGCATGCGACAAATTCACAGTAGCACCAATTTACCGTATGCGACAAATTCACAGTAGCACCAATTTGTCGCATGCGACAAATTCACACCAGGACCAATTTGTCGCATGCGACAAATTCACAGTAGCACCAATTTGTCGCATGCGACAAATTCACAGTAGCACCAATTTGTCGCATGCGACAAATTCACAGTAGCACCAATTTGTCGCATGCGACAAATTCACAGTAGCACCAATTTGTCGCATGCGACAAATTCACACCAGGACCATTTTGTCGCATGCGACAAATTCACAGTAGCACCAATTTGTCGCATGCGACAAATTCACAGTAGCACCAATTTGTCGCATGCGACAAATTCACAGTAGCACCAATTTGTCGCATGCGACAAATTCACACCAGGACCAAATTGTCGCATGCGACAAATTCACAGTAGCACCAATTTACCGCATGCGACAAATTCACAGTAGCACCAATTTGTCGCATGCGACAAATTCACACCAGGACCATTTTGTCGCATGCGACAAATTCACACCAGGACCAATTTGTCGCATGCGACAAATTCACACCAGGACCAATTTGTCGCATGCGACAAATTCACAGTAGCACCAATTTGTCGCATGCGACAAATTCACACCAGGACCAAATTGTCGCATGCGACAAATTCACAGTAGCACCAATTTACCGCATGCGACAAATTCACAGTAGCACCAATTTGTCGCATGCGACAAATTCACACCAGGACCATTTTGTCGCATGCGACAAATTCACACCAGGACCATTTTGTCGCATGCGACAAATTCACACCAGGACCAATTTGTCGCATGCGACAAATTCACACCAGGACCAATTTGTCGCATGCGACAAATTCACAGTAGCACCAATTTGTCGCATGCGACAATTTCACAGTAGCACCAATTTGTCGCATGCGACAAATTCACAGTAGCACCAATTTGTCGCATGCGACAAATTCACACCAGGACCAATTTGTCGCATGCGACAAATTCACAGTAGCACCAATTTGTCGCATGCGACTAATTCACAGTAGCACCAATTTGTCGCATGCGACAAATTCAAACCAGGACCAATTTGTCGCGTGCGACAAATTCACACAAGCCCCAATTTGTCGCATGCGACAAATTCACAGTAGCACCAATTTACCGCATGCGACAAATTCACACCAGGACCAATTTGTCGCATGCGACAAATTCACACCAGGACCAATTTGTCGCATGCGACAAATTCACAGTAGCACCAATTTGTCGCATGCGACAAATTCACACCAGGACCAATTTGTCGCATGCGACAAATTCACACCAGGACCAATTTGTCGCATGCGACAAATTCACAGTAGCACCAATTTGTCGCATGCGACAAATTCACACCAGGACCAATTTGTCGCATGCGACAAATTCACACCAGGACCAATTTGTCGCATGCGACAAATTCACAGTAGCACCAATTTGTCGCATGCGACAAATTCAAACCAGGACCAATTTGTCGCGTGCGACAAATTCACACAAGCCCCAATTTGTCGCATGCGACAAATTCACAGTAGCACCAATTTGTCGCATGCGACTAATTCACAGTAGCACCAATTTGTCGCATGCGACAAATTCAAACCAGGACCAATTTGTCGCGTGCGACAAATTCACACAAGCCCCAATTTGTCGCATGCGACAAATTCACAGTAGCACCAATTTACCGCATGCGACAAATTCACAGTAGCACCAATTTGTCGCATGCGACAAATTCACACCAGGACCATTTTGTCGCATGCGACAAATTCACACCAGGACCAATTTGTCGCATGCGACAAATTCACACCAGGACCAATTTGTCGCATGCGACAAATTCACAGTAGCACCAATTTGTCGCATGCGACAAATTCACAGTAGCACCAATTTGTCGCATGCGACAAATTCACACCAGGACCAATTTGTCGCATGCGACTAATTCACAGTAGCACCAATTTGTCGCATGCGACAAATTCACACCAGGACCAATTTGTCGCGTGCGACAAATTCACACAAGCCCCAATTTGTCGCATGCGACAAATTCACAGTAGCACCAATTTGTCGCATGCGACAAATTCACACCAGGACCAATTTGTCGCATGCGACAAATTCACAGTAGCACCAATTTGTCGCATGCGACAAATTCACACCAGGACCAATTTGTCGCATGCGACAAATTCACACCAGGACCAATTTGTCGCATGCGACAAATTCACAGTAGCACCAATTTGTCGCATGCGACAAATTCAAACCAGGACCAATTTGTCGCATGCGACAAATTCAAACCAGGACCAATTTGTCGCGTGCGACAAATTCACACAAGCCCCAATTTGTCGCATGCGACAAATTCACAGTAGCACCAATTTGTCGCATGCGACAAATTCACACCAGGACCAATTTGTCGCATGCGACAAATTCACACCAGGACCAATTTGTCGCATGCGACAAATTCACACCAGGACCAATTTGTCGCATGCGACAAATTCACAGTAGCACCAATTTGTCGCATGCGACAAATTCACACCAGGACCAATTTGTCGCATGCGACAAATTCACACCAGGACCAATTTGTCGCATGCGACAAATTCACAGTAGCACCAATTTACCGCATGCGACAAATTCACAGTAGCACCAATTTGTCGCATGCGACAAATTCACAGTAGCACCAATTTGTCGCATGCGACAAATTCACACCAGGACCATTTTGTCGCATGCGACAAATTCACAGTAGCACCAATTTACCGCATGCGACAAATTCACAGTAGCACCAATTTGTCGCATGCGACAAATTCACACCAGGACCAATTTGTCGCATGCGACAAATTCACACCAGGACCAATTTGTCGCATGCGACAAATTCACAGTAGCACCAATTTACCGTATGCGACAAATTCACAGTAGCACCAATTTGTCGCATGCGACAAATTCAAACCAGGACCAATTTGTCGCATGCGACAAATTCACAGTAGCACCAATTTACCGTATGCGACAAATTCACAGTAGCACCAATTTGTCGCATGCGACAAATTCACACCAGGAACAATTTGTCGCATGCGACAAATTCACAGTAGCACCAATTTGTCGCATGCGACAAATTCAAACCAGGACCAATTTGTCGCATGCGACAAATTCACAGTAGCACCAATTTGTCGCATGCGACAAATTCACACCAGGAACAATTTGTCGCATGCGACAAATTCACAGTAGCACCAATTTGTCGCATGCGACAAATTCACAGTAGCACCAATTTGTCGCATGCGACAAATTCACAGTAGCACCAATTTGTCGCATGCGACAAATTCACAGTAGCACCAATTTGTCGCATGCAACAAATTCACAGTAGCACCAATTTGTCGCATGCGACAAATTCACACCAGGACCAATTTGTCGCATGCGACAAATTCACAGTAGCACCAATTTGTCGCATGCGACAAATTCACAGTAGCACCAATTTGTCGCATGCGACAAATTCAAACCAGGACCAATTTGTCGCGTGCAACAAATTCACACAAGCCCCAATTTGTCGCATGCGACAAATTCACACCAGGACCAATTTGTCGCAAGCGACAAATTCACAGTAGCACCATTTTACCGCATGCGACAAATTCACAGTAGCACCAATTTGTCGCATGCGACAAATTCACACCAGGACCAATTTGTCGCATGCGACAAATTCACAGTAGCACCAATTTACCGCATGCGACAAATTCAAACCAGGACCAATTTGTCGCATGCGACAAATTCACAGTAGCACCAATTTGTCGCATGCGACAAATTCACACCAGGACCAATTTGTCGCATGCGACAAATTCACAGTAGCACCAATTTACCGCATGCGACAAATTCACAGTAGCACCAATTTGTCGCATGCGACAAATTCACACCAGGACCATTTTGTCGCATGCGACAAATTCACAGTAGCACCAACTTGTCGCATGCGACAAATTCACACCAGGACCATTTTGTCGCATGCGACAAATTTACAGTAGCACCAACTTGTCGCATGCGACAAATTCACACCAGGACCAATTTGTCGCAAGCAACAAATTCACACCAGGACCAATTTGTCGCATGCGACAATTTCACAGTAGCACCAACTTGTCGCATGCGACAAATTCACAGTAGCACCAACTTGTCGCATGCGATAAATTCAAACCAGGACCAATTTGTCGCGTGCGACAAATTCACACAAGCCCCAATTTGTCGCATGCGACAAATTCACACCAGGACCAATTTGTCGCATGCGACAAATTCACAGTAGCACCAATTTGTCGCATGCGACAAATTCACAGTAGCACCAATTTGTCGCATGCGACAAATTCACAGTAGCACCAATTTGTCGCATGCGACAAATTCACAGTAGCACCAATTTGTCGCATGCGACAAATTCACAGTAGCACCAATTTGTCGCATGCGACAAATTCACAGTAGCACCAATTTGTCGCATGCGACAAATTCACACCAGGACCAAATTGTCGCATGCGAGAAATTCACAGTAGCACCAATTTGTCGCATGCGATAAATTCAAACCAGGACCAATTTGTCGCGTGCGACAAATTCACACAAGCCCCAATTTGTCGCATGCGACAAATTCACACCAGGACCAATTTGTCGCATGCGACAAATTCACAGTAGCACCAATTTGTCGCATGCGACAAATTCACAGTAGCACCAATTTGTCGCATGCGACAAATTCACAGTAGCACCAATTTGTCGCATGCGACAAATTCACACCAGGACCAATTTGTCGCATGCGACAAATTCACAGTAGCACCAATTTGTCGCATGCGACAAATTCACACCAGGACCAAATTGTCGCATGCGACAAATTCACAGTAGCACCAATTTGTCGCATGCGACAAATTCACACCAGGACCAAATTGTCGCATGCGACAAATTCACACAAGCCCCAATTTGTCGCATGCGACAAATTCACACCAGGACCATTTTGTCGCATGCGACAAATTCACAGTAGCACCAACTTGTCGCATGCGACAAATTCACACCAGGACCATTTTGTCGCATGCGACAAATTTACAGTAGCACCAACTTGTCGCATGCGACAAATTCACACCAGGACCAATTTGTCGCAAGCAACAAATTCACACCAGGACCAATTTGTCGCATGCGACAATTTCACAGTAGCACCAACTTGTCGCATGCGACAAATTCACACCAGGACCAATTTGTCGCATGCGAGAAATTCACAGTAGCACCAATTTGTCGCATGCGACAAATTCACAGTAGCACCAATTTGTCGCATGCGATAAATTCAAACCAGGACCAATTTGTCGCGTGCGACAAATTCACACAAGCCCCAATTTGTCGCATGCGACAAATTCACACCAGGACCAATTTGTCGCATGCGACAAATTCACAGTAGCACCAATTTGTCGCATGCGACAAATTCACAGTAGCACCAATTTGTCGCATGCGACAAATTCACACCAGGACCAAATTGTCGCATGCGACAAATTCACAGTAGCACCAATTTACCGCATGCGACAAATTCACAGTAGCACCAATTTGTCGCATGCGACAAATTCACACCAGGACCAATTTGTCGCATGCGACAAATTCACAGTAGCACCAATTTGTCGCATGCGACAAATTCACACCAGGACCAATTTGTCGCATGCGACAAATTCACAGTAGCACCAATTTGTCGCATGCGACAATTTCACAGTAGCACCAATTTGTCGCATGCGACAAATTCACACCAGGACCAATTTGTCGCATGCGACAAATTCACAGTAGCACCAATTTGTCGCATGC
Organism: Oscheius myriophilus; assembly: GCA_964057215.1. Taxonomy (NCBI): domain Eukaryota; kingdom Metazoa; phylum Nematoda; class Chromadorea; order Rhabditida; family Rhabditidae; genus Oscheius; species Oscheius myriophilus. The sequence goes on from OZ059902.1 coordinate 25,035,305, forward strand.
GACAAATTCACACCAGGACCAATTTGTCGCATGCGACAAATTCACAGTAGCACCAATTTGTCGCATGCGACAATTTCACAGTAGCACCAATTTGTCGCATGCGACAAATTCACACCAGGACCAATTTGTCGCATGCGACAAATTCACACCAGGACCAATTTGTCGCATGCGACAAATTCACAGTAGCACCAATTTGTCGCATGCGACAAATTCACACCAGGACCAATTTGTCGCATGCGACAAATTCACACCAGGACCAATTTGTCGCATGCGACAAATTCACAGTAGCACCAATTTGTCGCATGCGACAAATTCACACCAGGACCAATTTGTCGCATGCGACAAATTCACAGTAGCACCAATTTGTCGCATGCGACAAATTCACACCAGGACCAATTTGTCGCATGCGACAAATTCACACCAGGACCAATTTGTCGCATGCGACAAATTCACAGTAGCACCAATTTGTCGCATGCGACAAATTCACACCAGGACCAATTTGTCGCATGCGACAAATTCACAGTAGCACCAATTTGTCGCATGCGACAATTTCACAGTAGCACCAATTTGTCGCATGCGACAAATTCACACCAGGACCAATTTGTCGCATGCGACAAATTCACACCAGGACCAATTTGTCGCATGCGACAAATTCACAGTAGCACCAATTTGTCGCATGCGACAAATTCACACCAGGACCAATTTGTCGCATGCGACAAATTCACACCAGGACCAATTTGTCGCATGCGACAAATTCACAGTAGCACCAATTTGTCGCATGCGACAAATTCACACCAGGACCAATTTGTCGCATGCGACAAATTCACACCAGGACCAATTTGTCGCATGCGACAAATTCACAGTAGCACCAATTTGTCGCATGCGACAATTTCAAACCAGGACCAATTTGTCGCGTGCGACAAATTCACACCAGGACCAATTTGTCGCATGCGACAAATTCACAGTAGCACCAATTTGTCGCATGCGACAAATTCACACCAGGACCAATTTGTCGCATGCGACAAATTCACAGTAGCACCAATTTACCGCATGCGACAAATTCACAGTAGCACCAATTTGTCGCATGCGACAAATTCACACCAGGACCATTTTGTCGCATGCGACAAATTCACACCAGGACCAATTTGTCGCATGCGACAAATTCACAGTAGCACCAATTTACCGCATGCGACAAATTCACAGTAGCACCAATTTGTCGAATGCGACAAACTCACACCAGGACCAATTTGTCGCATGCGACAAATTCACAGTAGCACCAATTTACCGTATGCGACAAATTCACAGTAGCACCAATTTGTCGCATGCGACAAATTCACAGTAGCACCAATTTGTCGCATGCGACAAATTCACAGTAGCACCAATTTACCGTATGCGACAAATTCACAGTAGCACCAATTTGTCGCATGCGACAAATTCAAACCAGGACCGATTTGTCGCATGCGACAAATTCACAGTAGCACCAATTTGTCGCATGCGACAAATTCACAGTAGCACCAATTTGTCGCATGCGACAAATTCAAACCAGGACCAATTTGTCGCATGCGACAAATTCACACCAGGAACAATTTGTCGCATGCGACAAATTCACAGTAGCACCAATTTGTCGCATGCGACAAATTCAAACCAGGACCAATTTGTCGCATGCGACAAATTCACACCAGGAACAATTTGTCGCATGCGACAAATTCACAGTAGCACCAATTTGTCGCATGCGACAATTTCACACCAGGACCAATTTGTCGCATGCGACAAATTCACACCAGGACCAATTTGTCGCATGCGACAAATTCACACCAGGACCAATTTGTCGCATGCGACAAATTCACAGTAGCACCAATTTGTCGCATGCGACAATTTCAAACCAGGACCAATTTGTCGCGTGCGACAAATTCACACCAGGACCAATTTGTCGCATGCGACAAATTCACAGTAGCACCAATTTACCGCATGCGACAAATTCACAGTAGCACCAATTTGTCGCATGCGACAAATTCACACCAGGACCATTTTGTCGCATGCGACAAATTCACACCAGGACCAATTTGTCGCATGCGACAAATTCACAGTAGCACCAATTTACCGTATGCGACAAATTCACAGTAGCACCAATTTGTCGCATGCGACAAATTCAAACCAGGACCGATTTGTCGCATGCGACAAATTCACAGTAGCACCAATTTGTCGCATGCGACAAATTCACACCAGGACCAATTTGTCGCATGCGACAAATTCACAGTAGCACCAATTTGTCGCATGCGACAAATTCAAACCAGGACCAATTTGTCGCGTGCGACAAATTCACACAAGCCCCAATTTGTCGCATGCGACAAATTCACAGTAGCACCAATTTACCGCATGCGACAAATTCACAGTAGCACCAATTTGTCGCATGCGACAAATTCACAGTAGCACCAATTTACCGCATGCGACAAATTCACACCAGGACCATTTTGTCGCATGCGACAAATTCACAGTAGCACCAATTTGTCGCATGCGACAAATTCACACCAGGACCAATTTGTCGCATGCGACAAATTCACACCAGGACCAATTTGTCGCATGCGACAAATTCACAGTAGCACCAATTTACCGTATGCGACAAATTCACAGTAGCACCAATTTGTCGCATGCGACAAATTCAAACCAGGACCAATTTGTCGCATGCGACAAATTCACAGTAGCACCAATTTACCGCATGCGACAAATTCACAGTAGCACCAATTTGTCGCATGCGACAAATTCACAGTAGCACCAATTTACCGCATGCGACAAATTCACACCAGGACCATTTTGTCGCATGCGACAAATTCACAGTAGCACCAATTTGTCGCATGCGACAAATTCACACCAGGACCAATTTGTCGCATGCGACAAATTCACACCAGGACCAATTTGTCGCATGCGACAAATTCACAGTAGCACCAATTTACCGTATGCGACAAATTCACAGTAGCACCAATTTGTCGCATGCGACAAATTCAAACCAGGACCAATTTGTCGCATGCGACAAATTCACAGTAGCACCAATTTGTCGCATGCGACAAATTCACACCAGGACCATTTTGTCGCATGCGACAAATTCACAGTAGCACCAATTTGTCGCATGCGACAAATTCAAACCAGGACCAATTTGTCGCATGCGACAAATTCACACCAGGAACAATTTGTCGCATGCGACAAATTCACAGTAGCACCAATTTGTCGCATGCGACAAATTCACAGTAGCACCAATTTGTCGCATGCGACAAATTCACAGTAGCACCAATTTGTCGCATGCGACAAATTCACAGTAGCACCAATTTGTCGCATGCGACAAATTCACAGTAGCACCAATTTGTCGCATGCGACAAATTCACAGTAGCACCAATTTGTCGCATGCGACAAGTTCACAGTAGCACCAATTTGTCGCATGCGACAAATTCAAACCAGGACCAATTTGTCGCATGCGACAAATTCACAGTAGCACCAATTTGTCGCATGCGACAAATTCACAGTAGCACCAATTTGTCGCATGCGACAAGTTCACAGTAGCACCAATTTGTCGCATGCGACAAATTCACACCAGGAACAATTTGTCGCATGCGACAAATTCACAGTAGCACCAATTTGTCGCATGCGACAAATTCACAGTAGCATCAATTTGTCGCATGCGACAAATTCACAGTAGCACCAATTTGTCGCATGCGACAAATTCACAGTAGCACCAATTTGTCGCATGCGACAAATTCACAGTAGCACCAATTTGTCGCATGCGACAAGTTCACAGTAGCACCAATTTGTCGCATGCGACAAATTCAAACCAGGACCAATTTGTCGCATGCGACAAATTCACAGTAGCACCAATTTGTCGCATGCGACAAATTCACAGTAGCACCAATTTGTCGCATGCGACAAGTTCACAGTAGCACCAATTTGTCGCATGCGACAAATTCACACCAGGAACAATTTGTCGCATGCGACAAATTCACAGTAGCACCAATTTGTCGCATGCGACAAATTCACAGTAGCACCAATTTGTCGCATGCGACAAATTCACAGTAGCACCAATTTGTCGCATGCGACAAATTCACAGTAGCACCAATTTGTCGCATGCGACAAATTCACAGTAGCACCAATTTGTCGCATGCGACAAATTCACAGTAGCACCAATTTGTCGCATGCGACAAGTTCACAGTAGCACCAATTTGTCGCATGCGACAAATTCAAACCAGGACCAATTTGTCGCATGCGACAAATTCACAGTAGCACCAATTTGTCGCATGCGACAAATTCACAGTAGCACCAATTTGTCGCATGCGACAAATTCACAGTAGCACCAATTTGTCGCATGCGACAAATTCACAGTAGCACCAATTTGTCGCATGCGACAAATTCACAGTAGCACCAATTTGTCGCATGCGACAAATTCACAGTAGCACCAATTTGTCGCATGCGACAAATTCACACCAGGACCAATTTGTCGCATGCGACAAATTCACAGTAGCACCAATTTGTCGCATGCAACAAATTCACAGTAGCACCAATTTGTCGCATGCGACAAATTCACACCAGGACCAATTTGTCGCATGCGACAAATTCACAGTAGCACCAATTTGTCGCATGCGACAAATTCACAGTAGCACCAATTTGTCGCATGCGACAAATTCACAGTAGCACCAATTTGTCGCATGCAACAAATTCACAGTAGCACCAATTTGTCGCATGCGACAAATTCACACCAGGACCAATTTGTCGCATGCGACAAGTTCACAGTAGCACCAATTTGTCGCATGCGACAAATTCAAACCAGGACCAATTTGTCGCGTGCAACAAATTCACACAAGCCCCAATTTGTCGCATGCGACAAATTCACACCAGGACCAATTTGTCGCATGCGACAAGTTCACAGTAGCACCAATTTACCGCATGCGACAAATTCACACCAGGACCAATTTGTCGCATGCGACAAATTCACAGTAGCACCAATTTGTCGCATGCGACAAATTCACAGTAGCACCAATTTGTCGCATGCGACAAATTCACAGTAGCACCAATTTGTCGCATGCGACAAATTCACAGTAGCACCAATTTGTCGCATGCGACAAATTCACAGTAGCACCAATTTGTCGCATGCGACAAATTCACAGTAGCACCAATTTGTCGCATGCGACAAATTCACACCAGGACCAATTTGTCGCATGCGACAAATTCACAGTAGCACCAATTTGTCGCATGCAACAAATTCACAGTAGCACCAATTTGTCGCATGCGACAAATTCACACCAGGACCAATTTGTCGCATGCGACAAATTCACAGTAGCACCAATTTGTCGCATGCGACAAATTCACAGTAGCACCAATTTGTCGCATGCGACAAATTCACAGTAGCACCAATTTGTCGCATGCAACAAATTCACAGTAGCACCAATTTGTCGCATGCGACAAATTCACACCAGGACCAATTTGTCGCATGCGACAAGTTCACAGTAGCACCAATTTGTCGCATGCGACAAATTCAAACCAGGACCAATTTGTCGCGTGCAACAAATTCACACAAGCCCCAATTTGTCGCATGCGACAAATTCACACCAGGACCAATTTGTCGCATGCGACAAGTTCACAGTAGCACCAATTTACCGCATGCGACAAATTCACACCAGGACCAATTTGTCGCATGCGACAAATTCACAGTAGCACCAATTTGTCGCATGCGACAAATTCACAGTAGCACCAATTTGTCGCATGCAACAAATTCACAGTAGCACCAATTTGTCGCATGCGACAATTTCACAGTAGCACCAATTTGTCGCATGCGACAAATTCACAGTAGCACCAATTTGTCGCATGCGACAAATTCACAGTAGCACCAATTTGTCGCATGCGACAAATTCACAGTAGCACCAATTTGTCGCATGCGACAAATTCACAGTAGCACCAATTTGTCGCATGCGACAAATTCACACCAGGACCAATTTGTCGCATGCGACAAATTCACAGTAGCACCAATTTGTCGCATGCGACAAATTCACAGTAGCACCAATTTGTCGCATGCGACAAATTCAAACCAGGACCAATTTGTCGCGTGCAACAAATTCACACAAGCCCCAATTTGTCGCATGCGACAAATTCACACCAGGACCAATTTGTCGCATGCGACAAGTTCACAGTAGCACCAATTTGTCGCATGCGACAAATTCAAACCAGGACCAATTTGTCGCATGCGACAAATTCACAGTAGCACCAATTTGTCGCATGCGACAAATTCACAGTAGCACCAATTTGTCGCATGCGACAAATTCACAGTAGCACCAATTTGTCGCATGCGACAAATTCACAGTAGCACCAATTTGTCGCATGCGACAAATTCACACCAGGACCAATTTGTCGCATGCGACAAATTCACAGTAGCACCAATTTGTCGCATGCGACAAATTCACAGTAGCACCAATTTGTCGCATGCGACAAATTCAAACCAGGACCAATTTGTCGCGTGCAACAAATTCACACAAGCCCCAATTTGTCGCATGCGACAAATTCACACCAGGACCAATTTGTCGCATGCGACAAATTCACAGTAGCACCAATTTACCGCATGCGACAAATTCACAGTAGCACCAATTTACCGCATGCGACAAATTCACACAAGCCCCAATTTGTCGCATGCGACAAATTCACACCAGGACCAATTTGTCGCATGCGACAAATTCACAGTAGCACCAATTTACCGCATGCGACAAATTCACACCAGGACCAATTTGTCGCATGCGACAAAGTCACAGTAGCACCAATTTACCGCATGCGACAAATTCACACCATGACCAATTTGTCGCATGCGACAAATTCACAGTAGCACCAATTTACCGCATGCGACAAATTCACACCAGGACCAATTTGTCGCCTGCGACAAATTCACAGTAGCACCAATTTACCGCATGCGACAAATTCACAGTAGCACCAATTTGTCGCATGCGACAAATTCACACCAGGACCATTTTGTCGCATGCGACAAATTCACACCAGGACCAATTTACCGCATGCGACAAATTCACAGTAGCACCAATTTGTCGCATGCGACAAATTCAAACCAGGACCATTTTGTCGCATGCGACAAATTCACAGTAGCACCAATTTGTCGCATGCGACAAATTCACAGTAGCACCAATTTACCGCATGCGACAAATTCACAGTAGCACCAATTTGTCGCATGCGACAAATTCACACCAGGACCAATTTGTCGCATGCGACAAATTCACAGTAGCACCAATTTACCGCATGCGACAAATTCACAGTAGCACCAATTTGTCGCATGCGACAAATTCACACCAGGACCAATTTGTCGCATGCGACAAATTCACACCAGGACCAATTTGTCGCATGCGACAAATTCACACCAGGACCAATTTGTCGCATGCGACAAATTCACAGTAGCACCAATTTACCGCATGCGACAAATTCACAGTAGCACCAATTTGTCGCATGCGACAAATTCACACCAGGACCAATTTGTCGCATGCGACAAATTCACAGTAGCACCAATTTGTCGCATGCGACAAATTCACAGTAGCACCAATTTGTCGCATGCGACAAATTCACACCAGGACCAATTTACCGCATGCGACAAATTCACAGTAGCACCAATTTACCGCATGCGACAAATTCACAGTAGCACCAATTTGTCGCATGCGACAAATTCACACCAGGACCAATTTGTCGCATGCGACAAATTCACACCAGGACCAATTTGTCGCATGCGACAAATTCACACCAGGACCAATTTGTCGCATGCGACAAATTCACAGTAGCACCAATTTACCGCATGCGACAAATTCACAGTAGCACCAATTTGTCGCATGCGACAAATTCACACCAGGACCAATTTGTCGCATGCGACAAATTCACAGTAGCACCAATTTGTCGCATGCGACAAATTCACAGTAGCACCAATTTGTCGCATGCGACAAATTCACACCAGGACCAATTTGTCGCATGCGACAAATTCACAGTAGCACCAATTTGTCGCATGCGACAAATTCAAACCAGGACCAATTTGTCGCGTGCGACAAATTCACACCAGGACCAATTTGTCGCATGCGACAAATTCACAGTAGCACCAATTTGTCGCATGCGACAAATTCACACCAGGACCAATTTGTCGCATGCGACAAATTCACAGTAGCACCAATTTGTCGCGTGCGACAAATTCACAGTAGCACCAATTTGTCGCATGCGACAAATTCAAACCAGGACCAATTTGTCGCGTGCGACAAATTCACACCAGGACCAATTTGTCGCATGCGACAAATTCACAGTAGCACCAATTTACCGCATGCGACAAATTCACAGTAGCACCAATTTGTCGCATGCGACAAATTCACACCAGGACCAATTTGTCGCATGCGACAAATTCACACCAGGACCAATTTACCGCATGCGACAAATTCACAGTAGCACCAATTTACCGCATGCGACAAATTCACAGTAGCACCAATTTGTCGCATGCGACAAATTCACACCAGGACCAATTTGTCGCATGCGACAAATTCACACCAGGACCAATTTGTCGCATGCGACAAATTCACACCAGGACCAATTTGTCGCATGCGACAAATTCACAGTAGCACCAATTTACCGCATGCGACAAATTCACAGTAGCACCAATTTGTCGCATGCGACAAATTCACACCAGGACCAATTTGTCGCATGCGACAAATTCACAGTAGCACCAATTTGTCGCATGCGACAAATTCACAGTAGCACCAACTTGTCGCATGCGACAAATTCACACCAGGACCAATTTGTCGCATGCGACAAATTCACAGTAGCACCAATTTACCGCATGCGACAAATTCACAGTAGCACCAATTTGTCGCATGCGACAAATTCACACCAGGACCAATTTGTCGCATGCGACAAATTCACAGTAGCACCAATTTGTCGCATGCGACAAATTCAAACCAGGACCAATTTGTCGCGTGCGACAAATTCACACAAGCCCCAATTTGTCGCATGCGACAAATTCACACCAGGACCAATTTGTCGCATGCGACAAATTCACAGTAGCACCAATTTGTCGCATGCGACAAAGTCAAACCAGGACCAATTTGTCGCGTGCGACAAATTCACACAAGCCCCAATTTGTCGCATGCGACAAATTCACACCAGGACCAATTTGTCACATGCGACAAATTCACAGTAGCACCAATTTACCGCATGCGACAAATTCACAGTAGCACCAATTTGTCGCGTGCGACAAATTCAAACCAGGACCAATTTGTCGCATGCGACAAATTCACAGTAGCACCAATTTGTCGCATGCGACAAATTCACACCAGGACCATTTTGTCGCATGCGACAAATTCACACCAGGACCAATTTGTCGCATGCGACAAATTCACACCAGGACCATTTTGTCGCATGCGACAAATTCACACCAGGACCAATTTGTCGCATGCGACAAATTCACAGTAGCACCAATTTGTCGCGTGCGACAAATTCAAACCAGGACCAATTTGTCGCATGCGACAAATTCACACCAGGACCAATTTGTCGCATGCGACAAATTCACAGTAGCACCAATTTACCGCATGCGACAAATTCACAGTAGCACCAATTTGTCGCATGCGACAAATTCACACCAGGACCAATTTGTCGCATGCGACAAATTCACACCAGGACCAATTTGTCGCATGCGACAAATTCACAGTAGCACCAATTTACCGCATGCGACAAAATCACAGTAGCACCAATTTGTCGCATGCGACAAATTCACAGTAGCACCAATTTGTCGCATGCGACAAATTCACACCAGGACCATTTTGTCGCATGCGACAAATTCACACCAGGACCAATTTGTCGCATGCGACAAATTCACAGTAGCACCAATTTGTCGCATGCGACAAATTCAAACCAGGACCAATTTGTCGCATGCGACAAATTCACACCAGGACCATTTTGTCGCATGCGACAAATTCACACCAGGACCAATTTGTCGCATGCGACAAATTCACAGTAGCACCAATTTGTCGCATGCGACAAATTCACACCAGGACCAATTTGTCGCATGCGACAAATTCACACCAGGACCAATTTGTCGCATGCGACAAATTCACAGTAGCACCAATTTACCGCATGCGACAAAATCACAGTAGCACCAATTTGTCGCATGCGACAAATTCACAGTAGCACCAATTTGTCGCATGCGACAAATTCACACCAGGACCATTTTGTCGCATGCGACAAATTCACACCAGGACCAATTTGTCGCATGCGACAAATTCACAGTAGCACCAATTTACCGCATGCGACAAATTCACAGTAGCACCAATTTGTCGCATGCGACAAATTCACACCAGGACCATTTTATCGCATGCGACAAATTCACACCAGGACCATTTTGTCGCATGCGACAAATTCACACCAGGACCAATTTGTCGCATGCGACAAATTCACAGTAGCACCAATTTGTCGCATGCGACAAATTCACAGTAGCACCAATTTGTCGCATGCGACAAATTCACAGTAGCACCAATTTGTCGCATGCGACAAATTCACAGTAGCACCAACTTGTCGCATGCGACAAATTCACAGTAGCACCAACTTGTCGCATGCGACAAATTCACACCAGGACCAATTTGTCGCATGCGACAAATTCACAGTAGCACCAATTTGTCGCATGCGACAAATTCACAGTAGCACCAATTTGTCGCAAGCGACAAATTCACACCAGGACCAATTTGTCGCATGCGACAAATTCACAGTAGCACCAACTTGTCGCATGCGACAAATTCACACCAGGACCAATTTGTCGCATGCGACAAATTCACAGTAGCACCAATTTGTCGCGTGCGACAAATTCACACAAGCCCCAATTTGTCGCATGCGACAAATTCACACCAGGACCAATTTTTCGCATGCGACAAATTCACAGTAGCACCAATTTACCGCATGCAACAAATTCACAGTAGCACCAATTTGTCGCATGCGACAAATTCACAGTAGCACCAACTTGTCGCATGCGACAAATTCACAGTAGCACCAACTTGTCGCATGCGACAAATTCACACCAGGACCAATTTGTCGCATGCGACAAATTCACAGTAGCACCAATTTGTCGCATGCGACAAATTCACAGTAGCACCAATTTGTCGCAAGCGACAAATTCACACCAGGACCAATTTGTCGCATGCGACAAATTCACAGTAGCACCAACTTGTCGCATGCGACAAATTCACACCAGGACCAATTTGTCGCATGCGACAAATTCACAGTAGCACCAATTTGTCGCGTGCGACAAATTCACACAAGCCCCAATTTGTCGCATGCGACAAATTCACACCAGGACCAATTTTTCGCATGCGACAAATTCACAGTAGCACCAATTTACCGCATGCAACAAATTCACAGTAGCACCAATTTGTCGCATGCGACAAATTCACACCAGGACCATTTTGTCGCATGCGACAAATTCACAGTAGCACCAACTTGTCGCATGCGACAAATTCACACCAGGACCATTTTGTCGCATGCGACAAATTCACAGTAGCACCAACTTGTCGCATGCGACAAATTCACACCAAGACCAATTTGTCGCAAGCGACAAATTCACACCAGGACCAATTTGTCGCATGCGACAAATTCACAGTAGCACCAACTTGTCGCATGCGACAAATTCACACCAGGACCATTTTGTCGCATGCGACAAATTCACAGTAGTACCAACTTGTCGCATGCGACAAATTCACACCAGGACCATTTTGTCGCATGCGACAAATTCACAGTAGCACCAACTTGTCGCATGCGACAAATTCACACCAGGACCATTTTGTCGCATGCGACAAATTCACAGTAGCACCAACTTGTCGCATGCGACAAATTCACACCAGGACCATTTTGTCGCATGCGACAAATTCACAGTAGCACCAACTTGTCGCATGCGACAAATTCACACCAGGACCAATTTGTCGCATGCGACAAATTCACGCCAGGACCAATTTGTTGCATGCGACAAATTCAGAGTAGCACCAATTTGTCGCATGCGACAAATTCAAACCAGGACCAATTTATCGCATGCGACAAATGCACACCAGGACCAATTTGTCGCATGCGACAAATTCACACCAAGACCAATTTGTCGCATGCGACAAATTCAGAGTAGCACCAATTTGTCGCATGCGACAAATTCAAACCAGGACCAATTTGTCGCGTGCGACAAATTCACACCAGGACCAATTTGTCGCATGCGACAAATTCACACCAGGACCAATTTGTCGCATGCGACAAATTCACAGTAGCACCAATTTGTCGCATGCGACAAATTCAAACCAGGACCAATTTGTCGCGTGCGACAAATTCACAGTAGCACCAATTTGTCGCATGCGACAAATTCACAGTAGCACCAATTTGTCGCATGCGACAAATTCAAACCAGGACCAATTTGTCGCGTGCGACAAATTCACACCAGGACCAATTTGTCGCATGCGACAAATTCACAGTAGCACCAATTTGTCGCATGCGACAAATTCAAACCAGGACCAATTTGTCGCGTGCGACAAATTCACAGTAGCACCAATTTGTCGCATGCGACAAATTCACAGTAGCACCAATTTGTCGCATGCGACAAATTCAAACCAGGACCAATTTGTCGCGTGCGACAAATTCACACCAGGACCAATTTGTCGCATGCGACAAATTCACACCAGGACCAATTTGTCGCATGCGACAAATTCACACCAGGACCAATTTGTCGCATGCGACAAATTCACACCAGGACCAATTTGTCGCGTGCGACAAATTCACACCAGGACCAATTTGTCGCATGCGACAAATTCACACCAGGACCAATTTGTCGCATGCGACAAATTTACAGTAGCACCAATTTGTCGCATGCGACAAATTCAAACCAGGACCAATTTGTCGCATGCGACAAATTCACAGTAGCACCAATTTGTCGCAAGCGACAAATTCACACCAGGACCAATTTGTCGCATGCAACAAATTCACAGTAGCACCAATTTGTCGCATGCGACAAATTCACACCAGGACCATTTTGTCGCATGCGACAAATTCACACCAGGACCAATTTGTCGCATGCGACAAATTCAAACCAGGACCAATTTGTCGCGTGCGACAAATTCACACCAGGACCAATTTGTCGCATGCGACAAATTCAAACCAGGACCAATTTGTCGCGTGCGACAAATTCACACCAGGACCAATTTGTCGCATGCGACAAATTCACACCAGGACCAATTTGTCGCATGCGACAAATTCACACCAGGACCAATTTGTCGCATGCAACAAATTCACAGTAGCACCAATTTGTCGCGTGCGACAAATTCACACCAGGACCAATTTGTCGCATGCGACAAATTCACACCAGGACCAATTTGTCGCATGCGACAAATTCACACCAGGACCAATTTGTCGCATGCAACAAATTCACAGTAGCACCAATTTGTCGCGTGCGACAAATTCAAACCAGGACCATTTTGTCGCATGCGACAAATTCACAGTAGCACCAATTTGTCGCAAGCGACAAATTCACACCAGGACCAATTTGTCGCATGCAACAAATTCACAGTAGCACCAATTTGTCGCATGCGACAAATTCACACCAGGACCATTTTGTCGCATGCGACAAATTCACACCAGGACCAATTTGTCGCATGCGACAAATTCACGCCAGGACCAATTTGTCGCATGCGACAAATTCACAGTAGCACCAATTTGTCGCATGCGACAAATTCAAACCAGGACCAATTTGTCGCGTGCGACAAATTCACACCAGGACCAATTTGTCGCATGCGACAAATTCACAGTAGCACCAATTTGTCGCATGCGACAAAATCACAGTAGCACCAATTTGTCGCATGCGACAAATTCACACCAGGACCAATTTGTCGCGTGCGACAAATTCACACCAAGACCAATTTGTCGCATGCGACAAATTCAGAGTAGCACCAATTTGTCGCATGCGACAAATTCACACCAGGACCAATTTGTCGCATGCGACAAATTCACACCAGGACCAATTTGTCGCATGCGACAAATTCACAGTAGCACCAATTTGTCGCATGCGACAAATTCAAACCAGGACCAATTTGTCGCGTGCGACAAATTCACACCAGGACCAATTTGTCGCATGCGACAAATTCACACCAGGACCAATTTGTCGCATGCGACAAATTCACAGTAGCACCAATTTACCGCATGCGACAAATTCACAGTAGCACCAATTTGTCGCATGCGACAAATTCAAACCAGGACCAATTTGTCGCGTGCGACAATTTCACAGTAGCACCAATTTGTCGCATGCGACAAATTCACAGTAGCACCAATTTGTCGCGTGCGACAAATTCACAGTAGCACCAATTTACCGCATGCGACAAATTCACAGTAGCACCAATTTGTCGCATGCGACAAATTCAAACCAGGACCAATTTGTCGCGTGCGACAATTTCACAGTAGCACCAATTTGTCGCATGCGACAAATTCACAGTAGCACCAATTTGTCGCGTGCGACAAATTCACACCAGGACCAATTTTTCGCATGCGACAAATTCACAGTAGCACCAATTTACCGCATGCGACAAATTCACAGTAGCACCAATTTGTCGCATGCGACAAATTCACACCAGGACCATTTTGTCGCATGCGACAAATTCACAGTAGCACCAACTTGTCGCATGCGACAAATTCACACCAGGACCATTTTGTCGCATGCGACAAATTCACAGTAGCACCAACTTGTCGCATGCGACAAATTCACACCAGGACCATTTTGTCGCATGCGACAAATTCACACCAGGACCAATTTGTCGCAAGCGACAAATTCACACCAGGACCAATTTGTCGCATGCGACAAATTCACAGTAGCACCAATTTGTCGCATGCGACAAATTCACAGTAGCACCAACTTGTCGCATGCGACAAATTCACAGTAGCACCAACTTGTCGCATGCGACAAATTCACACCAGGACCAATTTGTCGCATGCGACAAATTCACAGTAGCACCAATTTGTCGCATGCGACAAATTCACAGTAGCACCAATTTGTCGCAAGCGACAAATTCACACCAGGACCAATTTGTCGCATGCGACAAATTCACAGTAGCACCAACTTGTCGCATGCGACAAATTCACAGTAGCACCAACTTGTCGCATGCGACAAATTCACACCAGGACCAATTTGTCGCATGCGACAAATTCACAGTAGCACCAATTTGTCGCATGCGACAAATTCACACCAGGACCAATTTGTCGCATGCGACAAATTCACAGTAGCACCAATTTGTCGCGTGCGACAAATTCACACAAGCCCCAATTTGTCGCATGCGACAAATTCACACCAGGACCAATTTTTCGCATGCGACAAATTCACAGTAGCACCAATTTACCGCATGCAACAAATTCACAGTAGCACCAATTTGTCGCATGCGACAAATTCACACCAGGACCATTTTGTCGCATGCGACAAATTCACAGTAGCACCAACTTGTCGCATGCGACAAATTCACACCAGGACCATTTTGTCGCATGCGACAAATTCACAGTAGCACCAACTTGTCGCATGCGACAAATTCACACCAAGACCAATTTGTCGCAAGCGACAAATTCACACCAGGACCATTTTGTCGCATGCGACAAATTCACAGTAGCACCAACTTGTCGCATGCGACAAATTCACACCAGGACCATTTTGTCGCATGCGACAAATTCACAGTAGCACCAACTTGTCGCATGCGACAAATTCACACCAGGACCATTTTGTCGCATGCGACAAATTCACAGTAGCACCAACTTGTCGCATGCGACAAATTCACACCAGGACCATTTTGTCGCATGCGACAAATTCACAGTAGCACCAACTTGTCGCATGCGACAAATTCACACCAGGACCATTTTGTCGCATGCGACAAATTCACAGTAGCACCAACTTGTCGCATGCGACAAATTCACAGTAGCACCAACTTGTCGCATGCGACAAATTCACACCAGGACCAATTTGTCGCATGCGACAAATTCACGCCAGGACCAATTTGTTGCATGCGACAAATTCACAGTAGCACCAATTTGTCGCATGCGACAAATTCAAACCAGGACCAATTTGTCGCGTGCGACAAATTCACACCAAGACCAATTTGTCGCATGCGACAAATTCAGAGTAGCACCAATTTGTCGCATGCGACAAATTCAAACCAGGACCAATTTATCGCATGCGACAAATGCACACCAGGACCAATTTGTCGCATGCGACAAATTCACACCAAGACCAATTTGTCGCATGCGACAAATTCAGAGTAGCACCAATTTGTCGCATGCGACAAATTCAAACCAGGACCAATTTGTCGCGTGCGACAAATTCACACCAGGACCAATTTGTCGCATGCGACAAATTCACACCAGGACCAATTTGTCGCATGCGACAAATTCACAGTAGCACCAATTTGTCGCATGCGACAAATTCAAACCAGGACCAATTTGTCGCGTGCGACAAATTCACAGTAGCACCAATTTGTCGCATGCGACAAATTCACAGTAGCACCAATTTGTCGCATGCGACAAATTCAAACCAGGACCAATTTGTCGCGTGCGACAAATTCACACCAGGACCAATTTGTCGCATGCGACAAATTCACAGTAGCACCAATTTGTCGCATGCGACAAATTCAAACCAGGACCAATTTGTCGCGTGCGACAAATTCACAGTAGCACCAATTTGTCGCATGCGACAAATTCACAGTAGCACCAATTTGTCGCATGCGACAAATTCAAACCAGGACCAATTTGTCGCGTGCGACAAATTCACACCAGGACCAATTTGTCGCATGCGACAAATTCACACCAGGACCAATTTGTCGCATGCGACAAATTCACACCAGGACCAATTTGTCGCATGCGACAAATTCACACCAGGACCAATTTGTCGCGTGCGACAAATTCACACCAGGACCAATTTGTCGCATGCGACAAATTCACACCAGGACCAATTTGTCGCATGCGACAAATTTACAGTAGCACCAATTTGTCGCATGCGACAAATTCAAACCAGGACCAATTTGTCGCATGCGACAAATTCACAGTAGCACCAATTTGTCGCAAGCGACAAATTCACACCAGGACCAATTTGTCGCATGCAACAAATTCACAGTAGCACCAATTTGTCGCATGCGACAAATTCACACCAGGACCATTTTGTCGCATGCGACAAATTCACACCAGGACCAATTTGTCGCATGCGACAAATTCACGCCAGGACCAATTTGTCGCATGCGACAAATTCACAGTAGCACCAATTTGTCGCATGCGACAAATTCAAACCAGGACCAATTTGTCGCGTGCGACAAATTCACACCAGGACCAATTTGTCGCATGCGACAAATTCACACCAGGACCAATTTGTCGCATGCGACAAATTCACACCAGGACCAATTTGTCGCATGCGACAAATTCACACCAGGACCAATTTGTCGCGTGCGACAAATTCACACCAGGACCAATTTGTCGCATGCGACAAATTCACACCAGGACCAATTTGTCGCATGCGACAAATTTACAGTAGCACCAATTTGTCGCATGCGACAAATTCAAACCAGGACCAATTTGTCGCATGCGACAAATTCACAGTAGCACCAATTTGTCGCAAGCGACAAATTCACACCAGGACCAATTTGTCGCATGCAACAAATTCACAGTAGCACCAATTTGTCGCATGCGACAAATTCACACCAGGACCATTTTGTCGCATGCGACAAATTCACACCAGGACCAATTTGTCGCATGCGACAAATTCACGCCAGGACCAATTTGTCGCATGCGACAAATTCACAGTAGCACCAATTTGTCGCATGCGACAAATTCAAACCAGGACCAATTTGTCGCGTGCGACAAATTCACACCAGGACCAATTTGTCGCATGCGACAAATTCACAGTAGCACCAATTTGTCGCATGCGACAAAATCACAGTAGCACCAATTTGTCGCATGCGACAAATTCACACCAGGACCAATTTGTCGCGTGCGACAAATTCACACCAAGACCAATTTGTCGCATGCGACAAATTCAGAGTAGCACCAATTTGTCGCATGCGACAAATTCACACCAGGACCAATTTGTCGCATGCGACAAATTCACACCAGGACCAATTTGTCGCATGCGACAAATTCACAGTAGCACCAATTTGTCGCATGCGACAAATTCAAACCAGGACCAATTTGTCGCGTGCGACAAATTCACACCAGGACCAATTTGTCGCATGCGACAAATTCACACCAGGACCAATTTGTCGCTTGCGACAAATTCACAGTAGCACCAATTTGTCGCATGCGACAAATTCACAGTAGCACCAATTTGTCGCATGCGACAAATTCAAACCAGGACCAATTTGTCGCGTGCGACAAATTCACACCAGGACCAATTTGTCGCATGCGACAAATTCACACCAGGACCAATTTGTCGCATGCGACAAATTCACAGTAGCACCAATTTGTCGCATGCGACAAATTTACAGTAGCACCAATTTGTCGCATGCGACAAATTCAAACCAGGACCAATTTGTCGCGTGCGACAAATTCACACCAGGACCAATTTGTCGCATGCGACAAATTCACACCAGGACCAATTTGTCGCATGCGACAAATTCACAGTAGCACCAATTTGTCGCATGCGACAAATTTACAGTAGCACCAATTTGTCGCATGCGACAAATTCAAACCAGGACCAATTTGTCGCGTGCGACAAATTCACACCAGGACCAATTTGTCGCATGCGACAAATTCACACCAGGACCAATTTGTTGCATGCGACAAATTCAAACCAGGACCAATTTGTCGCATGCGACAAATTCACACCAGGACCAATTTGTCGCGTGCGACAAATTCACACCAGGACCAATTTGTTGCATGCGACAAATTCAAACCAGGACCAATTTGTCGCATGCGACAAATTCACACCAGGACCAATTTGTCGCGTGCGACAAATTCACAGTAGCACCAATTTGTCGCATGCGACAAATTCAAACCAGGACCAATTTGTCGCGTGCGACAAATTCACACCAGGACCAATTTGTCGCATGCGACAAATTCACACCAGGACCAATTTGTCGCATGCGACAAATTCAAACCAGGACCAATTTGTCGCATGCGACAAATTCACAGTAGCACCAATTTGTCGCATGCGACAAATTCACAGTAGCACCAATTTGTCGCATGCGACAAATTTACAGTAGCACCAATTTGTCGCATGCGACAAATTCAAACCAGGACCAATTTGTCGCGTGCGACAAATTCACACCAGGACCAATTTGTCGCATGCGACAAATTCACACCAGGACCAATTTGTTGCATGCGACAAATTCAAACCAGGACCAATTTGTCGCATGCGACAAATTCACACCAGGACCAATTTGTCGCGTGCGACAAATTCACAGTAGCACCAATTTGTCGCATGCGACAAATTCACAGTAGCACCAATTTGTCGCATGCGACAAATTCAAACCAGGACCAATTTGTCGCGTGCGACAAATTCACACCAGGACCAATTTGTCGCATGCGACAAATTCACAGTAGCACCAATTTGTCGCATGCGACAAATTTACAGTAGCACCAATTTGTCGCATGCGACAAATTCAAACCAGGACCAATTTGTCGCGTGCGACAAATTCACACCAGGACCAATTTGTCGCATGCGACAAATTCACACCAGGACCAATTTGTCGCATGCGACAAATTCAAACCAGGACCAATTTGTCGCATGCGACAAATTCACAGTAGCACCAATTTGTCGCATGCGACAAATTCACACCAGGACCATTTTGTCGCATGCGACAAATTCACAGTAGCACCAACTTGTCGCATGCGACAAATTCACACCAAGACCAATTTGTCGCAAGCGACAAATTCACACCAGGACCAATTTGTCGCATGCGACAAATTCACAGTAGCACCAACTTGTCGCATGCGACAAATTCACAGTAGCACCAACTTGTCGCATGCGACAAATTCACACCAGGACCAATTTGTCGCATGCGACAAATTCACAGTAGCACCAACTTGTCGCATGCGACAAATTCACACCAGGACCAATTTGTCGCATGCGACAAATTCACACCAGGACCAATTTGTCGCGTGCGACAAATTCACACCAGGACCAATTTGTCGCATGCGACAAATTCACACCAGGACCAATTTGTCGCATGCGACAAATTTACAGTAGCACCAATTTGTCGCATGCGACAAATTCAAACCAGGACCAATTTGTCGCATGCGACAAATTCACAGTAGCACCAATTTGTCGCATGCGACAAATTTACAGTAGCACCAATTTGTCGCATGCGACAAATTCACACCAGGACCAATTTGTCGCATGCGACAAATTCACAGTAGCACCAATTTGTCGCATGCGACAAAATCACAGTAGCACCAATTTGTCGCATGCGACAAATTCACACCAGGACCAATTTGTCGCGTGCGACAAATTCACACCAGGACCAATTTGTCGCATGCGACAAATTCACACCAGGACCAATTTGTCGCATGCGACAAATTCACAGTAGCACCAATTTGTCGCATGCGACAAATTTACAGTAGCACCAATTTGTCGCATGCGACAAATTCAAACCAGGACCAATTTGTCGCGTGCGACAAATTCACAGTAGCACCAATTTGTCGCATGCGACAAATTCACAGTAGCACCAATTTGTCGCATGCGACAAATTCAAACCAGGACCAATTTGTCGCGTGCGACAAATTCACACCAGGACCAATTTGTCGCATGCGACAAATTCACACCAGGACCAATTTGTCGCATGCGACAAATTCACAGTAGCACCAATTTGTCGCATGCGACAAATTTACAGTAGCACCAATTTGTCGCATGCGACAAATTCAAACCAGGACCAATTTGTCGCGTGCGACAAATTCACACCAGGACCAATTTGTCGCATGCGACAAATTCACACCAGGACCAATTTGTCGCATGCGACAAATTCACACCAGGACCAATTTGTCGCATGCGACAAATTTACAGTAGCACCAATTTGTCGCATGCGACAAATTCAAACCAGGACCAATTTGTCGCATGCGACAAATTCACAGTAGCACCAATTTGTCGCAAGCGACAAATTCACACCAGGACCAATTTGTCGCGTGCGACAAATTCACACCAGGACCAATTTGTCGCATGCGACAAATTCACACCAGGACCAATTTGTCGCATGCGACAAATTCACAGTAGCACCAATTTGTCGCATGCGACAAATTTACAGTAGCACCAATTTGTCGCATGCGACAAATTCAAACCAGGACCAATTTGTCGCGTGCGACAAATTCACACCAGGACCAATTTGTCGCGTGCGACAAATTCACAGTAGCACCAATTTACCGCATGCGACAAATTCACAGTAGCACCAATTTGTCGCATGCGACAAATTCACACCAGGACCATTTTGTCGCATGCGACAAATTCACAGTAGCACCAACTTGTCGCATGCGACAAATTCACACCAGGACCATTTTGTCGCATGCGACAAATTCACAGTAGCACCAACTTGTCGCATGCGACAAATTCACAGTAGCACCAACTTGTCGCATGCGACAAATTCACACCAGGACCAATTTGTCGCAAGCGACAAATTCACACCAGGACCAATTTGTCGCATGCGACAAATTCACAGTAGCACCAACTTGTCGCATGCGACAAATTCACAGTAGCACCAACTTGTCGCATGCGACAAATTCACACCAGGACCTTTTTGTCGCATGCGACAAATTTACAGTAGCACCAACTTGTCGCATGCGACAAATTCACAGTAGCACCAATTTACCGCATGCGACAAATTCACAGTAGCACCAATTTGTCGCATGCGACAAATTCACACCAGGACCATTTTGTCGCATGCGACAAATTCACACCAGGACCAATTTGTCGCATGCGACAAATTCACAGTAGCACCAATTTGTCGCATGCGACAAATTCAAACCAGGACCAATTTGTCGCGTGCGACAAATTCACACCAGGACCAATTTGTCGCATGCGACAAATTCACAGTAGCACCAATTTGTCGCATGCGACAAATTTACAGTAGCACCAATTTGTCGCATGCGACAAATTCAAACCAGGACCAATTTGTCGCGTGCGACAAATTCACACCAGGACCAATTTGTCGCATGCGACAAATTCACACCAGGACCAATTTGTCGCATGCGACAAATTCAAACCAGGACCAATTTGTCGCATGCGACAAATTCACAGTAGCACCAATTTGTCGCATGCGACAAATTCACACCAGGACCATTTTGTCGCATGCGACAAATTCACAGTAGCACCAACTTGTCGCATGCGACAAATTCACACCAAGACCAATTTGTCGCAAGCGACAAATTCACACCAGGACCAATTTGTCGCATGCGACAAATTCACAGTAGCACCAACTTGTCGCATGCGACAAATTCACAGTAGCACCAACTTGTCGCATGCGACAAATTCACACCAGGACCAATTTGTCGCATGCGACAAATTCACAGTAGCACCAACTTGTCGCATGCGACAAATTCACACCAGGACCAATTTGTCGCATGCGACAAATTTACAGTAGCACCAATTTGTCGCATGCGACAAATTCAAACCAGGACCAATTTGTCGCATGCGACAAATTCACAGTAGCACCAATTTGTCGCATGCGACAAATTTACAGTAGCACCAATTTGTCGCATGCGACAAATTCAAACCAGGACCAATTTGTCGCATGCGACAAATTCACACCAGGACCAATTTGTCGCATGCGACAAATTCACAGTAGCACCAATTTGTCGCATGCGACAAAATCACAGTAGCACCAATTTGTCGCATGCGACAAATTCACACCAGGACCAATTTGTCGCGTGCGACAAATTCACACCAGGACCAATTTGTCGCATGCGACAAATTCACACCAGGACCAATTTGTCGCATGCGACAAATTCACAGTAGCACCAATTTGTCGCATGCGACAAATTTACAGTAGCACCAATTTGTCGCATGCGACAAATTCAAACCAGGACCAATTTGTCGCGTGCGACAAATTCACAGTAGCACCAATTTGTCGCATGCGACAAATTCACAGTAGCACCAATTTGTCGCATGCGACAAATTCAAACCAGGACCAATTTGTCGCGTGCGACAAATTCACACCAGGACCAATTTGTCGCATGCGACAAATTCACACCAGGACCAATTTGTCGCATGCGACAAATTCACAGTAGCACCAATTTGTCGCATGCGACAAATTTACAGTAGCACCAATTTGTCGCATGCGACAAATTCAAACCAGGACCAATTTGTCGCGTGCGACAAATTCACACCAGGACCAATTTGTCGCATGCGACAAATTCACACCAGGACCAATTTGTCGCATGCGACAAATTCACACCAGGACCAATTTGTCGCATGCGACAAATTTACAGTAGCACCAATTTGTCGCATGCGACAAATTCAAACCAGGACCAATTTGTCGCATGCGACAAATTCACAGTAGCACCAATTTGTCGCAAGCGACAAATTCACACCAGGACCAATTTGTCGCGTGCGACAAATTCACACCAGGACCAATTTGTCGCATGCGACAAATTCACACCAGGACCAATTTGTCGCATGCGACAAATTCACAGTAGCACCAATTTGTCGCATGCGACAAATTTACAGTAGCACCAATTTGTCGCATGCGACAAATTCAAACCAGGACCAATTTGTCGCGTGCGACAAATTCACACCAGGACCAATTTGTCGCGTGCGACAAATTCACAGTAGCACCAATTTACCGCATGCGACAAATTCACAGTAGCACCAATTTGTCGCATGCGACAAATTCACACCAGGACCATTTTGTCGCATGCGACAAATTCACAGTAGCACCAACTTGTCGCATGCGACAAATTCACACCAGGACCATTTTGTCGCATGCGACAAATTCACAGTAGCACCAACTTGTCGCATGCGACAAATTCACACCAGGACCAATTTGTCGCAAGCGACAAATTCACACCAGGACCAATTTGTCGCATGCGACAAATTCACAGTAGCACCAACTTGTCGCATGCGACAAATTCACAGTAGCACCAACTTGTCGCATGCGACAAATTCACACCAGGACCTTTTTGTCGCATGCGACAAATTTACAGTAGCACCAACTTGTCGCATGCGACAAATTCACAGTAGCACCAACTTGTCGCATGCGACAAATTCACAGTAGCACCAACTTGTCGCCTGCGACAAATTCACAGTAGCACCAATTTACCGCATGCGACAAATTCACAGTAGCACCAATTTGTCGCATGCGACAAATTCACACCAGGACCATTTTGTCGCATGCGACAAATTCACACCAGGACCAATTTGTCGCATGCGACAAATTCACAGTAGCACCAATTTACCGCATGCGACAAATTCACAGTAGCACCAATTTGTCGCATGCGACAAATTCAAACCAGGACCAATTTGTCGCGTGCGACAAATTCACACCAGGACCAATTTGTCGCATGCGACAAATTCACACCAGGACCAATTTGTCGCATGCGACAAATTCACAGTAGCACCAATTTGTCGCATGCGACAAATTCACACCAGGACCAATTTGTCGCATGCGACAAATTCACACCAGGACCAATTTACCGCATGCGACAAATTCACAGTAGCACCAATTTACCGCATGCGACAAATTCACAGTAGCACCAATTTGTCGCATGCGACAAATTCACACCAGGACCAATTTGTCGCATGCGACAAATTCACACCAGGACCAATTTGTCGCATGCGACAAATTCACAGTAGCACCAATTTACCGCATGCGACAAATTCACAGTAGCACCAATTTGTCGCATGCGACAAATTCACACCAGGACCAATTTGTCGCATGCGACAAATTCACACCAGGACCAATTTGTCGCATGCGACAAATTTACAGTAGCACCAATTTGTCGCATGCGACAAATTCAAACCAGGACCAATTTGTCGCATGCGACAAATTCACAGTAGCACCAATTTGTCGCAAGCGACAAATTCACACCAGGACCAATTTGTCGCGTGCGACAAATTCACACCAGGACCAATTTGTCGCATGCGACAAATTCACAGTAGCACCAATTTGTCGCATGCGACAAATTTACAGTAGCACCAATTTGTCGCATGCGACAAATTCAAACCAGGACCAATTTGTCGCGTGCGACAAATTCACACCAGGACCAATTTGTCGCGTGCGACAAATTCACAGTAGCACCAATTTACCGCATGCGACAAATTCACAGTAGCACCAATTTGTCGCATGCGACAAATTCACACCAGGACCATTTTGTCGCATGCGACAAATTCACAGTAGCACCAACTTGTCGCATGCGACAAATTCACACCAGGACCATTTTGTCGCATGCGACAAATTCACACCAGGACCAATTTGTCGCATGCGACAAATTCACAGTAGCACCAATTTGTCGCGTGCGACAAATTCACACAAGCCCCAATTTGTCGCATGCGACAAATTCACACCAGGACCAATTTGTCGCATGCGACAAATTCACACCAGGACCAATTTGTCGCGTGCGACAAATTCACACCAGGACCAATTTGTCGCATGCGACAAATTCACAGTAGCACCAATTTGTCGCATGCGACAAATTCACACCAGGACCAATTTGTCGCATGCGACAAATTCACAGTAGCACCAATTTGTCGCATGCGACAAATTCACATCAGGACCAATTTGTCGCATGCGACAAATTCACATCAGGACCAATTTGTCGCATGCGACAAATTCACACCAGGACCAATTTGTCGCATGCGACAAATTCACAGTAGCACCAATTTGTCGCGTGCGACAAATTCACACAAGCCCCAATTTGTCGCATGCGACAAATTCACACCAGGACCAATTTGTCGCGTGCGACAAATTCACACCAGGACCAATTTGTCGCATGCGACAAATTCACAGTAGCACCAATTTGTCGCATGCGACAAATTCACACCAGGACCAATTTGTCGCATGCGACAAATTCACAGTAGCACCAATTTACCGCATGCGACAAATTCACAGTAGCACCAATTTGTCGCATGCGACAAATTCAAACCAGGACCAATTTGTCGCATGCGACAAATTCACAGTAGCACCAATTTGTCGCATGCGACAAATTCACACCAGGACCAATTTGTCGCATGCGACAAATTCAAACCAGGACCAATTTGTCGCGTGCGACAAATTCACAGTAGCACCAATTTGTCGCATGCGACAAATTCAAACCAGGACCAATTTGTCGCGTGCGACAAATTCACAGTAGCACCAATTTGTCGCATGCGACAAATTCAAACCAGGACCAATTTGTCGCGTGCGACAAATTCACACCAGGACCAATTTGTCGCATGCGACAAATTCACAGTAGCACCAATTTGTCGCATGCGACAAATTCAAACCAGGACCAATTTGTCGCATGCGACAAATTCACAGTAGCACCAATTTGTCGCATGCGACAAATTCACAGTAGCACCAATTTGTCGCGTGCGACAAATTCACACAAGCCCCAATTTTTCGCATGCGACAAATTCACACCAGGACCAATTTGTCGCATGCGACAAATTCACAGTAGCACCAATTTGTCGCATGCGACAAATTCACACCAGGACCAATTTGTCGCATGCGACAAATTCACAGTAGCACCAATTTGTCGCATGCGACAAATTCACACCAGGACCAATTTGTCGCATGCGACAAATTCACACCAGGACCAATTTGTCGCATGCGACAAATTCACACCAGGACCAATTTGTCGCATGCGACAAATTCACACCAGGACCAATTTGTCGCATGCGACAAATTCACAGTAGCACCAATTTGTCGCATGCGACAAATTCAAACCAGGACCAATTTGTCGCATGCGACAAATTCACAGTAGCACCAATTTGTCGCATGCGACAAATTCACAGTAGCACCAATTTGTCGCGTGCGACAAATTCACACAAGCCCCAATTTTTCGCATGCGACAAATTCACACCAGGACCAATTTGTCGCATGCGACAAATTCACAGTAGCACCAATTTGTCGCATGCGACAAATTCACACCAGGACCAATTTGTCGCATGCGACAAATTCACAGTAGCACCAATTTGTCGCATGCGACAAATTCACACCAGGACCAATTTGTCGCATGCGACAAATTCACACCAGGACCAATTTGTCGCATGCGACAAATTCACACCAGGACCAATTTGTCGCATGCGACAAATTCACAGTAGCACCAATTTGTCGCATGCGACAAATTCACACCAGGACCAATTTGTCGCATGCGACAAATTCACACCAGGACCAATTTGTCGCATGCGACAAATTCACACCAGGACCAATTTGTCGCATGCGACAAATTCACAGTAGCACCAATTTGTCGCATGCGACAAATTCACAGTAGCACCAATTTGTCGCGTGCGACAAATTCACACAAGCCCCAATTTGTCGCATGCGACAAATTCACACCAGGACCAATTTGTCGCATGCGACAAATTCACAGTAGCACCAATTTGTCGCATGCGACAAATTCACACCAGGACCAATTTGTCGCATGCGACAAATTCACACCAGGACCAATTTGTCGCATGCGACAAATTCACACCAGGACCAATTTGTCGCATGCGACAAATTCACAGTAGCACCAATTTGACGCATGCGACAAATTCACAGTAGCACCAATTTACCGCATGCGACAAATTCAAACCAGGACCAATTTGTCGCATGCGACAAATTCACAGTAGCACCAATTTGTCGCATGCGACAAATTCACACCAGGACCATTTTGTCGCATGCGACAAATTCACAGTAGCACCAATTTGTCGCATGCGACAAATTCACACCAGGACCATTTTGTCGCATGCGACAAATTCACAGTAGCACCAATTTGTCGCATGCGACAAATTCACACCAGGACCATTTTGTCGCATGCGACAAATTCACAGTAGCACCAATTTGTCGCATGCGACAAATTCACACCAGGACCATTTTGTCGCATGCGACAAATTCACAGTAGCACCAACTTGTCGCATGCGACAAATTCACACCAGGACCTTTTTGTCGCATGCGACAAATTTACAGTAGCACCAACTTGTCGCATGCGAGAAATTCACAGTAGCACCAACTTGTCGCATGCGACAAATTCACACAAGCCCCAATTTGTCGCATGCGACAAATTCACACCAGGACCAATTTGTCGCATGCGACAAATTCACAGTAGCACCAACTTGTCGCATGCGACAAATTCACAGTAGCACCAACTTGTCGCATGCGACAAATTCACAGTAGCACCAACTTGTCGCATGCGACAAATTCACAGTAGCACCAACTTGTCGCATGCGACAAATTCACAGTAGCACCAACTTGTCGCATGCGACAAATTCACGCCAGGACCAATTTGTCGCATGCGACAAATTCACAGTAGCACCAATTTGTCGCGTGCGACAAATTCAAACCAGGACCAATTTGTCGCATGCGACAAATTCACAGTAGCACCAATTTGTCGCATGCGACAAATTCACACCAGGACCATTTTGTCGCATGCGACAAATTCACACCAGGACCAATTTGTCGCATGCGACAAATTCACAGTAGCACCAATTTACCGCATGCGACAAATTCACAGTAGCACCAATTTGTCGCATGCGACAAATTCACAGTAGCACCAATTTGTCGCATGCGACAAATTCACACCAGGACCAATTTGTCGCATGCGACAAATTCACAGTAGCACCAATTTACCGCATGCGACAAAATCACAGTAGCACCAATTTGTCGCATGCGACAAATTCACAGTAGCACCAATTTGTCGCATGCGACAAATTCACACCAGGACCATTTTGTCGCATGCGACAAATTCACACCAGGACCAATTTGTCGCATGCGACAAATTCACAGTAGCACCAATTTACCGCATGCGACAAATTCACAGTAGCACCAATTTGTCGCATGCGACAAATTCACACCAGGACCAATTTGTCGCATGCGACAAATTCACAGTAGCACCAATTTACCGCATGCGACAAAATCACAGTAGCACCAATTTGTCGCATGCGACAAATTCACAGTAGCACCAATTTGTCGCATGCGACAAATTCACACCAGGACCATTTTGTCGCATGCGACAAATTCACACCAGGACCAATTTGTCGCATGCGACAAATTCACAGTAGCACCAATTTACCGCATGCGACAAATTCACAGTAGCACCAATTTGTCGCATGCGACAAATTCACAGTAGCACCAATTTGTCGCATGCGACAAATTCAAACCAGGACCAATTTGTCGCATGCGACAAATTCACAGTAGCACCAATTTACCGCATGCGACAAATTCACAGTAGCACCAATTTGTCGCATGCGACAAATTCACACCAGGACCAATTTGTCGCATGCGACAAATTCACAGTAGCACCAATTTACCGCATGCGACAAATTCACAGTAGCACCAATTTGTCGCATGCGACAAATTCAAACCAGGACCAATTTGTCGCGTGCGACAATTTCACAGTAGCACCAATTTGTCGCATGCGACAAATTCACACCAGGACCAATTTGTCGCATGCGACAAATTCACAGTAGCACCAATTTGTCGCATGCGACAAATTCACACCAGGACCAATTTGTCGCATGCGACAAATTCACAGTAGCACCAATTTGTCGCGTGCGACAAATTCACACAAGCCCCAATTTGTCGCATGCGACAAATTCACACCAGGACCAATTTTTCGCATGCGACAAATTCACAGTAGCACCAATTTACCGCATGCGACAAATTCACAGTAGCACCAATTTGTCGCATGCGACAAATTCACACCAGGACCATTTTGTCGCATGCGACAAATTCACACCAGGACCATTTTGTCGCATGCGACAAATTCACAGTAGCACCAACTTGTCGCATGCGACAAATTCACACCAGGACCATTTTGTCGCATGCGACAAATTCACAGTAGCACCAACTTGTCGCATGCGACAAATTCACAGTAGCACCAACTTGTCGCATGCGACAAATTCACACCAGGACCAATTTGTCGCATGCGACAAATTCACAGTAGCACCAATTTGTCGCATGCGACAAATTCAAACCAGGACCAATTTGTCGCATGCGACAAATTCACAGTAGCACCAATTTGTCGCATGCGACAAATTCACACCAGGACCAATTTGTCGCATGCGACAAATTCACAGTAGCACCAATTTACCGCATGCAACAAATTCACAGTAGCACCAATTTGTCGCATGCGACAAATTCACACCAGGACCATTTTGTCGCATGCGACAAATTCACAGTAGCACCAACTTGTCGCATGCGACAAATTCACACCAGGACCATTTTGTCGCATGCGACAAATTCACAGTAGCACCAACTTGTCGCATGCGACAAATTCACACCAAGACCAATTTGTCGCAAGCGACAAATTCACACCAGGACCAATTTGTCGCATGCGACAAATTCACAGTAGCACCAACTTGTCGCATGCGACAAATTCACACCAGGACCAATTTGTCGCATGCGACAAATTCACAGTAGCACCAACTTGTCGCATGCGACAAATTCACACCAGGACCAATTTGTCGCATGCGACAAATTCACGCCAGGACCAATTTGTTGCATGCGACAAATTCACAGTAGCACCAACTTGTCGCGTGCGACAAATTCACACCAGGACCAATTTGTCGCATGCGACAAAATCACAGTAGCACCAATTTGTCGCATGCGACAAATTCACACCAGGACCAATTTGTCGCGTGCGACAAATTCAGAGTAGCACCAACTTGTCGCATGCGACAAATTCACAGTAGCACCAACTTGTCGCATGCGACAAATTCACACCAGGACCATTTTGTCGCATGCGACAAATTCACAGTAGCACCAACTTGTCGCATGCGACAAATTCACACCAGGACCATTTTGTCGCATGCGACAAATTCACAGTAGCACCAACTTGTCGCATGCGACAAATTCACACCAGGACCATTTTGTCGCATGCGACAAATTCACAGTAGCACCAACTTGTCGCATGCGACAAATTCACAGTAGCACCAACTTGTCGCATGCGACAAATTCACACCAGGACCATTTTGTCGCATGCGACAAATTCACAGTAGCACCAACTTGTCGCATGCGACAAATTCACAGTAGCACCAACTTGTCGCATGCGACAAATTCACACCAGGACCAATTTGTCGCATGCGACAAATTCACAGTAGCACCAATTTGTCGCATGCGACAAATTCAAACCAGGACCAATTTGTCGCATGCGACAAATTCACAGTAGCACCAATTTGTCGCATGCGACAAATTCACACCAGGACCAATTTGTCGCATGCGACAAATTCACAGTAGCACCAATTTGTCGCATGCGACAAATTCACACCAGGACCAATTTTTCGCATGCGACAAATTCACAGTAGCACCAATTTACCGCATGCAACAAATTCACAGTAGCACCAATTTGTCGCATGCGACAAATTCACACCAGGACCATTTTGTCGCATGCGACAAATTCACAGTAGCACCAACTTGTCGCATGCGACAAATTCACAGTAGCACCAACTTGTCGCATGCGACAAATTCACAGTAGCACCAACTTGTCGCATGCGACAAATTCACACCAGGACCATTTTGTCGCATGCGACAAATTCACAGTAGCACCAACTTGTCGCATGCGACAAATTCACAGTAGCACCAACTTGTCGCATGCGACAAATTCACACCAGGACCAATTTGTCGCATGCGACAAATTCACAGTAGCACCAATTTGTCGCATGCGACAAATTCAAACCAGGACCAATTTGTCGCATGCGACAAATTCACACCAGGACCAATTTGTCGCATGCGACAAATTCACAGTAGCACCAATTTGTCGCATGCGACAAATTCACACCAGGACCAATTTTTCGCATGCGACAAATTCACAGTAGCACCAATTTACCGCATGCAACAAATTCACAGTAGCACCAATTTGTCGCATGCGACAAATTCACACCAGGACCATTTTGTCGCATGCGACAAATTCACAGTAGCACCAACTTGTCGCATGCGACAAATTCACACCAGGACCATTTTGTCGCATGCGACAAATTCACAGTAGCACCAACTTGTCGCATGCGACAAATTCACACCAAGACCAATTTGTCGCAAGCGACAAATTCACACCAGGACCAATTTGTCGCATGCGACAAATTCACAGTAGCACCAACTTGTCGCATGCGACAAATTCACACCAGGACCAATTTGTCGCATGCGACAAATTCACAGTAGCACCAACTTGTCGCATGCGACAAATTCACACCAGGACCAATTTGTCGCATGCGACAAATTCACGCCAGGACCAATTTGTTGCATGCGACAAATTCACAGTAGCACCAACTTGTCGCGTGCGACAAATTCACACCAGGACCAATTTGTCGCGTGCGACAAATTCAGAGTAGCACCAATTTGTCGCATGCGACAAATTCAAACCAGGACCAATTTATCGCATGCGACAAATGCACACCAGGACCAATTTGTCGCATGCGACAAATTCACACCAAGACCAATTTGTCGCATGCGACAAATTCAGAGTAGCACCAATTTGTCGCATGCGACAAATTCACAGTAGCACCAATTTGTCGCATGCGACAAATTCACAGTAGCACCAATTTGTCGCATGCGACAAATTCAAACCAGGACCAATTTGTCGCGTGCGACAAATTCACAGTAGCACCAATTTGTCGCATGCGACAAATTCAAACCAGGACCAATTTGTCGCATGCGACAAATTCACAGTAGCACCAATTTGTCGCATGCGACAAATTCAAACCAGGACCAATTTGTCGCGTGCGACAAATTCACAGTAGCACCAATTTGTCGCATGCGACAAATTCACAGTAGCACCAATTTGTCGCATGCGACAAATTCAAACCAGGACCAATTTGTCGCGTGCGACAAATTCACACCAGGACCAATTTGTCGCATGCGACAAATTCACAGTAGCACCAATTTGTCGCATGCGACAAATTCAAACCAGGACCAATTTGTCGCGTGCGACAAATTCACAGTAGCACCAATTTGTCGCATGCGACAAATTCAAACCAGGACCAATTTGTCGCATGCGACAAATTCACAGTAGCACCAATTTGTCGCATGCGACAAATTCAAACCAGGACCAATTTGTCGCGTGCGACAAATTCACAGTAGCACCAATTTGTCGCATGCGACAAATTCACAGTAGCACCAATTTGTCGCATGCGACAAATTCAAACCAGGACCAATTTGTCGCGTGCGACAAATTCACACCAGGACCAATTTGTCGCATGCGACAAATTCACACCAGGACCAATTTGTCGCATGCGACAAATTCACAGTAGCACCAATTTGTCGCATGCGACAAATTTACAGTAGCACCAATTTGTCGCATGCGACAAATTCAAACCAGGACCAATTTGTCGCGTGCGACAAATTCACAGTAGCACCAATTTGTCGCATGCGACAAATTCACAGTAGCACCAATTTGTCGCATGCGACAAATTCAAACCAGGACCAATTTGTCGCGTGCGACAAATTCACACCAGGACCAATTTGTCGCATGCGACAAATTCACACCAGGACCAATTTGTCGCATGCGACAAATTCACAGTAGCACCAATTTGTCGCATGCGACAAATTTACAGTAGCACCAATTTGTCGCATGCGACAAATTCAAACCAGGACCAATTTGTCGCGTGCGACAAATTCACACCAGGACCAATTTGTCGCATGCGACAAATTCACACCAGGACCAATTTGTCGCATGCGACAAATTTACAGTAGCACCAATTTGTCGCATGCGACAAATTCAAACCAGGACCAATTTGTCGCATGCGACAAATTCACAGTAGCACCAATTTGTCGCAAGCGACAAATTCACACCAGGACCAATTTGTCGCGTGCGACAAATTCACGCCAGGACCAATTTGTCGCATGCGACAAATTCAAACCAGGACCAATTTGTCGCATGCGACAAATTTACAGTAGCACCAATTTGTCGCATGCGACAAATTCAAACCAGGACCAATTTGTCGCATGCGACAAATTCACACCAGGACCAATTTGTCGCATGCGACAAATTTACAGTAGCACCAATTTGTCGCATGCGACAAATTCAAACCAGGACCAATTTGTCGCGTGCGACAAATTCACACCAGGACCAATTTGTCGCATGCGACAAATTCAAACCAGGACCAATTTGTCGCGTGCGACAAATTCACACCAGGACCAATTTGTCGCATGCGACAAATTCAAACCAGGACCAATTTGTCGCGTGCGACAAATTCACACCAGGACCAATTTGTCGCATGCGACAAATTCAAACCAGGACCAATTTGTCGCGTGCGACAAATTCACAGTAGCACCAATTTGTCGCATGCGACAAATTCAAACCAGGACCAATTTGTCGCGTGCGACAAATTCACAGTAGCACCAATTTGTCGCATGCGACAAATTCACAGTAGCACCAATTTGTCGCATGCGACAAATTCACACCAGGACCAATTTGTCGCAAGCGACAAATTCACCCAGGACCAATTTGTCGCATGCGACAAATTCACACCAGGACCAATTTGTCGCAAGCGACAAATTCACAGTAGCACCAACTTGTCGCAAGCGACAAATTCACACCAGGACCAATTTGTCGCGAGCGACAAATGCACACCAGGACCAATTTGTCGCAAGCGACAAATTCACACCAGGACCAATTTGTCGCATGCGACAAATGCACACCAGGACCAATTTGTCGCACGCGACAAATTCACACCAGGACCAATTTGTCGCATGCGACAAATGCACACCAGGACCAATTTGTCGCATGCGACAAATTCACACCAGGACCAATTTGTCGCAAGCGACAAATTCACAGTAGCACCAACTTGTCGCAAGCGACAAATTCACACCAGGACCAATTTGTCGCATGCGACAAATGCACACCAGGACCAATTTGTCGCACGCGACAAATTCACACCAGGACCAATTTGTCGCATGCGACAAATGCACACCAGGACCAATTTGTCGCATGCGACAAATTCACACCAGGACCAATTTGTCGCATGCGACAAATGCACACCAGGACCAATTTGTCGCATGCGACAAATGCACACCAGGACCAATTTGTCGCATGCAACAAATTCACGCCAGGACCAATTTGTCGCATGCGACAAATTCACAGTAGCACCATTTTGTCGCATGCGACAAATTCACAGTAGCACCAATTTGTCGCTTGCGACAAATTCACAGTAGCACCAATTTGTCGCATGCGACAAATTCACACCAGGACCAATTTGTCGCATGCGACAAATTCACACCAGGACCAATTTGTCGCATGCGACAAATTCACAGTAGCACCAATTTGTCGCGTGCGACAAATTCACAGTAGCACCAATTTGTCGCATGCGACAAATTCACAGTAGCACCAACTTGTCGCATGCGACAAATTCACACCAGAACCAATTTGTCGCATGCGACAAATTCACAGTAGCACCAATTTGTCGCATGCGACAAATTCACAGTAGCACCAACTTGTCGCATGCGACAAATTCACACCAGGACCAATTTGTCGCATGCGACAAATTCACGCCAGGACCAATTTGTCGCAAGCGACAAATTCACAGTAGCACCAATTTGTCGCATGCGACAAATTCACAGTAGCACCAATTTGTCGCATGCGACAAATTCACAGTAGCACCAATTTGTCGCATGCGACAAATTCACGCCAGGACCAATTTGTCGCAAGCGACAAATTCAAACCAGGACCAATTTGTCGCATGCGACAAATTCACAGTAGCACCAACTTGTCGCATGCGACAAATTCACACCAGAACCAATTTGTCGCATGCGACAAATTCACAGTAGCACCAATTTGTCGCATGCGACAAATTCACAGTAGCACCAATTTGTCGCATGCGACAAATTCACACCAGGACCAATTTGTCGCATGCGACAAATTCACGCCAGGACCAATTTGTCGCAAGCGACAAATTCACAGTAGCACCAATTTGTCGCATGCGACAAATTCACAGTAGCACCAATTTGTCGCATGCGACAAATTCTAACCAGGACCAATTTGTCGCGTGCGACAAATTCACACCAGGACCAATTTGTCGCATGCGACAAATTCACACCAGGACCAATTTGTCGCATGCGACAAATTCACACCAGGACCAATTTGTCGCATGCGACAAATTCACAGTAACACCAATTTGTCGCATGCGACAAATTCACAGTAGCACCAATTTGTCGCATGCGACAAATTCACACCAGGACCAATTTGTCGCATGCGACAAATTCAAACCAGGACCAATTTGTCGCGTGCGACAAATTCACACCAGGACCAATTTGTCGCATGCGACAAATTCACACCAGGACCAATTTGTCGCATGCGACAAATTCACAGTAGCACCAATTTGTCGCATGCGACAAATTTACAGTAGCACCAATTTGTCGCATGCGACAAATTCAAACCAGGACCAATTTGTCGCGTGCGACAAATTCACAGTAGCACCAATTTGTCGCATGCGACAAATTCACACCAGGACCAATTTGTCGCATGCGACAAATTCACAGTAGCACCAACTTGTCGCATGCGACAAATTCAAACCAGGACCAATTTGTCGCGTGCGACAAATTCACAGTAGCACCAATTTGTCGCAAGCGACAAATTCACACCAGGACCAATTTGTCGCGTGCGACAAATTCACGCCAGGACCAATTTGTCGCATGCGACAAATTCAAACCAGGACCAATTTGTCGCATGCGACAAATTTACAGTAGCACCAATTTGTCGCATGCGACAAATTCAAACCAGGACCAATTTGTCGCATGCGACAAATTCACACCAGGACCAATTTGTCGCATGCGACAAATTTACAGTAGCACCAATTTGTCGCATGCGACAAATTCAAACCAGGACCAATTTGTCGCGTGCGACAAATTCACACCAGGACCAATTTGTCGCATGCGACAAATTCAAACCAGGACCAATTTGTCGCGTGCGACAAATTCACACCAGGACCAATTTGTCGCATGCGACAAATTCAAACCAGGACCAATTTGTCGCGTGCGACAAATTCACACCAGGACCAATTTGTCGCATGCGACAAATTCAAACCAGGACCAATTTGTCGCGTGCGACAAATTCACAGTAGCACCAATTTGTCGCATGCGACAAATTCACACCAGGACCAATTTGTCGCATGCGACAAATTCACAGTAGCACCAACTTGTCGCATGCGACAAATTCAAACCAGGACCAATTTGTCGCGTGCGACAAATTCACACAAGCCCCAATTTGTCGCATGCGACAAATTCACACCAGAACCAATTTGTCGCATGCGACAAATTCACAGTAGCACCAATTTGTCGCATGCGACAAATTCAAACCAGGACCAATTTGTCGCGTGCGACAAATTCACAGTAGCACCAATTTGTCGCATGCGACAAATTCACAGTAGCACCAATTTGTCGCATGCGACAAATTCACAGTAGCACCAATTTGTCGCATGCGACAAATTCACACCAGAACCAATTTGTCGCATGCGACAAATTCACACAAGCCCCAATTTGTCGCATGCGACAAATTCACAGTAGCACCAATTTGTCGCATGCGACAAATTCACAGTAGCACCAATTTGTCGCATGCGACAAATTCACAGTAGCACCAATTTGTCGCATGCGACAAATTCACAGTAGCACCAATTTGTCGCATGCGACAAATTCACACCAGAACCAATTTGTCGCATGCGACAAATTCACACAAGCCCCAATTTGTCGCATGCGACAAATTCACAGTAGCACCAATTTGTCGCATGCGACAAATTCACACCAGAACCAATTTGTCGCATGCGACAAATTCACAGTAGCACCAATTTGTCGCATGCGACAAATTCACAGTAGCACCAATTTGTCGCATGCGACAAATTCACAGTAGCACCAATTTGTCGCATGCGACAAATTCACACCAGGACCAATTTGTCGCGTGCGACAAGTTCACACCAGGACCAATTTGTCGCATGCGACAAATTCACAGTAGCACCAATTTGTCGCATGCGACAAATTCAAACCAGGACCAATTTATCGCATGCGACAAATGCACACCAGGACCAATTTGTCGCATGCGACAAATTCACACCAGGACCAATTTGTCGCATGCGACAAATTCACACCAGAACCAATTTGTCGCATGCGACAAATTCACAGTAGCACCAATTTGTCGCATGCGACAAATTCACACCAGGACCAATTTGTCGCGTGCGACAAATTCACACCAGAACCAATTTGTCGCATGCGACAAATTCACACCAGGACCAATTTGTCGCATGCGACAAATTCACAGTAGCACCAATTTGTCGCATGCGACAAATTTACAGTAGCACCAATTTGTCGCATGCGACAAATTCAAACCAGGACCAATTTGTCGCGTGCGACAAATTCACACCAGAACCAATTTGTCGCATGCGACAAATTCACACCAGAACCAATTTGTCGCATGCGACAAATTCACACCAGAACCAATTTGTCGCATGCGACAAATTCACAGTAGCACCAATTTGTCGCATGCGACAAATTCACAGTAGCACCAATTTGTCGCATGCGACAAATTCAAACCAGGACCAATTTATCGCATGCGACAAATGCACACCAGGACCAATTTGTCGCATGCGACAAATTCACACCAGGACCAATTTGTCGCATGCGACAAATTCACAGTAGCACCAATTTGTCGCATGCGACAAATTCAAACCAGGACCAATTTGTCGCGTGCGACAAATTCACACAAGCCCCAATTTGTCGCATGCGACAAATTCACACCAGAACCAATTTGTCGCATGCGACAAATTCACAGTAGCACCAATTTGTCGCATGCGACAAATTCACAGTAGCACCAATTTGTCGCATGCGACAAATTTACAGTAGCACCAATTTGTCGCATGCGACAAATTTACAGTAGCACCAATTTGTCGCATGCGACAAATTTACAGTAGCACCAATTTGTCGCATGCGACAAATTTACAGTAGCACCAATTTGTCGCATGCGACAAATTTACAGTAGCACCAATTTGTCGCATGCGACAAATTCAAACCAGGACCAATTTGTCGCGTGCGACAAATTCACACCAGAACCAATTTGTCGCATGCGACAAATTCACACCAGGACCAATTTGTCGCATGCGACAAATTCACAGTAGCACCAATTTGTCGCATGCGACAAATTCAAACCAGGACCAATTTGTCGCGTGCGACAAATTCACACCAGAACCAATTTGTCGCATGCGACAAATTCACACCAGGACCAATTTGTCGCATGCGACAAATTCACAGTAGCACCAATTTGTCGCATGCGACAAATTTACAGTAGCACCAATTTGTCGCATGCGACAAATTCAAACCAGGACCAATTTGTCGCGTGCGACAAATTCACAGTAGCACCAATTTGTCGCATGCGACAAGTTCACACCAGGACCAATTTGTCGCATGCGACAAATTCACAGTAGCACCAATTTGTCGCATGCGACAAATTCACAGTAGCACCAACTTGTCGCAAGCGACAAATTCACACCAGGACCAATTTGTCGCGTGCGACAAATTCACACCAGGACCAATTTGTCGCATACGACAAATTCACACCAGGACCAATTTGTCGCATGCGACAAATTCACACCAGGACCAATTTGTCGCATACGACAAATTCACAGTAGCACCAATTTGTCGCAAGCGACAAATTCACACCAGGACCAATTTTTCGCGAGCGACAAATGCACACCAGGACCAATTTGTCGCATGCGACAAATTCACACCAGGACCAATTTGTCGCATGCGACAAATGCACACCAGGACCAATTTGTCGCACGCGACAAATTCACACCAGGACCAATTTGTCGCATGCGACAAATGCACACCAGGACCAATTTGTCGCATGCGACAAGTTCACACCAGGACCAATTTGTCGCATGCGACAAATTCACAGTAGCACCAATTTGTCGCATGCGACAAATTCAAACCAGGACCAATTTGTCGCGTGCGACAAATTCACACCAGAACCAATTTGTCGCATGCGACAAATTCACACCAGGACCAATTTGTCGCATGCGACAAATTCACAGTAGCACCAATTTGTCGCATGCGACAAATTCACACCAGGACCAATTTGTCGCGAGCGACAAATGCACACCAGGACCAACTTGTCGCATGCGACAAATTCACAGTAGCACCAACTTGTCGCATGCGACAAATTCACGCCAGGACCAATTTGTCGCATGCGACAAATTCACAGTAGCACCAATTTGTCGCATGCGACAAATTCAAACCAGGACCAATTTGTCGCGTGCGACAAATTCACACAAGCCCCAATTTGTCGCATGCGACAAATTCACACCAGAACCA
The DNA here is from genome assembly GCA_964057215.1 of Oscheius myriophilus. Lineage (NCBI taxonomy): Eukaryota > Metazoa > Nematoda > Chromadorea > Rhabditida > Rhabditidae > Oscheius > Oscheius myriophilus. The sequence goes on from OZ059902.1 coordinate 25,075,717, forward strand.
ATTTGTCGCATGCGACAAATTCACAGTAGCACCAATTTGTCGCATGCGACAAATTCACAGTAGCACCAATTTGTCGCATGCGACAAATTCAAACCAGGACCAATTTGTCGCGTGCGACAAATTCACACAAGCCCCAATTTGTCGCATGCGACAAATTCACACCAGAACCAATTTGTCGCATGCGACAAATTCACAGTAGCACCAATTTGTCGCATGCGACAAATTCACAGTAGCACCAATTTGTCGCATGCGACAAATTCACAGTAGCACCAATTTGTCGCATGCGACAAATTCACACCAGGACCAATTTGTCGCGTGCGACAAGTTCACACCAGGACCAATTTGTCGCATGCGACAAATTCACAGTAGCACCAATTTGTCGCATGCGACAAATTCAAACCAGGACCAATTTATCGCATGCGACAAATGCACACCAGGACCAATTTGTCGCATGCGACAAATTCACACCAGGACCAATTTGTCGCATGCGACAAATTCACAGTAGCACCAATTTGTCGCATGCGACAAATTCACAGTAGCACCAACTTGTCGCAAGCGACAAATTCACACCAGGACCAATTTGTCGCGTGCGACAAATTCACACCAGGACCAATTTGTCGCATACGACAAATTCACACCAGGACCAATTTGTCGCATGCGACAAATTCACACCAGGACCAATTTGTCGCATACGACAAATTCACAGTAGCACCAATTTGTCGCAAGCGACAAATTCACACCAGGACCAATTTTTCGCGAGCGACAAATGCACACCAGGACCAATTTGTCGCATGCGACAAATTCACACCAGGACCAATTTGTCGCATGCGACAAATGCACACCAGGACCAATTTGTCGCACGCGACAAATTCACACCAGGACCAATTTGTCGCATGCGACAAATTCACAGTAGCACCAATTTGTCGCATGCGACAAATTCAAACCAGGACCAATTTATCGCATGCGACAAATGCACACCAGGACCAATTTGTCGCATGCGACAAATTCACACCAGGACCAATTTGTCGCATGCGACAAATTCACAGTAGCACCAATTTGTCGCATGCGACAAATTTACAGTAGCACCAATTTGTCGCATGCGACAAATTCAAACCAGGACCAATTTGTCGCGTGCGACAAATTCACACCAGAACCAATTTGTCGCATGCGACAAATTCACACCAGGACCAATTTGTCGCATGCGACAAATTCACAGTAGCACCAATTTGTCGCATGCGACAAATTTACAGTAGCACCAATTTGTCGCATGCGACAAATTCAAACCAGGACCAATTTGTCGCGTGCGACAAATTCACAGTAGCACCAATTTGTCGCATGCGACAAATTCACACCAGGACCAATTTTTCGCGAGCGACAAATGCACACCAGGACCAATTTTTCGCGAGCGACAAATGCACACCAGGACCAATTTGTCGCACGCGACAAATTCACACCAGGACCAATTTGTCGCATGCGACAAATGCACACCAGGACCAATTTGTCGCATGCGACAAATTCACAGTAGCACCAATTTGTCGCATGCGACAAATTCACAGTAGCACCATTTTGTCGCATGCGACAAATTCACAGTAGCACCAATTTGTCGCATGCGACAAATTCACAGTAGCACCAATTTGTCGCATGCGACAAATTCACACCAGGACCAATTTGTCGCATGCGACAAATTCACGCCAGGACCAATTTGTCGCAAGCGACAAATTCACAGTAGCACCAATTTGTCGCATGCGACAAATGCACACCAGGACCAATTTGTCGCATGCAACAAATTCACGCCAGGACCAATTTGTCGCATGCGACAAATTCACAGTAGCACCAATTTGTCGCATGCGACAAATTCACAGTAGCACCATTTTGTCGCATGCGACAAATTCACAGTAGCACCAATTTGTCGCATGCGACAAATTCACAGTAGCACCAATTTGTCGCATGCGACAAATTCACAGTAGCACCAATTTGTCGCATGCGACAAATTCACACCAGGACCAATTTGTCGCATGCGACAAATTCACGCCAGGACCAATTTGTCGCAAGCGACAAATTCACAGTAGCACCAATTTGTCGCATGCGACAAATTCACAGTAGCACCAATTTGTCGCATGCGACAAATGCACACCAGGACCAATTTGTCGCATGCAACAAATTCACGCCAGGACCAATTTGTCGCATGCGACAAATTCACAGTAGCACCAATTTGTCGCATGCGACAAATTCACAGTAGCACCATTTTGTCGCATGCGACAAATTCACAGTAGCACCAATTTGTCGCATGCGACAAATTCACAGTAGCACCAATTTGTCGCATGCGACAAATTCACAGTAGCACCAATTTGTCGCATGCGACAAATTCACACCAGGACCAATTTGTCGCATGCGACAAATTCACGCCAGGACCAATTTGTCGCAAGCGACAAATTCACAGTAGCACCAATTTGTCGCATGCGACAAATTCACAGTAGCACCAATTTGTCGCATGCGACAAATTCACACCAGGACCAATTTGTCGCATGCGACAAATTCACAGTAGCACCAATTTGTCGCATGCGACAAATTCACAGTAGCACCATTTTGTCGCATGCGACAAATTCACAGTAGCACCAATTTGTCGCATGCGACAAATTCACAGTAGCACCATTTTGTCGCATGCGACAAATTCACAGTAGCACCAATTTGTCGCATGCGACAAATTCACAGTAGCACCAATTTGTCGCATGCGACAAATTCACAGTAGCACCAATTTGTCGCATGCGACAAATGCACACCAGGACCAATTTGTCGCATGCAACAAATTCACGCCAGGACCAATTTGTCGCATGCGACAAATTCACAGTAGCACCAATTTGTCGCATGCGACAAATTCACAGTAGCACCATTTTGTCGCATGCGACAAATTCACAGTAGCACCAATTTGTCGCATGCGACAAATTCACAGTAGCACCATTTTGTCGCATGCGACAAATTCACAGTAGCACCAATTTGTCGCATGCGACAAATTCACAGTAGCACCAATTTGTCGCATGCGACAAATTCACAGTAGCACCAATTTGTCGCATGCGACAAATTCACACCAGGACCAATTTGTCGCATGCGACAAATTCACGCCAGGACCAATTTGTCGCAAGCGACAAATTCACAGTAGCACCAATTTGTCGCATGCGACAAATTCACAGTAGCACCAATTTGTCGCATGCGACAAATTCACACCAGGACCAATTTGTCGCATGCGACAAATTCACACCAGGACCAATTTGTCGCATGCGACAAATTCACGCCAGGACCAATTTGTCGCAAGCGACAAATTCACAGTAGCACCAATTTGTCGCATGCGACAAATTCACACCAGGACCAATTTGTCGCTTGCGACAAATTCATAGTAGCACCAATTTGTCGCATGCGACAAATTCACACCAGGATCAATTTGTCGCATGCGACAAATTCACACCAGGATCAATTTGTCGCATGCGACAAATTCACACCAGGACCAATTCGTCGCATGCGACAAATTCACACCAGGACCAATTTGTCGCATGCGACAAATTCACACCAGGACCAATTTGTCGCATGCGACAAATTCACAGTAGCACCAATTTGTCGCATGCGACAAATTCACACCAGGACCAATTTGTCGCATGCGACAAATTCACAGTAGCACCAATTTGTCGCATGCGACAAATTCACAGTAGCACCATTTTGTCGCATGCGACAAATTCACAGTAGCACCAATTTGTCGCATGCGACAAATTCACAGTAGCACCATTTTGTCGCATGCGACAAATTCACAGTAGCACCAATTTGTCGCATGCGACAAATTCACAGTAGCACCAATTTGTCGCATGCGACAAATTCACAGTAGCACCAATTTGTCGCATGCGACAAATGCACACCAGGACCAATTTGTCGCATGCAACAAATTCACGCCAGGACCAATTTGTCGCATGCGACAAATTCACAGTAGCACCAATTTGTCGCATGCGACAAATTCACAGTAGCACCATTTTGTCGCATGCGACAAATTCACAGTAGCACCAATTTGTCGCATGCGACAAATTCACAGTAGCACCATTTTGTCGCATGCGACAAATTCACAGTAGCACCAATTTGTCGCATGCGACAAATTCACAGTAGCACCAATTTGTCGCATGCGACAAATTCACAGTAGCACCAATTTGTCGCATGCGACAAATTCACACCAGGACCAATTTGTCGCATGCGACAAATTCACGCCAGGACCAATTTGTCGCAAGCGACAAATTCACAGTAGCACCAATTTGTCGCATGCGACAAATTCACAGTAGCACCAATTTGTCGCATGCGACAAATTCACACCAGGACCAATTTGTCGCATGCGACAAATTCACACCAGGACCAATTTGTCGCATGCGACAAATTCACGCCAGGACCAATTTGTCGCAAGCGACAAATTCACAGTAGCACCAATTTGTCGCATGCGACAAATTCACACCAGGACCAATTTGTCGCTTGCGACAAATTCATAGTAGCACCAATTTGTCGCATGCGACAAATTCACACCAGGATCAATTTGTCGCATGCGACAAATTCACACCAGGATCAATTTGTCGCATGCGACAAATTCACACCAGGACCAATTCGTCGCATGCGACAAATTCACACCAGGACCAATTTGTCGCATGCGACAAATTCACACCAGGACCAATTTGTCGCATGCGACAAATTCACACTAGGACCATTTTGTCGCAAGCGACAAATTCACAGTAGCACCAATTTGTCGCATGCGACAAATTCACGCCAGGACCAATTTGTCGCAAGCGACAAATTCACAGTAGCACCAATTTGTCGCAAGCGACAAATTCACAGTAGCACCAATTTGTCGCATGCGACAAATTCAAACCAGGACCAATTTGTCGCGTGCGACAAATTCACAGTAGCACTAATTTGTCGCATGCGACAAATTCACACCAGGGCCAATTTGTCGCATGCGACAAATTCACACCAGGGCCAATTTGTCGCATGCGACAAATTCACAATAGGACCATTTTGTCGCATGCGACAAATTCACAGTAGCACCAAATTGTCGCATGCGACAAATTCAAACCAGGACCAATTTGTCGCGTGCGACAAATTCACAGTAGCACTAATTTGTCGCAAGCGACAAATTCACAGTAGCACCAATTTGTCGCAAGCGACAAATTCACAGTAGCACCAATTTGTCGCATGCGACAAATTCACACCAGGACCAATTTGTCGCATGCGACAAATTCACAGTAGCACCAATTTGTCGCATGCGACAAATTTACACCAGGACCAATTTGTCGCATGCGACAAATTCACAGTAGCACCAACTTGTCGCAAGCGACAAATTCACACCAGGACCAATTTGTCGCATGCGACAAATTCACAGTAGCACCAATTTGTCGCATGCGACAAATTTACACCAGGACCAATTTGTCGCATGCGACAAATTCACAGTAGCACCAATTTGTCGCATGCGACAAATTTACACCAGGACCAATTTGTCGCATGCGACAAATTCACAGTAGCACCAACTTGTCGCAAGCGACAAATTCACACCAGGACCAATTTGTCGCATGCGACAAATTCACAGTAGCACCAATTTGTCGCATGCGACAAATGCATACCAGGACCAATTTGTCGCAAGCGACAAATTCACGCCAGGACCAATTTGTCGCATGCGACAAATGCACACCAGGACCAATTTGTCGCATGCGACAAATTCACGCCAGGACCAATTTGTTGCATGCGACAAATTCACAAAAGCACCAATTTGTCGCATGCGACAAATTCACAGTAGCACCAATTTGTCGCATGCGACAAATTCACACCAGTTCCAATTTGTCGCGAGCGACAAATGCACACCAGGACCAATTTGTCGCATGCGACAAATGCACACCAGCACCAATTTGTCGCATGCGACAAATGCACACCAGGACCAATTTGTCGCAAGCGACAAATTCACACCAGGACCAATTTGTCGCGAGCGACAAATTCACACCAGGACCAATTTGTCGCATGCGACAAATTCACAGTAGCACCAATTTGTCGCATGCGACAAATTCACAGTAGCACCAATTTGTCGCATGCGACAAATTCACAGTAGCACCAATTTGTCGCATGCGACAAATTCACAAAAGCACCAATTTGTCGCATGCGACAAATTCACAGTAGCACCAATTTGTCGCATGCGACAAATTCACAGTAGCACCAATTTGTCGCATGCGACAAATTCACAGTAGCACCAATTTGTCGCATGCGACAAATTCACAGTAGCACCAATTTGTCGCATGCGACAAATTCACAGTAGCACCAATTTGTCGCATGCGACAAATTCACAGTAGCACCAATTTGTCGCATGCGACAAATTCACACCAGGACCAATTTGTCGCGAGCGACAAATGCACACCAGGACCAATTTGTCTCATGCGACAAATTCACGCCAGGACCAATTTGTCGCATGCGACAAATTCACAGTAGCACCAATTTGTCGCATGCGACAAATTCACAGTAGCACCAATTTGTCGCATGCGACAAATTCACGCCAGGACCAATTTGTCGCATGCGACAAATTCACAGTAGCACCAATTTGTCGCATGCGACAACTTCAAACCAGGACCAATTTGTCGCGTGCGACAAATTCACACCAGGACCAATTTGTCGCATGCGACAAATTCAAACCAGGACCAATTTGTCGCGTGCGACAAATTCACAGTAGCACCAATTTGTCGCATGCGACAAATTCACACCAGGACCAATTTGTCGCATGCGACAAATTCACAGTAGCACCAATTTGTCGCATGCGACAAATTCACACCAGGACCAATTTGTCGCAAGCGACAAATTCACACCAGGACCAATTTGTCGCATGCGACAAATTCACACCAGGACCAATTTGTCGCGAGCGACAAATGCACACCAGGACCAATTTGTCGCATGCGACAAATTCACACCAGGACCAATTTGTCGCATGCGACAAATTCACACCAGGACCAATTTGTCGCATGCGACAAATTCACAGTAGCACCAATTTGTCGCATGCGACAAATTCACAGTAGCACCAATTTGTCGCATGCGACAAATTCACAGTAGCACCAATTTGTCGCATGCGACAAATTCACAGTAGCACCAATTTGTCGCATGCGACAAATTCACACCAGGACCAATTTGTCGCATGCGACAAATTCACACCAGGACCAATTTGTCGCATGCGACAAATTCACACCAGGACCAATTTGTCGCATGCGACAAATTCACAGTAGCACCAATTTGTCGCATGCGACAAATTCACAGTAGCACCAATTTGTCGCATGCGACAAATTCAAACCAGGACCAATTTGTCGCGTGCGACAAATTCACAGTAGCACCAATTTGTCGCATGCGACAAATTCACACCAGGACCAATTTGTCGCATGCGACAAATTCACAGTAGCACCAATTTGTCGCATGCGACAAATTCACACCAGGACCAATTTGTCGCATGCGACAAATTCACTGTAGCATCAATTTGTCGCATGCGACAAATTCACACCAGGACCAATTTGTCGCATGCGACAAATTCACAGTAGCACCAATTTGTCGCATGCGACAAATTCACAGTAGCACCAATTTGTCGCATGCGACAAATTCACACCAGGACCAATTTGTCGCATGCGACAAATTCACACCAGGACCAATTTGTCGCATGCGACAAATTCACACCAGGACCAATTTGTCGCATGCGACAAATTCACAGTAGCACCAATTTGTCGCATGCGACAAATTCACAGTAGCACCAATTTGTCGCATGCGACAAATTCACAGTAGCACCAATTTGTCGCATGCGACAAATTCACAGTAGCACCAATTTGTCGCATGCGACAAATTCACAGTAGCACCAATTTGTCGCATGCGACAAATTCACAGTAGCACCAATTTGTCGCATGCGACAAATTCACAGTAGCACCAATTTGTCGCATGCGACAAATTCACAGTAGCACCAATTTGTCGCATGCGACAAATTCACACCAGGACCAATTTGTCGCATGCGACAAATTCACGCCAGGACCAATTTGTCGCATGCGACAAATTCACAGTAGCACCAATTTGTCGCATGCGACAAATTCACAGTAGCACCAATTTGTCGCATGCGACAAATTCAAACCAGGACCAATTTGTCGCGTGCGACAAATTCACAGTAGCACCAATTTGTCGCATGCGACAAATTCACACCAGGACCAATTTGTCGCATGCGACAAATTCACAGTAGCACCAATTTGTCGCATGCGACAAATTCACACCAGGACCAATTTGTCGCATGCGACAAATGCATACCAGGACCAATTTGTCGCATGCGACAAATTCACAGTAGCACCAATTTGTCGCAAGCGACAAATTCACTGTAGCATCAATTTGTCGCATGCGACAAATTCACTGTAGCACCAATTTGTCGCATGCGACAAATTCACACCAGGACCAATTTGTCGCATGCGACAAATTCACTGTAGCACCAACTTGTCGCAAGCGACAAATTCACACCAGGACCAATTTGTCGCATGCGACAAATTCACACCAGGACCAATTTGTCGCATGCGACAAATTCACACCAGGACCAATTTGTCGCATGCGACAAATTCACACCAGGACCAATTTGTCGCATGCGACAAATTCACACCAGGACCAATTTGTCGCATGCGACAAATTCACACCAGGACCAATTTGTCGCATGCGACAAATTCACAGTAGCACCAATTTGTCGCATGCGACAAATTCACAGTAGCACCAATTTGTCGCATGCGACAAATTCACACAAGCCCCAATTTGTCGCATGCGACAAATTCACACCAGGACCACTTTGTCGCATGCGACAAATTCACACCAGGACCACTTTGTCGCATGCGACAAACTCACAGTAGCACCAATTTGTCGCATGCGACAAATTCAAACTCGGACCAATTTGTCGCATGCGACAAATTCACAGTAGCACCAATTTGTCGCATGCGACAAATTCACAGTAGCACCAATTTGTCGCATGCGACAAATTCAAACCAGGACCAATTTGTCGCATGCGACAAATTCAAACCAGGACCAATTTGTCGCATGCGACAAATTCACAGTAGCACCAATTTGTTGCATGCGACAAATTCAAACCAGGACCAATTTGTCGCATGCGACAAATTCAAACCAGGACCAATTTGTCGCATGCGACAAATTCACAGTAGCACCAATTTGTCGCATGCGACAAATTCACAGTAGCACCAATTTGTCGCATGCGACAAATTCAAACCAGGACCAATTTGTCGCATGCGACAAATTCAAACCAGGACCAATTTGTCGCATGCGACAAATTCACAGTAGCACCAATTTGTTGCATGCGACAAATTCAAACCAGGACCAATTTGTCGCATGCGACAAATTCACACCAGGACCAATTTGTTGCATGCGACAAATTCAAACCAGGACCAATTTGTCGCATGCGACAAATTCACACCAGGACCAATTTGTCGCATGCGACAAATTCAAACCAGGACCAATTTGTCGCATGCGACAAATTCACACCAGGACCAATTTGTTGCATGCGACAAATTCAAACCAGGACCAATTTGTCGCATGCGACAAATTCACACCAGGACCACTTTGTCGCATGCGACAAATTCACACCAGGACCAATTTGTTGCATGCGACAAATTCAAACCAGGACCAATTTGTCGCATGCGACAAATTCACACCAGGACCAATTTGTCGCATGCGACAAATTCACAGTAGCACCAATTTGTCGCATGCGACAAATTCACAGTAGCACCAATTTGTCGCATGCGACAAATTCAAACCAGGACCAATTTGTCGCATGCGACAAATTCACAGTAGTACCAATTTGTCGCATGCGACAAATTCACACAAGCCCCAATTTGTCGCATGCGACAAATTCACAGTAGCACAAATTTGTCGCATGCGACAAATTCAAACCAGTCGCATGCGACAAATTCACAGTAGCACCAATTTGTCGCATGCGACAAATTCAAACCAGGACCACTTTGTCGCATGCGACAAATTCACAGTAGCACCAATTTGTCGCGTGCGACAAATTCAAACCAGGACCAATTTGTCGCATGCGACAAATTCAAACCAGGACCAATTTGTCGCATGCGACAAATTCAAACCAGGACCAATTTGTCGCATGCGACAAATTCAAACCAGGACCAATTTGTCGCATGCGAAAAATTCACACCAGGACCAATTTGTCGCATGCGACAAATTCACACCAGGACCAATTTGTCGCATGCGACAAATTCACAGTAGCACCAATTTGTCGCGTGCGACAAATTCAAACCAGGACCAATTTGTCGCATGCGACAAATTCAAACCAGGACCAATTTGTCGCATGCGACAAATTCAAACCAGGACCAATTTGTCGCATGCGAAAAATTCACACCAGGACCAATTTGTCGCATGCGACAAATTCAAACCAGGACCAATTTGTCGCATGCGACAAATTCACACCAGGACCAATTTGTCGCATGCGACAAATTCAAACCAGGACCAATTTGTCGCATGCGAAAAATTCACACCAGGACCAATTTGTCGCATGCGACAAATTCACAGTAGCACCAATTTGTCGCATGCGACAAATTCACACAAGCCCCAATTTGTCGCATGCGACAAATTCACACCAGGACCAATTTGTCGCATGCGACAAATTCACACAAGCCCCAATTTGTCGCATGCGACAAATTCACACAAGCCCCAATTTGTCGCATGCGACAAATTCACACCAGGACCACTTTGTCGCATGCGACAAATTCACAGTAGCACCAATTTGTCGCATGCGACAAATTCACACAAGCCCCAATTTGTCGCATGCGACAAATTCACAGTAGCACTAATTTGTCGCATGCGACAAATTCACACCAGGACCAATTTGTCGCATGCGACAAATTCACACAAGCCCCAATTTGTCGCATGCGACAAATTCACACCAGGACCAATTTGTCGCATGCGACAAATTCACACCAGGACCAATTTGTCGCATGCGACAAATTCACAGTAGCACTAATTTGTCGCATGCGACAAATTCACACCAGGACCAATTTGTCGCATGCGACAAATTCACACAAGCCCCAATTTGTCGCATGCGACAAATTCACATCAGGACCAATTTGTCGCATGCGACAAATTCACAGTAGCACCAATTTGTCGCATGCGACAAATTCACACAAGCCCCAATTTGTCGCATGCGACAAATTCACACCAGGACCAATTTGTCGCATGCGACAAATTCACAGTAGCACTAATTTGTCGCATGCGACAAATTCACACCAGGACCAATTTGTCGCATGCGACAAATTCACACAAGCCCCAATTTGTCGCATGCGACAAATTCACATCAGGACCAATTTGTCGCATGCGACAAATTCACAGTAGCACCAATTTGTCGCATGCGACAAATTCACACAAGCCCCAATTTGTCGCATGCGACAAATTCACACCAGGACCAATTTGTCGCATGCGACAAATTCACAGTAGCACTAATTTGTCGCATGCGACAAATTCACACCAGGACCAATTTGTCGCATGCGACAAATTCACACAAGCCCCAATTTGTCGCATGCGACAAATTCACATCAGGACCAATTTGTCGCATGCGACAAATTCACAGTAGCACCAATTTGTCGCATGCGACAAATTCACACAAGCCCCAATTTGTCGCATGCGACAAATTCACACAAGCCCCAATTTGTCGCATGCGACAAATTCACATCAGGACCAATTTGTCGCATGCGACAAATTCACAGTAGCACCAATTTGTCGCATGCGACAAATTCACACCAGGACCAATTTGTCGCATGCGACAAATTCACACAAGCCCCAATTTGTCGCATGCGACAAATTCACACCAGGACCAATTTGTCGCATGCGACAAATTCACAGTAGCACTAATTTGTCGCATGCGACAAATTCACACCAGGACCAATTTGTCGCATGCGACAAATTCACACAAGCCCCAATTTGTCGCATGCGACAAATTCACATCAGGACCAATTTGTCGCATGCGACAAATTCACACCAGGACCAATTTGTCGCATGCGACAAATTCACACCAGGACCAATTTGTCGCATGCGACAAATTCACACCAGGACCAATTTGTCGCATGCGACAAATTCACACCAGGACCAATTTGTCGCATGCGACAAATTCACACCAGGACCAATTTGTCGCATGCGACAAATTCACAGTAGCACCAATTTGTCGCATGCGACAAATTCACACCAGGACCAATTTGTCGCATGCGACAAATTCACACCAGGACCAATTTGTCGCATGCGACAAATTCACAGTAGCACCAATTTGTCGCATGCGACAAATTCAAACCAGGACCAATTTGTCGCATGCGACAATATCACAGTAGCACCGATTTGTCGCATGCGACAAATTCACAGTAGCATGAATTTGTCGCATGCGACAAATTCACAGTAGCACCAATTTGTCGCATGCGACAAATTCAAACCAGGACCAATTTGTCGCATGCGACAAATTCACAGTAGCACCAATTTGTCGCATGCGACAAATTCACACCAGGACCAATTTGTCGCATGCGACAAATTCACACAAGCCCCAATTTGTCGCATGCGACAAATTCACAGTAGCACCAATTTGTCGCATGCGACAAATTCAAACCAGGACCAATTTGTCGCATGCGACAAATTCACACCAGGACCAATTTGTCGCATGCGACAAATTCACAGTAGCACCAATTTGTCGCATGCGACAAATTCACACAAGCCCCAATTTGTCGCATGCGACAAATTCAAACCAGGACCAATTTGTCGCATGCGACAAATTCACACCAGGACCAATTTGTCGAATGCGACAAATTCACAGTAGCACCAATTTGTCGCATGCGACAAATTCACATCAGGACCAATTTGTCGCATGCGACAAATTCACACAAGCCCCAATTTGTCGCATGCGACAAATTCACACCAGGACCAATTTGTCGAATGCGACAAATTCACAGTAGCACCAATTTGTCGCATGCGACAAATTCACAGTAGCACCAATTTGTCGCGTGCGACAAATTCAAACCAGGACCAATTTGTCGCATGCGACAAATTCAAACCAGGACCAATTTGTCGCATGCGACAAATTCAAACCAGGACCAATTTGTCGCATGCGACAAATTCAAACCAGGACCAATTTGTCGCATGCGACAAATTCACACCAGGACCAATTTGTCGCATGCGACAAATTCACACCAGGACCAGTTTGTCGCATGCAACAAATTCACAGTAGCACCAATTTGTCGCATGCGACAAATTCAAACCAGGACCAATTTGTCGCATGCGACAAATTCACAGTAGCACCAATTTGTCGCATGCGACAAATTCAAACCAGGACCAATTTGTCGCATGCGACAAATTCACAGTAGCACCAATTTGTCGCATGCGACAAATTCACAGTAGCACCAATTTGTCGCATGCGACAAATTCACACAAGCCCCAATTTGTCGCATGCGACAAATTCACACCAGGACCAATTTGTCGCATGCGACAAATTCACACAAGCCCCAATTTGTCGCATGCGACAAATTCACACCAGGACCAATTTGTCGCATGCGACAAATTCACAGTAGCACCAATTTGTCGCATGCGACAAATTCACACAAGCCCCAATTTGTCGCATGCGACAAATTCACACCAGGACCAATTTGTCGCATGCGACAAATTCACAGTAGCACTAATTTGTCGCATGCGACAAATTCACACCAGGACCAATTTGTCGCATGCGACAAATTCACAGTAGCACCAATTTGTCGCATGCGACAAATTCACAGTAGCACCAATTTGTCGCTTGCGACAAATTCACACAAGCCCCAATTTGTCGCATGCGACAAATTCACACCAGGACCAATTTGTCGCATGCGACAAATTCACACAAGCCCCAATTTGTCGCATGCGACAAATTCACACCAGGACCAATTTGTCGCATGCGACAAATTCACACAAGCCCCAATTTGTCGCATGCGACAAATTCACACCAGGACCAATTTGTCGCATGCGACAAATTCACAGTAGCACCAATTTGTCGCATGCGACAAATTCACACAAGCCCCAATTTGTCGCATGCGACAAATTCACAGTAGCACCAATTTGTCGCATGCGACAAATTCACAGTAGCACCAATTTGTCGCTTGCGACAAATTCACACAAGCCCCAATTTGTCGCATGCGACAAATTCACACCAGGACCAATTTGTCGCATGCGACAAATTCACACAAGCCCCAATTTGTCGCATGCGACAAATTCACACCAGGACCAATTTGTCGCATGCGACAAATTCACACAAGCCCCAATTTGTCGCATGCGACAAATTCACACCAGGACCAATTTGTCGCATGCGACAAATTCACACCAGGACCACTTTGTCGCATGCGACAAATTCACACCAGGACCAATTTGTCGCATGCGACAAATTCACAGTAGCACCAATTTGTCGCATGCGACAAATTCACACAAGCTCCAATTTGTCGCATGCGACAAATTCACACCAGGACCAATTTGTCGCATGCGACAAATTCACACAAGCCCCAATTTGTCGCATGCGACAAATTCACACCAGGACCAATTTGTCGCATGCGACAAATTCACACCAGGACCACTTTGTCGCATGCGACAAATTCACACCAGGACCAATTTGTCGCATGCGACAAATTCACACCAGGACCAATTTGTCGCATGCGACAAATTCACACCAGGACCACTTTGTCGCATGCGACAAATTCACAGTAGCACCAATTCGTCGCATGCGACAAATTCACACAAGCCCCAATTTGTCGCATGCGACAAATTCACACCAGGACCAATTTGTCGCATGCGACAAATTCACAGTAGCACCAATTTGTCGCATGCGACAAATTCACACAAGCCCCAATTTGTCGCATGCGACAAATTCACACCAGGACCAATTTGTCGCATGCGACAAATTCACAGTAGCACCAATTTGTCGCATGCGACAAATTCACACAAGCCCCAATTTGTCGCATGCGACAAATTCACACCAGGACCAATTTGTCGCATGCGACAAATTCACAGTAGCACTAATTTGTCGCATGCGACAAATTCACACCAGGACCAATTTGTCGCATGCGACAAATTCACACCAGGACCAATTTGTCGCATGCGACAAATTCACACCAGGACCAATTTGTCGCATGCGACAAATTCACACCAGGACCAATTTGTCGCATGCGACAAATTCACACAAGCCCCAATTTGTCGCGTGCGACAAATTCACACCAGGACCAATTTGTCGCATGCGACAAATTCACACCAGGACCAATTTGTCGCATGCGACAAATTCACACCAGGACCAATTTGTCGCATGCGACAAATTCACACCAGGACCAATTTGTCGCATGCGACAAATTCACACAAGCCCCAATTTGTCGCATGCGACAAATTCACACCAGGACCAATTTGTCGCATGCGACAAATTCACACCAGGACCAATTTGTCGCATGCGACAAATTCACACCAGGACCAATTTGTCGCATGCGACAAATTCACACAAGCCCCAATTTGTCGCGTGCGACAAATTCACACCAGGACCAATTTGTCGCATGCGACAAATTCACACCAGGACCAATTTGTCGCATGCGACAAATTCACACCAGGACCAATTTGTCGCATGCGACAAATTCACACCAGGACCAATTTGTCGCATGCGACAAATTCACACCAGGACCAATTTGTCGCATGCGACAAATTCACACAAGCCCCAATTTGTCGCATGCGACAAATTCACACCAGGACCAATTTGTCGCATGCGACAAATTCACACAAGCCCCAATTTGTCGCATGCGACAAATTCACACCAGGACCAATTTGTCGCATGCGACAAATTCACACAAGCCCCAATTTGTCGCGTGCGACAAATTCACACCAGGACCAATTTGTCGCATGCGACAAATTCACACCAGGACCAATTTGTCGCATGCGACAAATTCACACCAGGACCAATTTGTCGCATGCGACAAATTCACACAAGCCCCAATTTGTCGCATGCGACAAATTCAACCCAGGACCAATTTGTCGCATGCGACAAATTCACAGTAGCACCAATTTGTTGCATGCGACAAATTCACACCAGGACCAATTTGTCGCATGCGACAAATTCACAGTAGCACCAATTTGTTGCATGCGACAAAATCACACAAGCCCCAATTTGTCGCATGCGACAAATTCACACCAGGACCAATTATTCACATGCGACAAATTCAACCCAGGACCAATTTGTCGCATGCGACAAATTCACAGTAGCACCAATTTGTCGCATGCGACAAATTCACACAAGCCCCAATTTGTCGCATGCGACAAATTCAAACCAGGACCAATTTGTCGCATGCGACAAATTTACACCAGGACCAATTTGTTGCATGCGACAAATTCAAACCAGGACCAATTTGTCGCATGCGACAAATTCACAGTAGCACCAATTTGTCGCATGCGACAAATTCACAGTAGCACCAATTTGTCGCATGCGACAAATTCAAACCAGGACCAATTTGTCGCATGCGACAAATTCACACCAGGACCAATTTGTTGCATGCGACAAATTCAAACCAGGACCAATTTGTCGCATGCGACAAATTCACAGTAGCACCAATTTGTCGCATGCGACAAATTCACAGTAGCACCAATTTGTCGCATGCGACAAATTCACACCAGGACCAATTTGTCGCATGCGACAAATTCACAGAAGCACCAATTTGTCGCATGCGACAAATTCACAGTAGCACCAATTTGTCGCATGCGACAAATTCACAGTAGCACCAATTTGTCGCATGCGACAAATTCACAGTAGCACCAATTTGTCGCATGCGACAAATTCACAGTAGCACCAATTTGTTGCGTGCGACAAATTCACACCAGGACCAATTTGTCGCATGCGACAAATTCACACCAGGACCAATTTGTCGCATGCGACAAATTCACAGTAGCACCAATTTGTCGCATGCGACAAATTCACAGTAGCACCAATTTGTCGCATGCGACAAATTCACACCAGGACCAATTTGTCGCATGCGACAAATTCACAGAAGCACCAATTTGTCGCATGCGACAAATTCACAGTAGCACCAATTTGTCGCATGCGACAAATTCACAGTAGCACCAATTTGTTGCGTGCGACAAATTCACACCAGGACCAATTTGTCGCATGCGACAAATTCACACCAGGACCAATTTGTCGCATGCGACAAATTCACACCAGGACCAATTTGTCGCATGCGACAAATTCACAGTAGCACCAATTTGTCGCATGCGACAAATTCAAACCAGGACCAATTTGTCGCATGCGACAAATTCACAGTAGCACCAATTTGTCGCATGCGACAAATTCACACCAGGACCAATTTGTCGCATGCGACAAATTCACAGAAGCACTAATTTGTCGCATGCGACAAATTCACACCAGGACCAATTTGTCGCATGCGACAAATTCAAACCAGGACCAATTTGTCGCATGCGACAAATTCACAGTAGCACCAATTTGTCGCATGCGACAAATTCACACCAGGACCAATTTGTTGCATGCGACAAATTCACACCAGGACCAATTTGTCGCATGCGACAAATTCAAACCAGGACAAATTTGTCGCATGCGACAAATTCACAGTAGCACCAATTTGTCGCATGCGACAAATTCACACCAGGACCAATTTGTTGCATGCGACAAATTCACACCAGGACCAATTTGTCGCATGCGACAAATTCACAGTAGCACCAATTTGTCGCATGCGACAAATTCAAACCAGGACCAATTTGTCGCATGCGACAAATTCAAACCAGGACCAATTTGTTGCATGCGACAAATTCAAACCAGGACCAATTTGTCGCATGCGACAAATTCACACCAGGACCAATTTGTTGCATGCGACAAATTCAAACCAGGACCAATTTGTTGCATGCGACAAATTCAAACCAGGACCAATTTGTCGCATGCGACAAATTCACACCAGGACCAATTTGTCGCATGCGACAAATTCACAGTAGCACCAATTTGTCGCATGCGACAAATTCAAACCAGGACCAATTTGTTGCATGCGACAAATTCAAACCAGGACCAATTTGTTGCATGCGACAAATTCAAACCAGGACCAATTTGTCGCATGCGACAAATTCACACCAGGACCAATTTGTTGCATGCGACAAATTCAAACCAGGACCAATTTGTTGCATGCGACAAATTCAAACCAGGACCAATTTGTTGCATGCGACAAATTCAAACCAGGACCAATTTGTCGCATGCGACAAATTCAAACCAGGACCAATTTGTCGCATGCGACAAATTCACAGTAGCACCAATTTGTCGCATGCGACAAATTCACACCAGGACCAATTTGTCGCATGCGACAAATTCACACCAGGACCAATTTGTTGCATGCGACAAATTCTAACCAGGACCAATTTGTTGCATGCGACAAATTCAAACCAGGACCAATTTGTCGCATGCGACAAATTCACACCAGGACCAATTTGTCGCATGCGACAAATTCACAGTAGCACCAATTTGTCGCATGCGACAAATTCAAACCAGGACCAATTTGTTGCATGCGACAAATTCAAACCAGGACCAATTTGTCGCATGCGACAAATTCACAGTAGCACCAATTTGTCGCATGCGACAAATTCAAACCAGGACCAATTTGTTGCATGCGACAAATTCAAACCAGGACCAATTTGTCGCATGCGACAAATTCACAGTAGCACCAATTTGTCGCATGCGACAAATTCAAACCAGGACCAATTTGTTGCATGCGACAAATTCAAACCAGGACCAATTTGTTGCATGCGACAAATTCAAACCAGGACCAATTTGTCGCATGCGACAAATTCACACCAGGACCAATTTGTCGCATGCGACAAATTCACAGTAGCACCAATTTGTCGCATGCGACAAATTCAAACCAGGACCAATTTGTTGCATGCGACAAATTCACACCAGGACCAATTTGTCGCATGCGACAAATTCACAGTAGCACTAATTTGTCGCATGCGACAAATTCACACCAGGACCAATTTGTTGCATGCGACAAATTCAAACCAGGACCAATTTGTTGCATGCGACAAATTCACACCAGGACCAATTTGTCGCATGCGACAAATTCACAGTAGCACTAATTTGTCGCATGCGACAAATTCACACCAGGACCAATTTGTTGCATGCGACAAATTCAAACCAGGACCAATTTGTTGCATGCGACAAATTCACACCAGGACCAATTTGTTGCATGCGACAAATTCAAACCAGGACCAATTTGTCGCATGCGACAAATTCACACCAGGACCAATTTGTCGCATGCGACAAATTCACACCAGGACCAATTTGTTGCATGCGACAAATTCAAACCAGGACCAATTTGTTGCATGCGACAAATTCAAACCAGGACCAATTTGTCGCATGCGACAAATTCACACCAGGACCAATTTGTCGCATGCGACAAATTCACAGTAGCACCAATTTGTCGCATGCGACAAATTCAAACCAGGACCAATTTGTTGCATGCGACAAATTCAAACCAGGACCAATTTGTTGCATGCGACAAATTCAAACCAGGACCAATTTGTCGCATGCGACAAATTCACACCAGGACCAATTTGTTGCATGCGACAAATTCAAACCAGGACCAATTTGTTGCATGCGACAAATTCAAACCAGGACCAATTTGTTGCATGCGACAAATTCAAACCAGGACCAATTTGTCGCATGCGACAAATTCAAACCAGGACCAATTTGTCGCATGCGACAAATTCACAGTAGCACCAATTTGTCGCATGCGACAAATTCACACCAGGACCAATTTGTCGCATGCGACAAATTCACACCAGGACCAATTTGTTGCATGCGACAAATTCTAACCAGGACCAATTTGTTGCATGCGACAAATTCAAACCAGGACCAATTTGTCGCATGCGACAAATTCACACCAGGACCAATTTGTCGCATGCGACAAATTCACAGTAGCACCAATTTGTCGCATGCGACAAATTCAAACCAGGACCAATTTGTCGCATGCGACAAATTCACAGTAGCACCAATTTGTCGCATGCGACAAATTCAAACCAGGACCAATTTGTTGCATGCGACAAATTCAAACCAGGACCAATTTGTCGCATGCGACAAATTCACAGTAGCACCAATTTGTCGCATGCGACAAATTCAAACCAGGACCAATTTGTTGCATGCGACAAATTCAAACCAGGACCAATTTGTTGCATGCGACAAATTCAAACCAGGACCAATTTGTCGCATGCGACAAATTCACACCAGGACCAATTTGTCGCATGCGACAAATTCACAGTAGCACCAATTTGTCGCATGCGACAAATTCAAACCAGGACCAATTTGTTGCATGCGACAAATTCACACCAGGACCAATTTGTCGCATGCGACAAATTCACAGTAGCACCAATTTGTCGCATGCGACAAATTCACAGTAGCACTAATTTGTCGCATGCGACAAATTCACACCAGGACCAATTTGTTGCATGCGACAAATTCAAACCAGGACCAATTTGTTGCATGCGACAAATTCACACCAGGACCAATTTGTTGCATGCGACAAATTCAAACCAGGACCAATTTGTCGCATGCGACAAATTCACACCAGGACCAATTTGTCGCATGCGACAAATTCACAGTAGCACCAATTTGTCGCATGCGACAAATTCAAACCAGGACCAATTTGTTGCATGCGACAAATTCAAACCAGGACCAATTTGTCGCATGCGACAAATTCAAACCAGGACCAATTTGTCGCATGCGACAAATTCAAACCAGGACCAATTTGTCGCATGCGACAAATTCACAGTAGCACCAATTTGTCGCATGCGACAAATTCACAGTAGCACCAATTTGTCGCATGCGACAAATTCACAGTAGCACTAATTTGTCGCATGCGACAAATTCACACCAGGACCAATTTGTCGCATGCGACAAATTCACAGTAGCACCAATTTGTCGCATGCGACAAATTCACAGTAGCACCAATTTGTCGCATGCGACAAATTCACACCAGGACCACTTTGTCGCATGCGACAAATTCACACCAGGACCAATTTGTTGCATGCGACAAATTCAAACCAGGACCAATTTGTCGCATGCGACAAAATCACACCAGGACCAATTTGTCGCATGCGACAAATTCACAGTAGCACCAATTTGTCGCATGCGACAAATTCAAACCAGGACCAATTTGTTGCATGCGACAAATTCACACCAGGACCAATTTGTCGCATGCGACAAATTCACAGTAGCACCAATTTGTCGCATGCGACAAATTCACAGTAGCACCAATTTGTCGCATGCGACAAATTCACAGTAGCACCAATTTGTCGCATGCGACAAATTCACAGTAGCACCAATTTGTCGCATGCGACAAATTCACAGTAGCACCAATTTGTCGCATGCGACAAATTCACACCAGGACCACTTTGTCGCATGCGACAAATTCACAGTAGCACCAATTTGTCGCATGCGACAAATTCACAGTAGCACCAATTTGTCGCATGCGACAAATTCACAGTAGCACCAATTTGTCGCATGCGACAAATTCACAGTAGCACCAATTTGTCGCATGCGACCAATTCACACCAGGACCAATTTGTCGCATGCGACAAATTCACAGTAGCACCAATTTGTCGCATGCGACCAATTCACACCAGGACCAATTTGTCGCATGCGACAAATTCACAGTAGCACCAATTTGTCGCATGCGACAAATTCACACCAGGACCAATTTGTCGCATGCGACAAATTCACAGTAGCACCAATTTGTCGCATGCGACAAATTCACACCAGGACCAATTTGTCGCATGCGACAAATTCACACAAGCCCCAATTTGTCGCATGCGACAAATTCACACCAGGACCAATTTGTCGCATGCGACAAATTCACACAAGCCCCAATTTGTCGCATGCGACAAATTCACACCAGGACCAATTTGTCGCATGCGACAAATTCACACAAGCCCCAATTTGTCGCATGCGACAAATTCACACCAGGACCAATTTGTCGCATGCGACAAATTCACACCAGGACCAATTTGTCGCATGCGACAAATTCAAACCAGGACCAATTTGTCGCATGCGACAAATTCACACCAGGACCAATTTGTCGCATGCGACAAATTCACACCAGGACCAATTTGTCGCATGCGACAAATTCAAACCAGGACCAATTTGTCGCATGCGACAAATTCACACCAGGACCAATTTGTCGCATGCGACAAATTCACACCAGGACCAATTTGTCGCATGCGACAAATTCACACCAGGACCAATTTGTCGCATGCGACAAATTCACACCAGGACCAATTTGTCGCATGCGACAAATTCACACCAGGACCAATTTGTCGCATGCGACAAATTCAAACCAGGACCAATTTGTCGCATGCGACAAATTCACACCAGGACCAATTTGTCGCATGCGACAAATTCACAGTAGCACCAATTTGTCGCATGCGACAAATTCACACCAGGACCAATTTGTCGCATGCGACAAATTCACACCAGGACCAATTTGTCGCATGCGACAAATTCACACCAGGACCAATTTGTCGCATGCGACAAATTCACACCAGGACCAATTTGTCGCATGCGACAAATTCACACCAGGACCAATTTGTCGCATGCGACAAATTCACACCAGGACCATTTTGTCGCATGCGACAAATTCACAGTAGCACCAATTTGTTGCGTGCGACAAATTCACACCAAGACCAATTTGTCGCATGCGACAAATTCACACCAGGACCAATTTGTCGCATGCGACAAATTCACAGTAGCACCAATTTGTTGCATGCGACAAATTCAAACCAGGACCAGTTTGTCGCATGCGACAAATTCACACCAGGACCAATTTGTCGCGTGCGACAAATTCACACCAGGACCAATTTGTCGCATGCGACAAATTCAAACCAGGACCAATTTGTCGCATGCGACAAATTCACACCAGGACCAATTTGTCGCATGCGACAAATTCAAACCAGGACCAATTTGTCGCATGCGACAAATTCACACCAGGACCAATTTGTCGCATGCGACAAATTCACACCAGGACCAATTTGTCGCATGCGACAAATTCACAGTAGCACCAATTTGTCGCATGCGACAAATTCACATTAGCACCAATTTGTCGCATGCGACAAATTCAAACCAGGACCAATTTGTCGCATGCGACAAATTCACACCAGGACCAATTTGTCGCATGCGACAAATTCACACAAGCCCCTTTTTGTCGCATGCGACAAATTCACACAAGCCCCTTTTTGTCGCATGCGACAAATTCACACCAAGACCAATTTGTCGCATGCGACAAATTCACACCAGGACCAATTTGTCGCATGCGACAAATTCACACCAGGACCAATTTGTCGCATGCGACAAATTCACACAAGCCCCAATTTGTCGCATGCGACAAATTCACACCAGGACCAATTTGTTGCATGCGACAAATTCACAGTAGCACCAATTTGTTGCGTGCGACAAATTCACACCAGGACCAATTTGTCGCATGCGACAAATTCACACCAGGACCAATTTGTCGCATGCGACAAATTCACACAAGCCCCAATTTGTCGCATGCGACAAATTCACACCAGGACCAATTTGTTGCATGCGACAAATTCACAGTAGCACCAATTTGTCGCGTGCGACAAATTCACACCAGGACCAATTTGTCGCATGCGACAAATTCACACCAGGACCAATTTGTCGCATGCGACAAATTCACACCAGGACCAATTTGTCGCGTGCGACAAATTCACATCAGGACCAATTTGTCGCGTGCGACAAATTCACACCAGGACCAATTTGTCGCATGCGACAAATTCACACAAGCCCCAATTTGTCGCATGCGACAAATTCACACCAGGACCAATTTGTCGCATGCGACAAATTCACACCAGGACCAATTTGTCGCATGCGACAAATTCACAGTAGCACCAATTTGTCGCATGCGACAAATTCACACCAGGACCAATTTGTCGCATGCGACAAATTCACAGTAGCACCAATTTGTCGCATGCGACAAATTCAAACCAGGACCAATTTGTCGCATGCGACAAATTCACACCAGGACCAATTTGTCGCATGCGACAAATTCAAATCAGGACCAATTTGTCGCATGCGACAAATTCACAGTAGCACCAATTTGTCGCATGCGACAAATTCACACCAGGACCAATTTGTCGCATGCGACAAATTCACACCAGGACCAATTTGTCGCATGCGACAAATTCAAACCAGGACCAATTTGTCGCATGCGACAAATTCACACCAGGACCAATTTGTCGCATGCGACAAATTCAAACCAGGACCAATTTGTCGCATGCGACAAATTCACACCAGGACCAATTTGTCGCATGCGACAAATTCACACCAGGACCAATTTGTCGCATGCGACAAATTCAAACCAGGACCAATTTGTCGCATGCGACAAATTCACACCAGGACCAATTTGTCGCATGCGACAAATTCAAACCAGGACCAATTTGTCGCATGCGACAAATTCACACCAGGACCAATTTGTCGCATGCGACAAATTCAAACCAGGACCAATTTGTCGCATGCGACAAATTCACACCAGGACCAATTTGTCGCATGCGACAAATTCAAACCAGGACCAATTTGTCGCATGCGACAAATTCACACCAGGACCACTTTGTCGCATGCGACAAATTCACACCAGGACCAATTTGTCGCATGCGACAAATTCACACCAGGACCAATTTGTCGCATGCGACAAATTCAAATCAGGACCAATTTGTCGCATGCGACAAATTCACAGTAGCACCAATTTGTCGCATGCGACAAATTCAAACCAGGACCAATTTGTCGCATGCGACAAATTCACACCAGGACCAATTTGTCGCATGCGACAAATTCAAATCAGGACCAATTTGTCGCATGCGACAAATTCACAGTAGCACCAATTTGTCGCATGCGACAAATTCACACCAGGACCAATTTGTCGCATGCGACAAATTCACACCAGGACCAATTTGTCGCATGCGACAAATTCAAACCAGGACCAATTTGTCGCATGCGACAAATTCACACCAGGACCAATTTGTCGCATGCGACAAATTCAAACCAGGACCAATTTGTCGCATGCGACAAATTCACACCAGGACCACTTTGTCGCATGCGACAAATTCACACCAGGACCAATTTGTCGCATGCGACAAATTCACAGTAGCACCAATTTGTCGCATGCGACAAATTCACACCAGGACCAATTTGTCGCATGCGACAAATTCAAACCAGGACCAATTTGTCGCATGCGACAAATTCACACCAGGACCAATTTGTCGCATGCGACAAATTCACACCAGGACCACTTTGTCGCATGCGACAAATTCACAGTAGCACCAATTTGTCGCATGCGACAAATTCACACCAGGACCAATTTGTCGCATGCGACAAATTCAAACCAGGACCAATTTGTCGCATGCGACAAATTCACACCAGGACCAATTTGTCGCATGCGACAAATTCAAACCAGGACCAATTTGTCGCATGCGACAAATTCACACCAGGACCACTTTGTCGCATGCGACAAATTCACACCAGGACCAATTTGTCGCATGCGACAAATTCACATTAGCACCAATTTGTCGCATGCGACAAATTCACAGTAGCACCAATTTGTTGCATGCGACAAATTCACACCAGGACCAATTTGTCGCATGCGACAAATTCACATTAGCACCAATTTGTCGCATGCGACAAATTCACAGTAGCACCAATTTGTTGCATGCGACAAATTCACACCAGGACCAATTTGTCGCGTGCGACAAATTCACACCAGGACCATTTTGTCGCATGCGACAAATTCACAGTAGCACCAATTTGTCGCATGCGACAAATTCACACCAGGACCAATTTGTCGCATGCGACAAATTCACACCAGGACCACTTTGTCGCATGCGACAAATTCACAGTAGCACCAATTTGTCGCATGCGACAAATTCACACCAGGACCAATTTGTCGCATGCGACAAATTCACACCAGGACCAATTTGTCGCATGCGACAAATTCACACCAGGACCAATTTGTCGCATGCGACAAATTCAAACCAGGACCAATTTGTCGCATGCGACAAATTCACACCAGGACCAATTTGTCGCATGCGACAAATTCAAACCAGGACCAATTTGTCGCATGCGACAAATTCACACCAGGACCAATTTGTCGCATGCGACAAATTCACACCAGGACCAATTTGTCGCATGCGACAAATTCAAACCAGGACCAATTTGTCGCATGCGACAAATTCACACCAGGACCAATTTGTCGCATGCGACAAATTCAAACCAGGACCAATTTGTCGCATGCGACAAATTCACACCAGGACCAATTTGTCGCATGCGACAAATTCAAACCAGGACCAATTTGTCGCATGCGACAAATTCACACCAGGACCACTTTGTCGCATGCGACAAATTCACACCAGGACCAATTTGTCGCATGCGACAAATTCACAGTAGCACCAATTTGTCGCATGCGACAAATTCACACCAGGACCAATTTGTCGCATGCGACAAATTCAAACCAGGACCAATTTGTCGCATGCGACAAATTCACACCAGGACCACTTTGTCGCATGCGACAAATTCACACCAGGACCAATTTGTCGCATGCGACAAATTCACACCAGGACCAATTTGTCGCATGCGACAAATTCAAATCAGGACCAATTTGTCGCATGCGACAAATTCACAGTAGCACCAATTTGTCGCATGCGACAAATTCAAACCAGGACCAATTTGTCGCATGCGACAAATTCACACCAGGACCAATTTGTCGCATGCGACAAATTCAAATCAGGACCAATTTGTCGCATGCGACAAATTCACAGTAGCACCAATTTGTCGCATGCGACAAATTCACACCAGGACCAATTTGTCGCATGCGACAAATTCACACCAGGACCAATTTGTCGCATGCGACAAATTCAAACCAGGACCAATTTGTCGCATGCGACAAATTCACACCAGGACCAATTTGTCGCATGCGACAAATTCAAACCAGGACCAATTTGTCGCATGCGACAAATTCACACCAGGACCACTTTGTCGCATGCGACAAATTCACACCAGGACCAATTTGTCGCATGCGACAAATTCACAGTAGCACCAATTTGTCGCATGCGACAAATTCACACCAGGACCAATTTGTCGCATGCGACAAATTCAAACCAGGACCAATTTGTCGCATGCGACAAATTCACACCAGGACCACTTTGTCGCATGCGACAAATTCACACCAGGACCAATTTGTCGCATGCGACAAATTCACAGTAGCACCAATTTGTCGCATGCGACAAATTCACACCAGGACCAATTTGTCGCATGCGACAAATTCAAACCAGGACCAATTTGTCGCATGCGACAAATTCACACCAGGACCACTTTGTCGCATGCGACAAATTCACACCAGGACCAATTTGTCGCATGCGACAAATTCACAGTAGCACCAATTTGTCGCATGCGACAAATTCACACCAGGACCAATTTGTCGCATGCGACAAATTCAAACCAGGACCAATTTGTCGCATGCGACAAATTCACACCAGGACCAATTTGTCGCATGCGACAAATTCAAACCAGGACCAATTTGTCGCATGCGACAAATTCACACCAGGACCACTTTGTCGCATGCGACAAATTCACACCAGGACCAATTTGTCGCATGCGACAAATTCACATTAGCACCAATTTGTCGCATGCGACAAATTCACAGTAGCACCAATTTGTTGCATGCGACAAATTCACACCAGGACCAATTTGTCGCATGCGACAAATTCACATTAGCACCAATTTGTCGCATGCGACAAATTCACAGTAGCACCAATTTGTTGCATGCGACAAATTCACACCAGGACCATTTTGTCGCATGCGACAAATTCACAGTAGCACCAATTTGTCGCATGCGACAAATTCACACCAGGACCAATTTGTCGCATGCGACAAATTCACACCAGGACCACTTTGTCGCATGCGACAAATTCACAGTAGCACCAATTTGTCGCATGCGACAAATTCACACCAGGACCAATTTGTCGCATGCGACAAATTCACACCAGGACCACTTTGTCGCATGCGACAAATTCACAGTAGCACCAATTTGTCGCATGCGACAAATTCACACCAGGACCAATTTGTCGCATGCGACAAATTCACACCAGGACCAATTTGTCGCATGCGACAAATTCAAACCAGGACCAATTTGTCGCATGCGACAAATTCACAGTAGCACCAATTTGTCGCATGCGACAAATTCACACCAGGACCAATTTGTCGCATGCGACAAATTCACACCAGGACCAATTTGTCGCATGCGACAAATTCACACCAGGACCAATTTGTCGCATGCGACAAATTCACATTAGCACCAATTTGTCGCATGCGACAAATTCACAGTAGCACCAATTTGTCGCATGCGACAAATTCACACCAGGACCAATTTGTCGCATGCGACAAATTCACACCAGGACCAATTTGTCGCATGCGACAAATTCACATTAGCACCAATTTGTCGCATGCGACAAATTCACAGTAGCACCAATTTGTCGCATGCGACAAATTCACAGTAGCACCAATTTGTCGCAGGCGACAAATTCACACCAGGACCAATTTGTCGCATGCGACAAATTCAAACCAGGACCAATTTGTCGCATGCGACAAATTCACAGTAGCACCAATTTGTCGCATGCGACAAATTCACACCAGGACCAATTTGTCGCATGCGACAAATTCACACCAGGACCAATTTGTCGCATGCGACAAATTCACACCAGGACCAATTTGTCGCATGCGACAAATTCAAACCAGGACCAATTTGTCGCATGCGACAAATTCACAGTAGCACCAATTTGTCGCATGCGACAAATTCACACCAGGACCAATTTGTCGCATGCGACAAATTCACACCAGGACCAATTTGTCGCATGCGACAAATTCACACCAGGACCAATTTGTCGCATGCGACAAATTCACATTAGCACCAATTTGTCGCATGCGACAAATTCACAGTAGCACCAATTTGTCGCATGCGACAAATTCACACCAGGACCAATTTGTCGCATGCGACAAATTCACATTAGCACCAATTTGTCGCATGCGACAAATTCACAGTAGCACCAATTTGTCGCATGCGACAAATTCACAGTAGCACCAATTTGTCGCAGGCGACAAATTCACAGTAGCACCAATTTGTCGCATGCGACAAATTCACACCAGGACCAATTTGTCGCATGCGACAAATTCACACCAGGACCAATTTGTCGCATGCGACAAATTCACACAAGCCCCAATTTGTCGCATGCGACAAATTCACACCAGGACCAATTTGTCGCATGCGACAAATTCACAGTAGCACCAATTTGTCGCATGCGACAAATTCAAACCAGGACCAATTTGTCGCATGCGAAGAGTTCACACCAGGACCAATTTGTCGCATGCGACAAATTCACAGTAGCACCAATTTGTCGCATGCGACAAATTCAAACCAGGACCAATTTGTCGCATGCGACAAATTCACAGTAGCACCAATTTGTCGCATGCGACAAATTCACACAAGCCCCAATTTGTCGCATGCGACAAATTCACAGTAGCACCAATTTGTCGCATGCGACAAATTCACACCAGGACCAATTTGTCGCATGCGACAAATTCACAGTAGCACCAATTTGTCGCATGCGACAAATTCACACCAGGACCAATTTGTCGCATGCGACAAATTCAAACCAGGACCAATTTGTCGCATGCGACAAATTCACAGTAGCACCAATTTGTCGCATGCGACAAATTCAAACCAGGACCAATTTGTCGCATGCGACAAATTCACAGTAGCACCAATTTGTCGCATGCGACAAATTCACACAAGCCCCAATTTGTCGCATGCGACAAATTCACACCAGGACCAATTTGTCGCATGCGACAAATTCACAGTAGCACCAATTTGTCGCATGCGACAAATTCAAACCAGGACCAATTTGTCGCATGCGACAAATTCACAGTAGCACCAATTTGTCGCATGCGACAAATTCACACAAGCCCCAATTTGTCGCATGCGACAAATTCACACCAGGACCAATTTGTCGCATGCGACAAATTCACAGTAGCACCAATTTGTCGCATGCGACAAATTCACACCAGGACCAATTTGTCGCATGCGACAAATTCACAGTAGCACCAATTTGTCGCATGCGACAAATTCACACCAGGACCAATTTGTCGCATGCGACAAATTCAAACCAGGACCAATTTGTCGCATGCGACAAATTCACAGTAGCACCAATTTGTCGCATGCGACAAATTCAAACCAGGACCAATTTGTCGCATGCGACAAATTCACAGTAGCACCAATTTGTCGCATGCGACAAATTCAAACCAGGACCAATTTGTCGCATGCGACAAATTCACAGTAGCACCAATTTGTCGCATGCGACAAATTCACACAAGCCCCAATTTGTCGCATGCGACAAATTCACACCAGGACCAATTTGTCGCATGCGACAAATTCACAGTAGCACCAATTTGTCGCATGCGACAAATTCACACCAGGACCAATTTGTCGCATGCGACAAATTCACAGTAGCACCAATTTGTCGCATGCGACAAATTCACACCAGGACCAATTTGTCGCGTGCGACAAATTCACAGTAGCACCAATTTGTCGCATGCGACAAATTCACAGTAGCACCAATTTGTTGCATGCGACAAATTCACAGTAGCACCAATTTGTTGCGTGCGACAAATTCACACCAAGACCAATTTGTCGCATGCGACAAATTCACACCAGGACCAATTTGTCGCATGCGACAAATTCACACCAGGACCACTTTGTCGCATGCGACAAATTCACACAAGCACCAATTTGTCGCATGCGACAAATTCACACAAGCCCCAATTTGTCGCATGCGACAAATTCACAGTAGCACCAATTTGTCGCATGCGACAAATTCACACCAGGACCAATTTGTCGCATGCGACAAATTCACACAAGCCCCAATTTGTCGCATGCGACAAAATCACACCAGGACCAATTTGTCGCATGCGACAAATTCACAGTAGCACCAATTTGTCGCATGCGACAAATTCACACAAGCCCCAATTTGTCGCATGCGACAAATTCACACCAGGACCAATTTGTCGCATGCGACAAATTCACACAAGCCCCAATTTGTCGCATGCGACAAATTCACACCAGGACCAATTTGTCGCATGCGACAAATTCACAGTAGCACCAATTTGTCGCATGCGACAAATTCACACAAGCCCCAATTTGTCGCATGCGACAAATTCACACCAGGACCAATTTGTCGCATGCGACAAATTCAAACCAGGACCAATTTGTCGCATGCGACAAATTCACACAAGCCCCTTTTTGTCGCATGCGACAAATTCACACCAAGACCAATTTGTCGCATGCGACAAATTCACACCAGGACCAGTTTGTCGCATGCGACAAATTCACAGTAGCACCAATTTGTCGCATGCGACAAATTCACACCAGGACCAATTTGTCGCATGCGACAAATTCAAACCAGGACCAATTTGTCGCATGCGACAAATTCACACCAGGACCAATTTGTCGCGTGCGACAAATTCACACCAGGACCAATTTGTCGCATGCGACAAATTCACACCAGGACCAATTTGTCGCATGCGACAAATTCACACAAGCCCCAATTTGTCGCATGCGACAAATTCACACCAGGACCAATTTGTTGCATGCGACAAATTTACAGTAGCACCAATTTGTCGCATGCGACAAATTCAAACCAGGACCAATTTTTCGCGTGCGACAAATTCACACCAGGACCAATTTGTCGCATGCGACAAATTCACACCAGGACCAATTTGTCGCGTGCGACAAATTCACACCAGGACCAATTTGTCGCGTGCGACAAATTCACACCAGGACCAATTTGTCGCATGCGACAAATTCACACCAGGACCAATTTGTCGCATGCGACAAATTCACACAAGCCCCAATTTGTCGCATGCGACAAATTCACACCAGGACCAATTTGTCGCATGCGACAAATTCACAGTAGCACCAATTTGTCGCATGCGACAAATTCACACAAGCCCCAATTTGTCGCATGCGACAAATTCACACCAGGACCAATTTGTCGCATGCGACAAATTCACACCAGGACCAATTTGTCGCATGCGACAAATTCACACAAGCCCCAATTTGTCGCATGCGACAAATTCACACCAGGACCAATTTGTTGCATGCGACAAATTTACAGTAGCACCAATTTGTCGCATGCGACAAATTCAAACCAGGACCAATTTTTCGCGTGCGACAAATTCACACCAGGACCAATTTGTCGCATGCGACAAATTCACACCAGGACCAATTTGTCGCATGCGACAAATTCACACAAGCCCCAATTTGTCGCATGCGACAAATTCACACCAGGACCAATTTGTCGCATGCGACAAATTCACAGTAGCACCAATTTGTCGCATGCGACAAATTCACACCAGGACCAATTTGTTGCATGCGACAAATTCACACCAGGACCAATTTGTCGCATGCGACAAATTCACACCAGGACCAATTTGTCGCATGCGACAAATTCACAGTAGCACCAATTTGTCGCATGCGACAAATTCACACCAGGACCAATTTGTCGCATGCGACAAATTCACACCAGGACCAATTTGTCGCATGCGACAAATTCACACCAGGACCAATTTGTCGCATGCGACAAATTCAAACCAGGACCAATTTGTCGCATGCGACAAATTCACACCAGGACCAATTTGTCGCATGCGACAAATTCACACCAGGACCAATTTGTCGCATGCGACAAATTCACACCAGGACCAATTTGTCGCATGCGACAAATTCAAACCAGGACCAATTTGTTGCATGCGACAAATTCACACCAGGACCAATTTGTCGCATGCGACAAATTCACAGTAGCACCAATTTGTCGCATGCGACAAATTCAAACCAGGACCAATTTGTCGCATGCGACAAATTCACACCAGGACCAATTTGTCGCATGCGACAAATTCACAGTAACACCAATTTGTCGCATGCGACAAATTCACACCAGGACCAATTTGTCGCATGCGACAAATTCACACCAGGACCAATTTGTCGCATGCGACAAATTCACATTAGCACCAATTTGTCGCATGCGACAAATTCACAGTAGCACCAATTTGTCGCATGCGACAAATTCACACCAGGACCATTTTGTCGCATGCGACAAATTCACAGTAGCACCAATTTGTCGCATGCGACAAATTCACACCAGGACCACTTTGTCGCATGCGACAAATTCACAGTAGCACCAATTTGTTGCATGCGACAAATTCAAACCAGGACCAGTTTGTCCCATGCGACAAATTCACACCAGGACCAATTTGTCGCGTGCGACAAATTCACACCAGGACCAATTTGTCGCATGCGACAAATTCACAGTAGCACCAATTTGTTGCATGCGACAAATTCAAACCAGGACCAGTTTGTCCCATGCGACAAATTCACACCAGGACCAATTTGTCGCGTGCGACAAATTCACACCAGGACCAATTTGTCGCGTGCGACAAATTCACACCAGGACCAATTTGTCGCGTGCGACAAATTCACACCAGGACCATTTTGTCGCATGCGACAAATTCACACCAGGACCAATTTGTCGCGTGCGACAAATTCACACCAGGACCACTTTGTCGCATGCGACAAATTCACACCAGGACCAATTTGTCGCATGCGACAAATTCACAGTAGCACCAATTTGTCGCATGCGACAAATTCACAGTAGCACCAATTTGTCGCATGCGACAAATTCACAGTAGCACCAATTTGTCGCATGCGACAAATTCACAGTAGCACCAATTTGTCGCATGCGACAAATTCAAACCAGGACCAATTTGTCGCATGCGACAAATTCACAGTAGCACCAATTTGTCGCATGCGACAAATTCACACCAGGACCAATTTGTCGCATGCGACAAATTCACAGTAGCACCAATTTGTCGCATGCGACAAATTCACAGTAGCACCAATTTGTCGCATGCGACAAATTCACACCAGGACCAATTTGTCGCATGCGACAAATTCACACCAGGACCAATTTGTCGCATGCGACAAATTCACACCAGGACCAATTTGTCGCATGCGACAAATTCACACAAGCCCCAATTTGTCGCATGCGACAAATTCACAGTAGCACCAATTTGTCGCATGCGACAAATTCACAGTAGCACCAATTTGTCGCATGCGACAAATTCACAGTAGCACCAATTTGTCGCATGCGACAAATTCACACCAGGACCAATTTGTCGCATGCGACAAATTCACACCAGGACCAATTTGTCGCATGCGACAAATTCACAGTAGCACCAATTTGTCGCATGCGACAAATTCACACCAGGACCAATTTGTCGCATGCGACAAATTCACAGTAGCACCAATTTGTCGCATGCGACAAATTCAAACCAGGACCAATTTGTCGCATGCGACAAATTCACAGTAGCACCAATTTGTCGCATGCGACAAATTCAAACCAGGACCAATTTGTCGCATGCGACAAATTCACAGTAGCACCAATTTGTCGCATGCGACAAGTTCACACCAGGACCAATTTGTCGCATGCGACAAATTCAAACCAGGACCAATTTGTCGCATGCGACAAATTCACACAAGCCCCAATTTGTCGCATGCGACAAATTCACAGTAGCACCAATTTGTCGCATGCGACAAATTCACAGTAGCACCAATTTGTCGCATGCGACAAATTCACACCAGGACCAATTTGTCGCATGCGACAAATTCACAGTAGCACCAATTTGTCGCATGCGACAAATTCAAACCAGGACCAATTTGTCGCATGCGACAAATTCACAGTAGCACCAATTTGTCGCATGCGACAAATTCAAACCAGGACCAATTTGTCGCATGCGACAAATTCACAGTAGCACCAATTTGTCGCATGCGACAAATTCAAACCAGGACCAATTTGTCGCATGCGACAAATTCACAGTAGCACCAATTTGTCGCATGCGACAAATTCAAACCAGGACCAATTTGTCGCATGCGACAAATTCACAGTAGCACCAATTTGTCGCATGCGACAAATTCACACCAGGACCAATTTGTCGCATGCGACAAATTCACATTAGCACCAATTTGTCGCATGCGACAAATTCACAGTAGCACCAATTTGTCGCATGCGACAAATTCACACCAGGACCAATTTGTCGCATGCGACAAATTCAAACCAGGACCAATTTGTCGCATGCGACAAATTCACACAAGCCCCAATTTGTCGCATGCGACAAATTCACACCAGGACCAATTTGTCGCATGCGACAAACTCACACCAGGACCAATTTGTCGCATGCGACAAATTCACACCAGGACCAATTTGTCGCATGCGACAAATTCACAGTAGCACCAATTTGTCGCATGCGACAAATTCACACCAGGACCAATTTGTCGCATGCGACAAATTCACAGTAGCACCAATTTGTCGCATGCGACAAATTCAAACCAGGACCAATTTGTCGCATGCGACAAATTCACAGTAGCACCAATTTGTCGCATGCGACAAATTCAAACCAGGACCAATTTGTCGCATGCGACAAATTCACAGTAGCACCAATTTGTCGCATGCGACAAATTCACACCAGGACCAATTTGTCGCATGCGACAAATTCACATTAGCACCAATTTGTCGCATGCGACAAATTCACAGTAGCACCAATTTGTCGCATGCGACAAATTCACACCAGGACCAATTTGTCGCATGCGACAAATTCAAACCAGGACCAATTTGTCGCATGCGACAAATTCACACAAGCCCCAATTTGTCGCATGCGACAAATTCACACCAGGACCAATTTGTCGCATGCGACAAACTCACACCAGGACCAATTTGTCGCATGCGACAAATTCACACCAGGACCAATTTGTCGCATGCGACAAATTCACAGTAGCACCAATTTGTCGCATGCGACAAATTCACACCAGGACCAATTTGTCGCATGCGACAAATTCACAGTAGCACCAATTTGTCGCATGCGACAAATTCAAACCAGGACCAATTTGTCGCATGCGACAAATTCACAGTAGCACCAATTTGTCGCATGCGACAAATTCAAACCAGGACCAATTTGTCGCATGCGACAAATTCACAGTAGCACCAATTTGTCGCATGCGACAAATTCAAACCAGGACCAATTTGTCGCATGCGACAAATTCACAGTAGCACCAATTTGTCGCATGCGACAAATTCAAACCAGGACCAATTTGTCGCATGCGACAAATTCAAACCAGGACCAATTTGTCGCATGCGACAAATTCACAGTAGCACCAATTTGTCGCATGCGACAAATTCACACCAGGACCAATTTGTCGCATGCGACAAATTCACAGTAGCACCAATTTGTCGCATGCGACAAATTCACACCAGGACCAATTTGTCGCATGCGACAAATTCACACCAGGACCAATTTGTCGCATGCGACAAATTCACACCAGGACCAATTTGTCGCATGCGACAAATTCACAGTAGCACCAATTTGTCGCATGCGACAAATTCACACCAGGACCAATTTGTCGCATGCGACAAATTCACACCAGGACCAATTTGTCGCATGCGACAAATTCACACCAGGACCAATTTGTCGCATGCGACAAATTCACATTAGCACCAATTTGTCGCATGCGACAAATTCACAGTAGCACCAATTTGTCGCATGCGACAAATTCACACCAGGACCAATTTGTCGCATGCGACAAATTCACACCAGGACCAATTTGTCGCATGCGACAAATTCACACCAGGACCAATTTGTCGCATGCGACAAATTCACATTAGCACCAATTTGTCGCATGCGACAAATTCACAGTAGCACCAATTTGTCGCATGCGACAAATTCACACCAGGACCAATTTGTCGCATGCGACAAATTCAAACCAGGACCAATTTGTCGCATGCGACAAATTCACACCAGGACCAATTTGTCGCATGCGACAAATTCACAGTAGCACCAATTTGTCGCATGCGACAAATTCACACCAGGACCACTTTGTCGCATGCGACAAATTCACACCAGGACCAATTTGTCGCATGCGACAAATTCACAGTAGCACCAATTTGTTGCATGCGACAAATTCAAACCAGGACCAGTTTGTCCCATGCGACAAATTCACACCAGGACCAATTTGTCGCGTGCGACAAATTCACACCAGGACCATTTTGTCGCATGCGACAAATTCACATAAGCCCCAATTTGTCGCATGCGACAAATTCACACCAGGACCAGTTTGTCGCATGCGACAAATTCACAGTAGCACCAATTTGTCGCATGCGACAAATTCAAACCAGGACCAATTTGTCGCATGCGACAAATTCAAACCAGGACCAATTTGTCGCATGCGACAAATTCACAGTAGCACCAATTTGTCGCATGCGACAAATTCAAACCAGGACCAATTTGTCGCATGCGACAAATTCACAGTAGCACCAATTTGTCGCATGCGACAAATTCACAGTAGCACCAATTTGTCGCATGCGACAAATTCACAGTAGCACCAATTTGTCGCATGCGACAAATTCACAGTAGCACCAATTTGTCGCATGCGACAAATTCACACCAGGACCAATTTGTCGCATGCGACAAATTCACAGTAGCACCAATTTGTCGCATGCGACAAATTCACACCAGGACCAATTTGTCGCATGCGACAAATTCACAGTAGCACCAATTTGTCGCATGCGACAAATTCACACCAGGACCAATTTGTCGCATGCGACAAATTCACAGTAGCACCAATTTGTCGCATGCGACAAATTCACACCAGGACCAATTTGTCGCATGCGACAAATTCACAGTAGCACCAATTTGTCGCATGCGACAAATTCACACCAGGACCAATTTGTCGCATGCGACAAATTCACATTAGCACCAATTTATCGCATGCGACAAATTCACAGTAGCACCAATTTGTCGCATGCGACAAATTCACACCAGGACCAATTTGTCGCATGCGACAAATTCAAACCAGGACCAATTTGTCGCATGCGACAAATTCAAACCAGGACCAATTTGTCGCATGCGACAAATTCACACCAGGACCAATTTGTCGCATGCGACAAATTCACAGTAGCACCAATTTGTCGCATGCGACAAATTCACAGTAGCACCAATTTGTCGCATGCGACAAATTCACAGTAGCACCAATTTGTCGCATGCGACAAATTCACAGTAGCACCAATTTGTCGCATGCGACAAATTCACAGTAGCACCAATTTATCGCATGCGACAAATTCAAACCAGGACCAATTTGTCGCATGCGACAAATTCACAGTAGCACCAATTTGTCGCATGCGACAAATTCACAGTAGCACCAATTTGTCGCATGCGACAAATTCAAACCAGGACCAATTTGTCGCATGCGACAAATTCACAGTAGCACCAATTAGTCGCATGCGACAAATTCACACTAGGACCAATTAGTCGCATGCGACAAATTCACACTAGGACCAATTTGTCGCATGCGACAAATTCACATTAGCACCAATTTGTCGCATGCGACAAATTCAAACCAGGACCAATTTGTCGCATGCGACAAATTCACACCAAGACCAATTTGTCGCATGCGACAAATTCACACCAGGACCAGTTTGTCGCATGCGACAAATTCACAGTAGCACCAATTTGTTGCGTGCGACAAATTCACACCAGGACCAATTTGTCGCATGCGACAAATTCACACAAGCCCCAATTTGTCGCATGCGACAAATTCACACCAGGACCAATTTGTCGCATGCGACAAATTCACACCAGGACCAATTTGTCGCATGCGACAAATTCACAGTAGCACCAATTTGTCGCATGCGACAAATTCAAACCAGGACCAATTTGTCGCATGCGACAAATTCACAGTAGCACCAATTTGTCGCATGCGACAATTTCACACCAGGACCAATTTGTCGCATGCGACAAATTCAAACCAGGACCAATTTGTCGCATGCGACAAATTCACACAAGCCCCAATTTGTCGCATGCGACAAATTCACAGTAGCACCAATTTGTCGCATGCGACAAATTCACACCAGGACCAGTTTGTCCCATGCGACAAATTCACACCAGGACCAATTTGTCGCGTGCGACAAATTCACACCAGGACCAATTTGTCGCATGCGACAAATTCAAACCAGGACCAATTTGTCGCATGCGACAAATTCACACAAGCCCCAATTTGTCGCATGCGACAAATTCACAGTAGCACCAATTTGTCGCATGCGACAAATTCACACCAGGACCAATTTGTCGCATGCGACAAATTCAAACCAGGACCAATTTGTCGCGTGCGACAAATTCACACCAGGACCATTTTGTCGCATGCGACAAATTCACACAAGCCCCAATTTGTCGCATGCGACAAATTCACACCAGGACCAATTTGTCGCATGCGACAAATTCACAATAGCACCAATTTGTCGCATGCGACAAATTCACACCAGGACCAATTTGTCGCATGCGACAAATTCACAGTAGCACCAATTTGTCGCATGCGACAAATTCACACCAGGACCAATTTGTCGCATGCGACAAATTCACAGTAGCACCAATTTGTCGCATGCGACAAATTCACAGTAGCACTAATTTGTCGCATGCGACAAATTCACACCAGGACCAATTTGTCGCATGCGACAAATTCACAATAGCACCAATTTGTCGCATGCGACAAATTCACACCAGGACCAATTTGTCGCATGCTACAAATTCACACCAGGACCACTTTGTCGCATGCGACAAATTCACAGTAGCACCAATTTGTCGCATGCGACAAATTCAAACCAGGACCAATTTGTCGCATGCGACAAATTCAAACCAGGACCAATTTGTCGCATGCGACAAATTCACACCAGGACCAATTTGTTGCATGCGACAAATTCACACTAGCACCAATTTGTCGCATGCGACAAATTCACACCAGGACCACTTTGTCGCATGCGACAAATTCACACCAGGACCAATTTGTCGCATGCGACAAATTCAAACCAGGACCAATTTGTCGCATGCGACAAATTCACACCAGGACCAATTTGTCGCATGCGACAAATTCACAGTAGCACCAATTTGTCGCATGCGACAAATTCAAACCAGGACCAATTTGTCGCATGCGACAAATTCACACCAGGACCACTTTGTCGCATGCGACAAATTCACAGTAGCACCAATTTGTCGCATGCGACAAATTCACAGTAGCACCAATTTGTCGCATGCGACAAATTCACACCAGGACCAATTTGTCGCATGCGACAAATTCACAGTAGCACCAATTTGTCGCATGCGACAAATTCACACCAGGACCAATTTGTCGCATGCGACAAATTCACAGTAGCACCAATTTGTCGCATGCGACAAATTCACACCAGGACCAATTTGTCGCATGCGACAAATTCACACCAGGACCAATTTGTCGCATGCGACAAATTCACACCAGGACCAATTTGTCGCATGCGACAAATTCACAGTAGCACCAATTTGTCGCATGCGACAAATTCACACCAGGACCAATTTGTCGCATGCGACAAATTCACAGTAGCACCAATTTGTCGCATGCGACAAATTCACACCAGGACCAATTTGTCGCATGCGACAAATTCAAACCAGGACCAATTTGTCGCATGCGACAAATTCACACAAGCCCCAATTTGTCGCATGCGACAAATTCACACCAGGACCAATTTGTCGCATGCGACAAATTCACAGTAGCACCAATTTGTCGCATGCGACAAATTCACACCAGGACCAATTTGTCGCATGCGACAAATTCAAACCAGGACCAATTTGTCGCATGCGACAAATTCACAGTAGCACCAATTTGTCGCATGCGACAAATTCACACCAGGACCAATTTGTCGCATGCGACAAATTCACAGTAGCACCAATTTGTCGCATGCGACAAATTCACACCAGGACCAATTTGTCGCATGCGACAAATTCAAACCAGGACCAATTTGTCGCATGCGACAAATTCACACAAGCCCCAATTTGTCGCATGCGACAAATTCACACCAGGACCAATTTGTCGCATGCGACAAATTCACAGTAGCACCAATTTGTCGCATGCGACAAATTCACACCAGGACCAATTTGTCGCATGCGACAAATTCACATTAGCACCAATTTGTCGCGTGCGACAAATTCACAGTAGCACCAATTTGTCGCATGCGACAAATTCACACCAGGACCAATTTGTCGCATGCGACAAATTCACAGTAGCACCAATTTGTCGCATGCGACAAATTCACACCAGGACCAATTTGTCGCATGCGACAAATTCACAGTAGCACCAATTTGTCGCATGCGACAAATTTACAGTAGCACCAATTTGTCGCATGCGACAAATTCACACCAGGACCAATTTGTCGCATGCGACAAATTCACAATAGCACCAATTTGTCGCATGCGACAAATTCACAGTAGCACCAATTTGTCGCATGCGACAAATTCAAACCAGGACCAATTTGTCGCATGCGACAAATTCACAGTAGCACCAATTTGTCGCATGCGACAAATTTACAGTAGCACCAATTTGTCGCATGCGACAAATTCACAGTAGCACTAATTTGTCGCATGCGACAAATTCACACCAGGACCAATTTGTCGCATGCGACAAATTCACAATAGCACCAATTTGTCGCATGCGACAAATTCACACCAGGACCAATTTGTCGCATGCTACAAATTCACACCAGGACCACTTTGTCGCATGCGACAAATTCACAGTAGCACCAATTTGTCGCATGCGACAAATTCAAACCAGGACCAATTTGTCGCATGCGACAAATTCAAACCAGGACCAATTTGTCGCATGCGACAAATTCACACCAGGACCAATTTGTTGCATGCGACAAATTCACACTAGCACCAATTTGTCGCATGCGACAAATTCACACCAGGACCACTTTGTCGCATGCGACAAATTCACACCAGGACCAATTTGTCGCATGCGACAAATTCAAACCAGGACCAATTTGTCGCATGCGACAAATTCACACCAGGACCAATTTGTCGCATGCGACAAATTCACAGTAGCACCAATTTGTCGCATGCGACAAATTCAAACCAGGACCAATTTGTCGCATGCGACAAATTCACACCAGGACCAATTTGTCGCATGCGACAAATTCACAGTAGCACCAATTTGTCGCATGCGACAAATTCACACCAGGACCAATTTGTCGCATGCGACAAATTCAAACCAGGACCAATTTGTCGCATGCGACAAATTCACACAAGCCCCAATTTGTCGCATGCGACAAATTCACACCAGGACCAATTTGTCGCATGCGACAAATTCACAGTAGCACCAATTTGTCGCATGCGACAAATTCACACCAGGACCAATTTGTCGCATGCGACAAATTCAAACCAGGACCAATTTGTCGCATGCGACAAATTCACACAAGCCCCAATTTGTCGCATGCGACAAATTCACACCAGGACCAATTTGTCGCATGCGACAAATTCACAGTAGCACCAATTTGTCGCATGCGACAAATTCACACCAGGACCAATTTGTCGCATGCGACAAATTCACATTAGCACCAATTTGTCGCGTGCGACAAATTCACAGTAGCACCAATTTGTCGCATGCGACAAATTCACACCAGGACCAATTTGTCGCATGCGACAAATTCACAGTAGCACCAATTTGTCGCATGCGACAAATTTACAGTAGCACCAATTTGTCGCATGCGACAAATTCAAACCAGGACCAATTTGTCGCATGCGACAAATTCACACCAGGACCACTTTGTCGCATGCGACAAATTCACAGTAGCACCAATTTGTCGCATGCGACAAATTCAAACCAGGACCAATTTGTCGCATGCGACAAATTCACAGTAGCACCAATTTGTCGCATGCGACAAATTTACAGTAGCACCAATTTGTCGCATGCGACAAATTCAAACCAGGACCAATTTGTCGCATGCGACAAATTCACACTAGGACCACTTTGTCGCATGCGACAAATTCACAGTAGCACCAATTTGTCGCATGCGACAAATTTACAGTAGCACCAATTTGTCGCATGCGACAAATTCACACCAGGACCAATTTGTCGCATGCGACAAATTCAAACCAGGACCAATTTGTCGCATGCGACAAATTCACACCAGGACCAATTTGTCGCATGCGACAAATTCAAACCAGGACCAATTTGTCGCATGCGACAAATTCACACCAGGACCAATTTGTCGCATGCGACAAATTCACAGTAGCACCAATTTGTCGCATGCGACAAATTCACAGTGGCACCAATTTGTCGCGTGCGACAAATTCACAAAACCAAAAGGTGGCCGACCACTGTGGGGCTTCGCGCCACAAATGTTCCCGGCCACACTTTGGCACCTCCCCTCGCTTTCCCACCTAATTCACCATCCAGTCCTCTACTGGAAATTGCTCACTTTTCGTAATACGCTAAGCTGATAACCAACAGACGGAAACTACCAAATGCATATTGGTATGCTGCGCCACGTAGACTTTTCATTTGGTAAGGACTCCGTTTGATGAAAAGAAAATGATTAATGAAAATGAAAATTACAAAATGAAAATAGCCTTTTTTTGTAAAGTGCCAGTTTGGGGTAGAAAAGTGCCAGTTTTTTGCCACAAAATATGCCAGGGAAAATTTAGTGAAAATTTCAAATTTACTGAAAATCGAGACGCAGAGACTTCAATCGATAGTCCACTACGTTGCATTTTTACGGAAAAATTGCTTATTTTATGTAACTTGCACATTTTGCGGAGTGGTTTTTTGTGACTGTCTTCTTTGGGAAGATTTTAAAACTATTAGATTTTAGTTCCCCGTTTCTGGCAGATTCCGAAAACATGCATTTTGCCGATGTTTTCTAAATTCCCGAGCCCTCCAAGTTCACGCATAGGAGAAAGAGCGGTCCAGACGTCCGTGGTCGGCAGCCATTCGAGCATTGGTCCCGCTCTCTGCGCCTCCGAGCCGCGCTCGCTCTCTCCTCGCCGGCCGTGTTATTCTCCCCTTCGTGCACTATAAGGTCGAGTTTCGATCCCCATCTCTGTCGCTTTCAGGACCCACACACTCTTCACAACACCACCCGTCTGACCGTTGATTCTTCTTCCTCCTTCGCCAACAGACAATTAATTTTTTCCTCCGGAAATTTATGCTGCAACTGCGCGAAACGGAGAAAACAATCACGTGCATGGCTAGCCG
This sequence comes from Oscheius myriophilus, assembly GCA_964057215.1. Lineage (NCBI taxonomy): Eukaryota > Metazoa > Nematoda > Chromadorea > Rhabditida > Rhabditidae > Oscheius > Oscheius myriophilus. Next base: position 25,120,014 of record OZ059902.1, read on the forward strand.
GCGGGGATTCCCCGCCACCGAAGCAAATAAAAGGAGCGGCGTTTCGGCCGAAATTTGAGCCATTCAGAGAGAAAATGTGACTTTCAAAAGCCACGAAAGCGCATTGCGGTTTTTAGCCAAACACTGAATATTATTTGGTTTTTGTTAGGTTGGTGTATTTTTGTAGAGTGCCCAGCTGTGCTAACTGTGCAAGACCGTCAAAATGAATTTTTAAGTAATATTAAAAACTTCGCATCGGTTTTTCACATTGTTTAGCATTCGATATGTAATTTTTAAGACATCAAAGAAATTTCACAAAGGGCTTTCTAAATAAATCATGGCTTGCAAGACTTTGACCGACTTATGTTGCAAAAAACTGCTCGGCCACTTTGATTTCCTAACAATTTGGAAAAATTTTACAAAACACAAAGTGAAAACGTGAAACGCTTAAACATCGCAAATACGTAATTTACCAAGGCCAATATCATCTGATGTTTTAGCTTTTTAAAAAAGCTTTATAAAAGCGTAAATAATGTTTCGCTGTATTTTTAGTTTGTGCTAAAACTACTTCGGAACAACGTGCCAATGCTTTGGATAGGATACTCAGGCCGTGTAAGCAGCCAAATTGGCCGAAGTAGATTTAGCGAGTATAGGTGTCCATATTTTTTCTAAACGCTTTTGAAAAAATTAAAAATTGAGGACTTCTTTCTCATAACCAACTAAAGGAAAATGTAGGCTTTGCCACACTAGTTCGAACACTTGCTGAGTTCCAAAGAATGTGTTTTTAGAAAGTGTTTGTGTTTTTATGATTGTATAGAAAGATATGTTTTTTCAGACTTCAAAAGAATGAGAATCACACTTCCGTGTGCTATTTGTACATGCTCTGAAAGAAATTTTGTTTGGTGATCCTCAAAGCGAAAATTTTGAATTTGCGAACATTAGAACCTTTTTTGTTATCTTTTTAAAACCTCTTCTTTTTGTAAAAATAAATTTTTGTTCAAAGTCCATGGTTGTTCCTTTACATTCAGATTATAATCCGTTCTTGTAAACAATTTTTTTTTAATACGCTTGGAGAAACGTTGGCACGCCAGGAAGAGAGTCTCAACCCCGCCACCGGGCTTAGCCGTTGGTTCCCGCAGGTACTACAAACCTTGATACGGGGGAAACTTTACTTTACTTTACTTTACTTTATGAACAATTTTGGAAAAAATCCGATTCCCCGCTGGGACACAAAGACTGTGTTTTTCGGATTTAGGAAACATTGTATCTTAAGAGATACCTTTTTCAAGCCTTACGGCCCTTTTTTTCGCGAAACGCAGTTTTGCGTTTGTTCTGAAACCGACACAATTTTGTAACGTCTTTGTTTTCATGCTATAAAAAAACCTGATTGAGTATCGAACTAACCCCAATATCTTTATTATCAACTTTAACAAGGTTCAGTCACAAACCCGCACAATAGCTGTCACCCGTTATGTGACCCTGTTTAGTAGATGGCCTTTGCGGGTTTGGTCAATTGGCCTGAAGATCTGACGATCTCTGACGACTGAGAAATAGAGATTATAGACATGAATCACAAGAAATACAAATGTAATACAAAATAACCCCACTTTTAGAAAACTGGCCACTTTGCTTCGCAATCCACCTTCTGACATTTAGGCCTTGCTAAGAAGGCTAATCAGCACTCTTGCCTGATTACAAAGTACACGGCCTGAGCATAGATTATCCTTTAACTAAGGTCTGTCACGGAATTCACCCTTTCAAATGAGGGAATTATTAAAAGAGCTCGTGCTAGGGCGTAGTTAAGCTCCCACGCCATACTCCTACTTTAGAGAGAAAGAACGAGAGACAAAGAGACGGAGAAACAGAGAGACAGAGAGACAGAGAGACAGAGAGACAGAGAGAAATCAAACTCTTGCAAAATTCACCTTAACAAAAAGTACTTCCTTGTTTCACATATTTGCCTTTTCTTTTGCACTCTAAGCGTATTTTCAAACGTCATCTGCCTTTCCTCCCCGGTCGCTGCACTTTTGTTTTTCATTGGCTTGTCTGACTCTGGAGCACAACAACCATTCACAATTGACCTCAAACTCCCCTCCCTCCTTCCGGATTCGAAGTGCAGGCAGCAAAGCTTCCTCTCGCAAGACGCCAATAGATCAGAAAACCAGACCAGCTTATATGGGGAAGTTAATTTCCCCGGGCGAAACCTTTAATAATCGGCTGTTTCATAATAGTTGGGGTAGATTGTCATACTTTTTGTGTTGCTCGGGAATGATTTATGTTTCACGGAAGCCAATGTTTAGCCAGGTTTGCCACGTGCGAACAAATGTAAGCATTGAAAGTCATCGTTTGCTTAGTCCGCGAGAACGACAATTTTCGAAAGTGGTCTGTCTACAAGAACGAAATGCCACATCGTATGCAGATAAAACCGCTTTTTTGTTAACAGCTTCCACACAGCTCCATTTTTCAACAGTTTTAAATGAATATCACTGAAAAACGGTCTCAAATTGCTTCTATTCTTTGAGAAGATTCCGTTTTGAAGGTTGTAGTGACACCAATTTGCTAGCACATGAAACCTGTTCAAACAGTGGACTGCTTGTCTCGTGTATTAAATGGAACAGTCAGGGGATTTTACGAAAAACATATTCCCACCCATGCGCTTTTTGATAATATATATTTTCAGCTTGTTTCTGAATAAACATGTTTCTTCCCGGAATTTCAGTATTCGATCAATACTTTATTTCATCATTTTGTCATATTAATTTTCCAATTTGCTGAAACAATTGAGATGCAATTTACATTGATTATATATAGACAGCAACTATTTTGACGACGGACTAATTTAATACATTTAAACCCATCTGCGGCTTTCAAAAATTGGTATTCACTTTTACAGTTTGTCTCGAAACTAACAAAAGATGAGTATAGAAATTATAATTGGAAATATAAAAGAATTTTTTTTATTTATTATACATTATAGATTAGATTATAGAAGAACATTATAGATTCAGCCAAAAATATAACAGGATATATTTTTGGCTGAAACATGTAAACAGGTTTCTCTGTATATTATATTTGCCAAATTTCAAACAATCTTTGTTTTTGTAGTTTGTAGTGACTCCGAATTATGAAATAACGTTTTGTGCACCTGTCCAAATAGTTCCTTAATTCGTTCGTTTTAAACAAACAACGGAATTCTAGATTTGTGAATTTCAGTGTGTTATAATAAGTTTTAGTTTAATCAGCAATGGCTGTATCTCTCACTTTTCCCTCTTTTCTTTATCTCTGATTTTCCCCCACTCATACTAAAACTTTCTCTATATTTTTCCTTCCCCCCCCCCTTTGCTTGATATAAATTCCTTTTCTTTCCCATTTCACCCCCTATTACACCAAAAACCTGTTTCCACTTTCCTTTTGAAAATCACTCCTTTTTATGCCATGTTTGTTCGCCTTTTTAAAAAGTTGCATTTTTCTTTTGCAACCTGAATTACCGTTTTCAGAGTCCAGTCCCTCGTTTCATAACGTCAGCTTTCCGGAGTGGCCAATTTGCGAGAGCAAATATCCAATGCGGGAAACCCCCATGTCGCGTGCGCTTCACGTGCCATTGTCTGGTCCCTCAGTCGTCATTTTATCCCGTTTTCGTGGCAGACAAAGGTCGCCCGCCGCGCGATTTGGCCTCGGAACCGGGAATCCCGCATTAGAATATTGCGAGAGATTGAGAACGATCTCCGAGAAGAGAAGGATCTTAGGAAATTCTCAGGAAACTGTCTTAACGATATTTTCCGCCTTTGGAAAGATTTCCATAAAAGCGCATATAGAAGTTATCAAAAAAAGTACCAACCTTTTGCATTTATATTTGTTTATTTAAGTAAAACTGTTTTATAAAACTGTTTTCACTGTTAAATAATTTTTTCCTCTTAAAAAATACTTTTGCTTATAATTTAACTAACCACAAGGCGTAAGTCCGATTGATATTGGTCATTGAGGCAAAATCATTCAAATGAGACATTTTTCAATAACCCAATCATTTTCCTACCTAAATATCTGTATAAAAACTGTTAAGTTTATGTGGTTCTGAAGTTATGATAATTTATATTTCAATAAACACATGAAAAAGTTCTAAAACCTGTTTTAAGTGGTGTTTTTAAGCAAATAACTCAAAGCCCAGTCCACATCGGCAAATTTCGGAGACAAATTTCAACAAATAACGTCATTGGCTATTAAAATGACCATAACATATATTCCGGTCAGTTTCGCAAAATTAGGAAAAATGGACATATTTTTCAAACCATAACTCAGAAACTAGACTAGCTTAGCAATTTTTGAAGTCAAATTCTGAAATGGAATGTTGGAGGCTACCAAAAATATCAACAAAAAAAAAGATTTCGCGATTAGCAATTTCTCGTTTTCGCGATTTAGTGCGCAAGACGGGTATATCACAAATCATGCACGTAGTCACATTTTGAGCGTAGCGCAGGGACGCCTCTAGTCTACTGATCATTCGCTCCGGCGCCACTTTGAAAGAGCGCCGATCGATCTGCCGAAACCGGGAGGGGCCCGTCGTTTGTGATCGGCGCTCTCCCGTATTTATGGCCGACGCCCGTCTCTTTAAAAGTTCTCCCGATCTTTGTTGCCACTTTCTCCCGCATGCCGCATGACAAACATACCACCGACACCACACGCGAACCGGCCTCTCTCGCCTTGTTGCCAGCCGCTACCACTTAACCTGCCAGCCGCAAAGCCTCTCCTAATTCAGCGCAATCAGCTGATGCGCGGCAGACCCGCCGCTAATAAGTTCTAAGTACGCCCGCCTCGCGCCAGACGGGTGAAAAAGTGCCTGCTGCCAGCCGTCCAATAGGTGCCAGCCGGCTGCACGGATGGATGATACTGAAAGTTGCAAATCTTCCTCACGTTTTGCATTTGACAAGGAAGCAACTGCATGCACCAGCCGGCTGCCCTTGCAACCTGCCAGCCGTGCCACCGCAGCTGTCAATTACAACATCAGCTGTGAATTTCGGCTTGCGAAATTCAAAATATTGTTTTAGTTTGTCAAATAGTATTACCACCCGGCTGGCAGTGTCTACGTGACAGTCGGTAAAAGATTTCTTCGCGCGATAGGCTTGAAATGGTGTCTGTTTCATTGTGCAAAAGCAGGAAATCAAATTTTTAATTGGTGTATTAGACACTTTTTTACTTTTTTTATTAAACTTATTTTTTAGATGATACTGCTTTGTAGTTTGTAGTGAGGCCAAATATTATAATAGATTGCCAACATGTGAAGCCTGATCAAACAACCAACTGCTCTTTCTTTGTTTTAAACGAACATCGGACCGTTTGGTTTTTGAAATTAACTGAGTCATACGAAGAGAGAGAGAGAGAGAGAGAGAGAGAGAGAGAGAGAGAGAGAGAAGGTTCTCTCTCTCTTTCAATCACTGCCTTTGTCTCTTTGTCTGTCTCTCACTCTCACTATCTCTCCTTTACTATCACACTCATTCTGTCACTCAGTAAAATACACACACTCTCTCTAAATCTATATCTGCCTGTTTCCCTCTCTCTCTCTCTCTCTCTCTCTCTCTCTCTCTTTCTCTTTCTCTTTTACAAGTGGGCAGGTTTTAAAGCCCACGTGTGCGCAGTTTCTGTCTTTCTTCTTCTTTTTTTACGCACTGTCTGTCTCACGTGCTACGTACGCGCTGTCGCCAAAACCAATTTCTTCGAGAAAAGACTGATTACCTCAATTTTATGTCCGTACGCAAGTTTCTCATAAGTACATGTTACGCCAACAATTGTAAATCCAGCATTTTCAAATAGCATAAAACTTCTGCCTAGCCATAAATCTGGTATTTATAGTCAATCTTTTCTTCTTCAAGTGTTTTAATACGAGAAAATCTTTATCAGAAAACTTTATATTTTTGGTTTTTTTGGCAAAAACTTGAGTCCCTGTTTCACCTTTGCGAAAACTCTTTGATCCGACATTGTCTCTGCGACTTGGATACTTGGTCTTTGCGCGTTTGGCTCCAAGCTCATTATCTCTGCGGCGTCAGGATTGCACTAAACTACATATGTGTGGACTACCACTTGTGGTATGTGAAAAACAAGTCAAACTTTGTGTTGTGGAAAAAGTTTTTGCAGAACAAAATGGGCTTAAAACCTTCATTTTATGTATAATTGTTGCTACTTCACTTGTGTCAACAGCATGTCAAAAACGCACTTTGCTTATCAATTGTGCGTTTTGTGTTACAGTCATCAATCTACGTTCTATCCTAGCAAAATTACTACCTTTTCCATATTTTAAGCCTAAATTTCAGATTACTCTCCAGCGTGGTGGCTTAAAATTTGCATAATGCGTTATCGTAAGCGGAGAGCAGGCTATGAACAGTTTTCGGTGGGACAAATGAGAAATTAGTACGATGGATGCTAAAACATATACAATTTCAGGATGCAGCTTTTCTTGTTTTGCACGCATTTAACTGTGTGAACCATTTTGCGCAAAGAATTAGAATTCTCACATTTTATGGTTTTAAATCAATGAATGTTTGAGAAAATATCGGTTTTGCCAAATTTTGGGCAACACCGGTCATTTGTTATAAAAAGGGACCGTCAGAGGGACTTTCCGATAGTTACAAAAAACACGATAAACCCATTGAGACATCAAAGAAAAATGTTTCGCTTTTTTAAAAAAGCGTTTAAAATTATTTAAAGTCATTATTTGGGTCAAACGCACCCGAAAACGCAATGACCGCTTTTCTATTACCCATTTGCGCACCGCTTTTTTTTAACCAAAATATCTTCAAACATTGTTTCAGCACGTGGTTACCTTATTTTTCCGTAGCTAATACAACTTTTTTTTAACATTTTTCTTGATTAACTAAACCATTCAACATGAAACTCTGATTTGTACGTTTAAACTACCACTTTTCGTTTTGCGCACTTTTTGTAAATATTTAACTTAGTAAGTAATTTAAATTGAAATTAAATGTACTTTACTTGTAATTGTAAACTATTTAAGTGAGCGGGAAAAACATTCCGCCAATAAAGTTTGAGCTATCATTTTACACTTTTGTAACTTAAAATTTAACATTGTTTTGTGTTTTTCTACATTTTAAGTTTTCTTGCACAGTTTTCTCTTTTCTTGCACAGTCTTCTTGGCTGCTTCTTGTAGAAAAAACATCTACAAGTTTAATTGTTTCATTTCTATTTCAACCCCACAGTTTTGAAAACAACCGGACAAAATAAACATCAAAAATTTCGAGGCGTTTAAACAAAAAGAATTTCATTCTTACTTGATGCTTACGACATTTACACGAACCGAATTTTTTCTAAGTTAATGCTAATTTTCTTGCAAATTCTGTGTTTTTTGCAATTTATCCGCCAAAGTATGAAAAGCCCCTGACTATCCCTTGAAGTCTTCTTTGTATTTGGAACTGAACTTTGTTTCATTGGTGGGTCGTAGGGTGCGAATAAATAAGCATTTCGAAATTCGATTGTTCCAAATCGATCCATTTTGTTCTGAAACGTGTCCGTCGGCCGCCGGACCACGTGATTGAAAGTAAACAATCTCAGCGCAATATGTTTTATAAATCGAGTGAACGCCGCCAATTCCATTTTTAATTTACCATTTTCTATATTTAATGTGACGTCACTTTTCGATTCCCCCCACTTCTCCTTACAAATCACGACCGCTCAGGGGCACAAAATGATCTCATGTCATCACAGTTCGAACTTCCCGCCGGCCCGTTTGGTGCCGATCTCTTTCGCAAACCGGCATTTTGTGCGCATAAAACACACTGTCTCGCGATGGTTTACTTTCCCTACTTGGTGGTGGAACTTTCTGGCCTAAGAGTGAAAAATTGGAAAACTACCGAATTTACAGTTCTCAAACTCAACTTTCACAAGGTTTTTAGTATTTATAGGCTAGTATTTCCATTTATTATTCCCTCTATTCTGTTTTCTATATTACTCTTTCATCACATACTTTTTCAATATAAATGTTTTTTTTTATAATATAAGTATAAAAGTTTCGTTAAAGTACTTTCGCAATAAATCTAAATAAAAGTTTAATGCCTTAAAGATATATCATTTTGTTTAACTTCTCCAAAGAAGGCTAATTTTGTAACTGAATATATGTTTTTGCTGTTTTTCCTGCTTTGTCATTGGCTTTTGGTGGATTACGCAAATTTCATTTTCATTCTCACGCCGCATTGCGTACAGAATTCGAAATAATAGAAGGCGTGCGGCGGAAAATTCTATTCTCCGAAAAGTTTGGCCCCCAAGAAACATTTTTTTGACGATAAATGGACTTTTTATAATATTTTTTACTTTCGATGTGTATATTTCATATTTCATTTATACATATGTTTCCATTTTTCCTTTTCATCTCTTTTTCGTTATGCTATCTGACACTTAATTCAATCTGAGCTATGGTCAAGATTTTCGATATTCACCCGCTGCATTTAACAAAGTTTAAACACAGTTCATTTAACACAGTTCTTAAAAACATAGTTTTTGCGTTAAATATATCCCCTATGATATCCTTTTAAGACAAAGATCACCCTTCCTTTGCAAGCGATCTTCGCCAAAGAGAAAAGGGCGATCTAATTTTCTCCGGTATCGTTGACCAAAATGAGATCGTTATCCCCCTTTGTCATCGAGCGATCATTGGTCATTTCTGTATATTTATGCAATGCGTAACATACCTACAAGTCTTCAAACATCACCTTCCCTCTCGCTCCGTTAATGTAGTAATTCGTGAATAATGAACAAGTCTTTGCAAGAAAGTCGTCATTTTTCTGCAAAGTTTCCTCCTTCCCGGAATTATTATTGCTTTAAGGCATCATGTCGATTTCTCTCTCACTTTTGAGTTTTATGCCAACCAAAGCGATTGGGGGTTTCCAATTATTTTCCAATCAACTTTAAGTTTACCTAGGTATAAATCTCGAAAGTGTAAATCGAGAAAGATGCAGCTGTTGCACTTTTCATTGCATAGTTTCTCAGCTGGTGCACTACACCACCAGATGTTGAGGCGTAATTTCATTAACTCAACTGTCAATATGAATTGCGTAAAAGATTTTTTATGTAATAATGGAATATTTAGTAGAAATGGCTCTATACAAGATTGCTATCATGTTATAATTTGAAATTTGGTTAAATTTGTATCTCTATATCTCTCAATGCCTTTGTATGTTTTCTCCCCTTCATTCGTTTTAGCCCATTTTTTATTTTTCCAGCCTTCTGAACCCTCTTTCTTTTCCTCAAATTCTTTGGAGTCAGTTTAAAAGCACTTTTTTATTGTAAAAGTTACATTACGATTCTGAACCCGTCTGTCCAAACTTCAAGCCTTAACGGTTAAGAAACGGGCGTTACTGACTTTTTGGACCGGAAATTCCCAAATAATTTTGTGAAGCTTGACGAAATTTGCAAATATAGTTCCCGCCAATTCTATTTCGAAGCTTCTTAGACATGAGTCAAATTGATTGTGATATTCAAATTACACATTTTAACATCAAAATCTGTTTAAATGGGGCGTGGCTTTTTTTCCAAATGAAGAATTAGCTAGGAGTACAACTCTAAACGTTGAACTATTTATATAGTTAACACAGGTGGTTTTTATGTCTACAAGTCGTAAAAGCTTTTTGAAACTTAAGCTACCATCGATACTGTAAGCTTCTGAGTTTTGTGAGCTCCGGCATTCTATCTCAAGCTTGAGAAGCGAAAAATTGCCTACATGAACACTTTCTAACAACGTGCCGTTGTTTGGATGTTGTTTCCAAAACAACGCGTGCTACATTGAAACTTCAGGCCGTGTAAGCAGCTAGTTTGGCCGAAGTAAATTTGGGAAGGTGTGCACAATTTTTAAATAAAACTGTATTACTTTTGAATTCTCTTCATTTTTCGCCTCTCTACCAGTGATATCTAAACTTCACACATCACTGTTCACCATTTTTTGAACTTTTGAGCTCTATTATACAATCACCAGCTTTGTGAATTTTAACCAGGCGCGGGTGGGTCGACCGAATAATCAACGCCGCCCGATAGGCTATTTCCCTTATCTCCTTTGCGTTTTGATGCCGATCTTTTCCTCCCTTTATACCCGGGTTCAACTTCTTTTCTCACATCTATTTTTCAGCACCACATCGAGCAACCTTCATACAACTACATACAATTCGATCCCCTTTCTCATTTCTAGCTTGCTCAGCTACAAATTTCTCTCAATACTAAACCTGTCAAAGTTCGGTAACAGTTTTTGATGGTTCTGACGCACGAGAGAAACTGGAATGCCACGCGGCAACTATTTATAGAAGTTTTCTATTACAGTGGGATTTATGGGGACAAGTTCAATGCAGAGATAAGCCTATTCAAGGGAGAATTGAGCGGAAATAGACTTTTGAAGGCAGCGGTAGAGGAATTCCTTTTTTAAAATCACTTTCGAGCGGACATTTTTTTCTAACTGAGATTCATATGAGTTGGCGAAGTATTTATATGAAGTGAAAATTTTGTTTTATACAAACTTAATTTGGTATTATATCGTTTGAAACACCCTGAAATGGGATCTAAGGGTAATTTCGACGACAAAATGAAACCAAGTGATTTTAAATCAAATTTTCAATCATTTCTCTTTTTTCAGCAAACGTTATTGAATTCATGCTAACTATTAAATAATTACGCTAAATTGTAAGTTTGAAAAGGAAGTCGTTTTTTTAAAGGTTCTATATCACATTTCGAATCAATGGTAATTTCTTTGATGGCGTTGAAAGCGACATTTTGTGTTTTCTTTAACCTGCTATCGATTCTCTGATTTGGTTTGGCAACTTAATTTTTGGAAGTTTTCTAATATTTTCCGTTTTATAAAAATTAAGTGATGAGGTGTAGTTTTGAAAATAATTTTTTTGACAAACCGATTTGTAGAGTAAAAAATACATTGAAATTGCTCAAACAGGGAAATTTAAAAATATACGGAGACGAGAATAACTGCTTCTTGTCATCTTACTCACTCACCCAAATTATATTCGATATTATGAATTTTTCGCCAACATAACATACAAAAATCACTTTTGGCAACAAATAACCTGCTTTTTTAGGATGTTCTGTCAAGCTTCTGAGCAAACTTCTAGTTTTTCAATATAAAAAACCTTAATGTTTAAAAAAAACCAGCGAAAATTTTTAAATGTTTAAATTTTTAATTTTTAATCTTTAAAAAGGCAAAAAGAATCAGTGCAACATGTCGCTTAACTCACTCAAATGCTAATCGATTTTCTGGATTGTTTCGCGAATTTTGATTCAAATAACGAAAATCGCTGTTTGCAACGTACAGCCTTGTTGTTTTTCGGTTGCTATCTCCAACTTCTAAGCAACCTGTTTCAAATCACACGATCTTTGTGATTTGTGAATTATTTGCACAGACGCGCCTAGGCAAACCAAAAGAAAGTCCGAACGAACTCTTAATGTTCTAACTAATTGTAAAAATTGTTATAGTGTTCACAAGTACTTTTAAAGCCTTTACTTTTTCACTACAAACAAAGTCTAGTACATGAAAATGTGTGAAAATGTTAGCCCATTGACCAGCGCCAGTTTGTAATCAAGATTGTGACAATCCTCTGACTCTTAATCGGATTCGGTGGATCACACATCTTGACCATTCATATATGGCCCAATTAACGGTTTTGTCTCTGAACTGCTGACAAATTGTCTACTTTCAGTTTAGTGAACCTGTTTGTTTGTGAGTGATTGAAAGAGTTCGCCAAACTTTGACACGTTTCGTTTTTCGCGGTACCCTACGGAAATTTCCTTAAACTCCAATGCCTTTAAACAGTTATTTTTCTTCCCTAGACTTTACAAAACCCCAAACAAGTACCCGGATGTCCGAGACGACCTTGCAACTTTGCATCGCCGCACTCGCCTGCACCTCAAAAGATCTGCACGAAAAAAATTAGCATTGCTGACCCACGTAGACCACTTGACTTTTCGGTTCTAAACTCTGACGTTTGTGCAAAAACCGCAGAAATCAGTTCCCATTGTCTGGAAAAAGCAATGAAAACAATTTTTTTTTGCTTGCGACTTTTCCAAATCTCATCATTTTTGGTGCTAGAAATAAAAATCACTGTCTCACAGTCTATTTTTTTGTGGTGTGGGTGGGCTTGAGAATTTATAAAATCACTAGAAGTTAAAGCTTCCCAAGCGGGCCCCAACTTTTATGGCTTGGGCAACATTCGGCCGCCTAAAAATGTTCTTGCGGTCTTCGGCCGCTCAAGAACGCGGCCTGTGTCCGGTTATTTTCGGGCCTTCGACCGAGATGATACAATCATAGATATTGTGTTTTTGAGAATTTTTGCATGTGAGTTTAATTTGGCACTTCAATCGTGATCTTTGAATAATAACGGGAAAATGTCCCTAACTTTTGATAGCTTGGCCGCATTCAAAGTTAGGTTAACTTCGAGGAGAATTAACAAATTGCCCTAAAACGTTTTCTAATTCTTAATTTGAATCGGAGTAAACCATATGCTAATTTTCCCAATCCAATTAAAATATTTTTTATTTTACATACGATTAGCCTGAGATTTGGAAAGGAGTCCCCTGACGATCCCTTTAATTGATTCACGGCCCGTTTTCCTAGCAGTAAATTCAGTTTTTACCGGGAGTACTTTTAAAATGAGGTACAGGTATATTACTGTTGCTACTTCAATTAAATATTTTCCTTTAGAGGTAGGATAATTTTGCTTTTTTTTCATTAAGCCAACTAAATTTTAGACTTGTTGAAATTTTTATATCTACACTGATTTCGTGTTCTGGGTTAACACTTTATTGAAAATTTGTCCGACGAAACCCCATTTTGCTTTTTCCTCTGTTGAAACATTACAATTTTGTGTATTGATTGTTTTTTGAGATGTGCGCGGCGCGATTGCTCGTTTTATTGATTAGTATCAGAAATCTCATTTGGAGCCGATTTTCCCTCAAATGATGACAAATACCACCCTTTAAAAGTCACGGGTCAACAAGTAGAGATTTGTCGTTGAAATTTCTTATCTATTAGCTTCTCATATCAGTTGTACTCTGTCTTCCCAACCAATTTCAAAATTTGCATGTCCTTCCCGCCGAGATCGGAAATTACATGTTTACGACTGAGGGGTTTCTCTGATTCCTCTGCCCCTCGCGCAGTCGACCCCCCGCATTTGTCTCCATGGAGTCCTGGGCATAATTGCTTCCGCCTGCGTTATCAGAAATGCTGTCACATGCAATCCCCGCTCCAACCTTTCAAAGTGCGACGAGAAGATCAAAAGTGGCTGCTGTACATGAACAACACGGAGGGTTTCCAAAGCGCCATAGATCACGAAATCAATCTGCGTAAACAAGAAAACGCTCGTGTGCACTTGGATACGTGCCAAGAAGTGATTTAGTCTATGCTTCTATGAGCAACAGGTGCAAAAAAGGTGTTTCCGGAACTGTTGGCTACCTGGAATTTGTGTCGATTTCTGAGCATTTCAAAGCTGCAAGCCTGACAAACATCTAACACATTTGAGGTAGCAGCGATAGTTCTAGAAATCAGGAATCAGAAGACGTCTGGATAATGTAAAAATCAGATGTTTCGCAATCAAGCTTTGAATTGACCATAATGTTCTAGTTTGTAAAACAGTAAGACTGCATTTTTAACTTTTTCCAAACAGACCGATGGAGTCTTAAAACACTACACACACTTTTCATCAAGGACTTAATTAATATTGAAACTGCTACGTTACCACATAGACCTTAAATTGAATTGAAATGATCTGAAACATCTTAAGAAAACGCGAACAAGCCTTAGTCCTCCCGTAATCTTACTTATACGTGCATTAAGTTAAGGTAACCTTAGTCACACTGATACGCAATGTCTGTATGAACTCAACCGCGCTCTCTTAAAAAAAATTGTAACTTAAGACTCAAACATTTGCAAAGCACACTTATTTTTGAATTTTATAGTTCTTTGGGAAGCGATAATGTCCAAATTTCCTGTCTTTAAGTCAACTTTTTCAAAAATTTCATTTTTATAAAACATTTTTTCAATTGCATTTCAACTGCTTCATATTCAAGTCCTGAGAACTGAAAGTCTCAGAAAAAAATGGTTGTTATATTTTCATGCATACCGATAGTTTCCGCTAACATACACAGGCACATTTTACGTGATAGTTAAAAAAAAAGATCGATTGCTTTTTTTAATCTTGAAAAGTTGAGTTTGAAGCGAATCATGAAAGTTGGACCTCAAGGCCCCATAAGAACCCTAAGGTAAAGGTAAAATAGCACTATTCAAACTGAATTTCTCGCTTTGAGCAAAATCTATTTTTGCTCGAATTGGCGTCAAATTAGCTCGAAAAGTTGAAACAATGGCTCAAAACATTCGTCTCGAAACATGCATTGCGAATACCACCTTAGTTTTCTTAAGGCTTGCTATAGCTTATCCCCTACAGCTAACAACTTTAATGGAAATTTCCCACTTGTGGCAAACACACCTTATTAATTTCTGACTAAGATGTGGTTTGCGAGCTTATTTTAGTGTGTGAATTGTTGAGTTTACTACAAACATCACTATCGCTGAAACATGAAACATAAGATATTTGTGATTTGAGTCCGCGTGATTTGCACCCATTCGAAATGTTCAACGCTAGTGTGCATTTCGAACAGTCACACGTTTTTCATAGCTGAGAAAACAGTTTTTCAATTAGTTTTTCTATTTTACCCTTTTCATTGTGACAGACTTCAAACACCCAATTTTCGAGCGTATTTCGACATTTTGCTCCCAGTTTTCGGGTGAGTCTGACTGTTCGGGCGATTAATTTCTTGAACTCAACCACGTGTCGACGAAAATTCCTTCAAAGATCAGAGACGAGTTGTGACGAAGGAGACGACCTTCGGAAAACGGAAAAACTTTGAAGCAGCCGGGTTACGGTAGTAATGGTGAAAAACAACTTTGTGGCCTTAGGTAATGGTGAAAAACAACTTTGTGGAAAAACTGAGATGAAACTGCGCTTTCTTAACTGACAAGGTTTTCAAAAGCAAAAACGATTAAATAGCGATTGTTTGCACATGGTAAACAATGATGCCTCAACGCAAAAGTTATTGACTTCCAAACTTTAGCTGTTGAAAAAGTAATTAAACGTAAAATTCTAAATTTATCCAATTTTGACCATTTCTATTATTTAAACGAGCAAAATTGGTGTATGATTTTTTGAATGCGTTTGTTTTTGATTCCTTTATGTTCCTCGCCCCAGTTTCCGTTTGTTTATTACAACACTGCCGAATCTTTAAAGAATTCGGAGCCGAGATCAAACAATGTCTGATAACGATCGCGTTGTGATTCGTCACCATGGCGCAAAGTCTCCAATTTTGACTTCTCACGTGTGCTTTTAGTGTTTCTAATGAGGGAAGTCCGCATTTTCAATTTCAAAGTTGCCCAAATTCAGACCTTTAAAACGTAATTTTTTTTAAACATCTTCTTTTTTAAAAATTGAACTATTGGCATAATTAGGGTTTATAAAAACAGACAGCTTAAAGGGTTTCTGATGGGTCCAGCAACGAAAAGCGCATGTCGTAGGCGGCGCCAAGTGCAGGTACGCATGATTATGAGGGACCCGATTTTAATGAAATTTTACCATTTTTTAACCATAGACCACAAAATGAAACATTAAACAAACATTTATTCACCTCTTCTTGTATGTTTGTGCATGTATGTTTACCCAATAATGTGATTTCTGCCACAGCCTGCGCCGCGCAGCCCAGAAAGATTACAATCCCTGCGCCAACATGATTTCTTGCCTGCACACACACCGATAAACCAGTGCTTACGTGACTTTTAGCAATCAGGAACTTGGATTTTTTCCATCTGTTTGTCGAACTGACGCCATAAACTGGTTTGGTTTCTGATGTGTGCAGGCGCGCAGGAGCGGGGAGCAGAAATTCAAGGCTGCACATCCATCAAACTTTGTATGGATAGGCAAACTTAGAAAGAAGCACAATCGTTGAAATTTACATATTGGAATTCATGACCTTTTTGAAAATTGGTATTTAAAGAGGCAGTCAAAGGCTTTCCTGTTCTTTCTCGATCGGATGCGGTCGAAAATTATGCGAATCAACTATGCAAAATTGTCTTGCATCCTCCTCATTTCGAGGACTTTCTCATCCAATTAGAATGAAATTCGTGATCTTTGCATGCCTTGTAAATGCCGGAAACGCAGGGCGTACTGGCCCTCTACAAATCTGTAGAAGAAGACCCGTTTTATCGACTTTGGGGCGTTTGTTTCTCGAAAGCGGTGAATTTTTGGCCCATTGTTATATATATTTTCATAATCAGCGCATTGTTCTATATTGTTTTAGCCAAAGTTGTAAAACCCGCCTGACTGTCCCTTTCAAGTGGCTTCTGCGAATGGCACTCTTCTGAGTTTTACACATAGCAGCGTTTTTTAGATGTTGCAGCCTGCCCCGCGCAGCCCGGAACTCCAATAATCCCTGCGCAAAACGATTTCCTGTCTGCACCCGATAAAATCCTGATATCAGCTTAAAATCTTTTCCCAGTTTCACGTGAAACTCACCATTCTCCAGGTTACAGATCACAGGCCATGTGTGATTTGTTCCCTTTTCGGTTACGATCCCGATCTCATTTTGGTCCGGCGCGCAGGCAGAGATCGGAGAATCAGGGGCTGCGCTGATGTTATCAGCCTGCACCTTACACAAATCAGTCCCGTCTACGTGACTTTTCGCGTTTTAATCAAAGTCACGTAGAAGTTGTTCGAATTTCAATTGTTTCGTGTCCGTAGAGTGGAATTACCTTAGGAATAAATTGGTGTTGCGCGGTAACGCGATTTGACACGGAGATACGAGATTTGCAGCGCTTTTACGTTTCGGAGACAAAAAGCGTTGCAAACCATGCAACCTAGACGGGATAACCTTTAGTCTTTCTATTTCACTGTCTGATTTTTTTTTATTTTTTACTTTCCTTTCTATGTTTGCATCTTTCTAAGTCCTCGCAACATTTTCCTTTCATTTCGTACACCCATCTATTCTCAAACAACCATAAAATCAAAATCGCTATTCAATACTTTGAATAGCATTTCAAAGTACTAATCCGAGAGCTAATTCGCCATTCACAAAGTAATTTCCTCATAATTTATTCGCCCTTCGAGGTAGACTCTAGCCGCCTTCATTGCCCAACCTAATTTGCTATTTATCATCATTCCCTGATACTAACACGGGAAATTGTGATACTACAAGGTGCAAATGTGCTTTAGAGTTTCTTTCGCAATTACAAACTTCAGCGCAGACATAAACACGATTAATGTGCCCTTTGTGTCATTTTCTTGATAAGCTACACAAAGCTGTAACGTTTGAGCACAAACAAACATGGAAACAAATTTACGCTTACAATTACACAGACACAAACACACAAACTCGCGCGCACACACGCACACACGCACACACTCACACACTCACACAAGCACACACTCACACATTCACACACTCACACACTCACACACTCACACACTCACACACTCACACACTCACACACTCACACACTCACACACTCACACACTCACACACTCACACACTCACACACTCACACACTCACACACTCACACACTCACACACTCACACACTCACACACTCACACACTCACACACTCACACACTCACACACTCACACACTCACACACTCACACACTCACACACTCACACACTCACACACTCACACACTCACACACTCACACACTCACACACTCACAAAGCCCAAATCACACATATTGATCCCAGAAAGATCACGAAAACACCAATTCTGAGCCCCATTACGATAACAGACTGACATCTGCCATAATCCGACCGCCCTAAACCATTTCACTCGTGGTTGGCTGACGATAATCCCAGATTGAATTGCGAGTTTGCCAGTTCCTCATTTTTAAAGGGCGCTCAGTCATTTCCTGCTGTTTTAGAGTGCCCTGTACTTTGTTAATAGCCTGAAATGCAGTTTCATTGTGTACACAGAACAAACTACAGGTTTGTGATAAGGACATCAGAAGTCAGTTTCTTTATCTTTTGGTATCGTGCTTTCCCTGTTTAGCTTCTTTCAGTCGTAAAAATGTTAGTAAAGGGACCTTGTGTTACGTTTTCCTAAAGTGAAAACTTTCCAATAGAACAAAACTTTTCCATCTTCAAAAGTGCATACATCTTTGAAAATAACTTTCATAATCCCCCGCTTCTCCTCTTGTTCTTCTTTCGTCTCTCGTCTCTCTTCTCCTCTCTCTCTCTCTCTCTCTCTCTCTCTCTCTCTCTCTCTCTCTCTCTGTTTCTCTTATTTCAACCTCTTCATTGTCATATGTTTTCCGCCATCAGCAAGCTACCGTACTTCATTTCTTCCCCTTGCGCCTAGGCCACGCCCCTGCCACATTTTGCTCCGGCGCCGGTCTCTCCCCGTTCCTTGAAATGATCAGCGCCGTCTTTGCATCACCTAACCCTCTGATAAGCCTCCTTGCTCCGCCCCTTTGTCTCTGTACCCTCCTGACATCCTTACTTTTCAGATGTTCTCTCAGCTGGCCACGCTGGACCACACAGACATCTTCCATGACGTGGCGTCCACGGCGCTGGACGACCTTCTGCGTTCGTCGGTGCTCAACAACCCCCTTATACCGCTCCACCTCCCGCCTCCCCAACCCGCCCAGTTCATGCATCCGCAGGTGGGTCGGCCTTCGCGGACCAGTCACTTAACCCACAGGGCTTCCAGCAGTCGATGTCTTCCGATGCACCAGCTCCCACCAGGGGAAGAAGAAAAAACAGCACCCAGAATCTGATCTGTGTGGTGTGCGGAGATCAAGTAAGTTGATCGCGGGCGATCGGAAATCAGACACCAAGCTACGACTACAGTAACCCGGGAGCCAAGCAAGGGCGCGATGCTATCTTCTTAAACTGTTACGCGCATGGTTTAACAGCAGGCGTTCCAAACTTTAGATGTTGTAGTAGAAACATTCCCTTCCCCATTTTGCAGACAGTCTCTACTTTGCATTCTAGTTAACCTTCTGGTATACTAAACTAACTTAAAGTCACCGTAAGGGGCTTTAAGGGGTTTTGATTTCATTTTTCGATTGGATGCGGTCGGAAAATATTCGAATCAACTAGGCTAAATTGTCTCGCACCTTTCTCCTTTCAGAGCTTTATCATTCAATCAGAATGGAATTTGGTGCATTAGCATGTGTTGTAAACGCAGGACACGCTGGGCGTACTAACCGTCTACAGACCTGTTTACGGAGACTCATTTTTGGAGGCTTAGAGGCGTATTTTCTCGAAAACGATAATTAGGGGAGCCATAATCAAAATATATTTTCATGATGAGCGAATTTTTCTTTTATAATTGAGCCAGTGCTGTAAAACCCGCCTAACCTAGCGATCTATCTTAACTCTAATTATAAACATGCTTAGCTAAGAATGGACGTTCCAAAGTTTAGCTGTTAATTTCTTTATCCCACGAGCTGTTGCAATCTTTCAACACTCCTGCAAGTTACAAAACGAAAACTGACCGTTGGCCTTCTATTTTTGGCCAAATTCTGCATTATTCCTGAATTTCAACTCAAAACTGGTTTTTAGATTCGACCATGTAAACAAATATCTTTTACCACGGTTTGAAGTTTGATCCAAGCTGACCTAAAATATAATATTTGATAAAAATCGTTTCAAAATTTTAATTTTAGGCCTTCGGCAAGCACTACGGCGTTAACGCCTGCAATGGCTGCAAAGGTTTCTTCAGAAGAAGCGTCTGGAATAACCGCCAGTACCTTTGCCGCTTTGACGGACACTGCTCCATTGCTAAAGGTACCGTAATCCCCTCGTTATCAAGGATTTCCTATTTTAAGAACACAGAAATGTCTGCAGAGCCTGTCGACTGAAGCAATGCTTTTTGGCCGGAATGAACCCTAGAGGTTTGTAATCATTTTCAAAAACCGGCGGTTGGTATTAGGTGAAAAAGCTGAACACGGTTTTCGCCACGTATATACGGTTGCGTAGCGCATTGGTAGTGTTCTAATTTTCAAAACTTGCGACCCGAGTTCGAATCCGGTCACGGGTTTTTTTTTGATTTTTTTTCCATTATATAAGTCTAATATAACTAGTATAACTGATAAATGAACGAGTTCTTTTTGTTAAAATTTAATACCGTGACCAAAACTTGACTCCCGTAACCCGGTTAATAAAAAAAATGCTTTTCCACATGCGAGTTTTCCCATTGCACCGTGACCGATTTACATACCGTACTTTTCGAAAATGCATTGGAATACCGTAGCCATAATTAGCTTAACGTACGTTAGCCACAATTAACTACCGTATCCCGAACATGACCAAGAGTTATACTTTTCGCCAAATCTACTACGGTAAATTTGGCTGCGTAAGAGGCCTGAGTATTCAAAACTGCATACATTGCTTTTGTCACAACATCGAAACATTGGTACAAAGTTGTTTTTTGCATCAACTTTACCGAAATGGAATAATAGCTAAAGGGAAGGAAAAATAATCTTCGATTTGGTGTTGCAAAAGTTTTTAAGGACGTTGAAAAAATATATTAAAGCGACAGTTAGGAGAGTTTTTTATTTTATTTTTGATCAGATACGTCTTAAAATTATGTGAATCAACTATGCTAAAATGTCACGCACCCTCCTCATTTCCAGTGCTATCTCATCGAACTGGAATGAATTCGTCATAATGGCATGCTTTGTAAAAGATGGACACGCAGGGCGTACTGGCTATCCGCACAATCTGCGGATTTTCGGCCTTTTTTGGCAAATTTAGAGCGTATTTATTCGAAAACGGCATTTTTGCCACTCATCATCATATATACTTTCAGCGAATTGTTAACTATTTATTGAGCCAGTGTTGTCAATCCCGCCTGACTGTCCCTTTAAAGATCCTTTAAATTTCAACCTATTTTTTCCTTTTTCTGATTTGTTACTATGCATATATTCTCTGTTCCCGTCCTCCGATAGCTGTAAATAGATTTCCTTGCGCTTGTGGGCTTCCGCCCTTCCGCTCGACTGTTTGCAATCTTTGCCACTGCCGGGAATCACAGAGTCCACCTCGTGTAGTTCTAATTTTAGCGCGCTTAGAGTACACATTAAGTTAGCTTTTGACGCCACCGTTCTGGTAGCTACCGATTCCACGCACACACTGTGTGTACACTCGGCGGGGATAAGAGTGCACTATTTTCTGGGCGAATGCGGAAATAGAGGGATCATTGGTGCCGTCTGGCATCAAACTACAAAAAGCGATATGTTTGCACGAAAATTGTGACTCGGCCACAAACGGGGGCTTTCCAATTACGACTGCTATTTTTATCTTGAGTGATGTAAACTAAAAGTGTCGCAAAGTGTCTCAACGTAGACAAATTTTCGTTTGCATGGATTCAGGGCAATTGTTTTTCTAAAAGGCCGGAATTACCCTTTAAATCAACTATCGGGAAGGATATCTAGTGTTCGAAGATCGGTCAAAGTCTGCCCTCGAAAACATCTATGTGGGCGTTGGTTTATTTCCGAAAGGGGTCGACACTTTTTCATTTTTATGACAAAAAATGGATTGAAAGAATTATATGAAGTTTTAGAAATCAATGTTAATGTCGTTTTACAAAACTTTGCAAACAGTGGAATAAGGCATAGTTTTTCAGTATTAAAGGGGACATTTCTTTTTCCATTATACAAAGTTTTAAACGTATAACAAACATTCGCGTTTACTACAAGCGTCTTTTTCTTTAAAAGAATTTTTCATTTTAGTGAATCCGAACTGGCGAATCCGCAAACCACTTGACCATATGTTCGATCTAGTCGAAACAAATCGGTTTTGATGAAAAATTGACTCAATTATTTTACTTATAGACAATTTTAAAAGTTTAATTTTCTGAAACTTTTGGGTCCTGATCAGTTTCGGGATAAGGTATACGATATGTTCAAATGTTTTCGAAAACACGCAATTATGTAATTCACTTTAGAAAAAAACCTGTGCATTTTGTTCTAATTTATAAAAAAAAACCTATTTGTAAAAAAAGTGGGGAAAGATTCCGTTTTTTTTTGTTTTGAGTTTCTCGTTCATCAACAATGTTCGGTGGCCCCTAAACGCGGTAGAATTTAAAAACTTTCAAAAACGCATGAATGTGCTACTCAATTTGTTATAAAGGATTATTTCCCAGAAAGTATTTGTAATTGACCAAACCCTGAAATCTGATCGAAACAAATTTTCCTTTTTTCCTCGAAAAACTGAAATCGGGTCCATTTTTTGAAGTTTTGGAATGAGATTTCAAGAGTGTTGATATGTGGACACAAAATCGAAAATTCCCATTTTCAAGTTACGATTCAAAATTTTAACATTTTGCAAAAAAAAAAGAATTGAGCATTTTTCAAAGATCCGCAGACTTTTGATCTACGCATCTTTTGCTCCCAGGTAAATACAAGCTGTGTCATGTAATCATGCACACTTGTGTTTGAGTCTGACGAAAAGCACCTAAGAAGGGGGGGGGGCAAAAGGATGAACAATTTACTTTAGGAAATATGTTATATTTTTGTAATTTACACTCCATAATTTCAGCTGTTCAATCCGAACGTGAGCGAGGAGCCAGCGAACCCACTATGGACGAAGATGTGGAAGATTTTGATGCTCCGTCCCCGGAAAAGTAATTAGTATAGGATTTAAAAGTGCAAAATGGATTTAGATGCTCAGTGGAAAGTCAGACCGAAATGTTCCCGCACATCAAAAACGAGCTACCAAGCCCCGAAATGGACCTGATAAGCGCAGCCGACCAACTCGTCATGATGCACAAAGACGTCATTCGTCGCGTGGATCCCGAACATGACCGACATGTTGCAACAGGTTCGGTTTTGCTGAAGCACAAAGATCAATCGGGACAATTTCAGCTACTTCGAGTATAACTTTTGTCAATGCCTTCTTTAACCCTACGCTTCTTTCTGCCAGGACGCCGGTAAGGAAGAACACCTATTGTTTTTGTAAATTTCGAATTATAGCTTCGAATCACTGCCGAGAGGGTAGCTACAATGAAAGATGTTCTGCAAGACTGGCGGCGGAGCTTTGTTATTTTTGCTGATTGGTTGCACGCACTGCCGGAGTTTAATTACATTGACGTTAATGATCAGGTGAGTGTGTGAGTGTGTGAGTGTGTGAGTGTGTGAGTGCGTGAGTGTGTGAGTGAGTGAGTGTGTGAATGTGTGAGTGTTTCGTACGTATGTGTGTGTGATGATGCGATACATTCACATATACTTCAGAGCAAAAAATCCTATTTTTAAGATCCTCATTGCCAAAAACCGTTTCGGTCCCTTCTACTGGTGGCTTCTAGCCATTTGGTCTGTCGAAGCGAACTGTGAAGGAGTCTGCTACGCAAACGGAACCTATTTCCCTGCTAGTGAAACTTTGCAATGCTTGCCTGATGTTCGGTAATTTTTGAATAGAAACCTAAAACTCCTCTTTTTACAGAGGCTGTTCCCGAAAAATGGTGTCAACCCTTGCCGAACCCATCAAAGAACTCAACTTGGACGATACAGAAAAGGCCATCATTCTTGCCGTTATTATTTTCTCCGAAGGTTTGATTGCAAAATTCAAAATCATTAGTATCGATTTTCAGAATTGATTGACCTATCTCCTACTGGAAAAGAACATATCCGTAAAATGGGTCAAAGGTTTATTGGAATGTTGCAGCAACACATTAAAAGGAGGGATCCTTCACTTAGCAATGCTCAAATTGCTGTTCGTATTGGAAAGATGATGATTTTATTGTCGGCCACTACGGTAAGTAAAACTGCAAATCTAAAATCCCATTAAACCATTTTGTTATTGACGTAATTTTGCGTACTCAATGCGAGTACCCGAATCTCGTCTTTCACCAAAATAAATGGTCGTAAAGTCGAAATTTTCGCTTTTGGAATAGGAAAGAAAGAAAAATGGATTTTGCCTAACGCTTAGAAAAGCTGCCTGTTGTTTTTAGTTAGACGCCATATTGCGTACTCCCATAGAAAAATGGCATTTGACCCAACATCTCGGTCAAAACGGTGACTTATGGAAACAGTTTTGCGGAAAAAAATACCAGTTTCAGCTATGCGAGTACGTATCAAGTCGTGTACCGGAAATATTTTACTTTTGACCGAATTTTGCTTACTTTAAACCCGACTCTGTTTTGCGTACTCTCATAAAAATTCCTAGAAATGTGGCGTTTGAAACAAAATGTCGGTCAAAATTGATAAATTGACTTTTAATGAAAAATATTCAAATTTTCAGCAACTGGTGTACCTCACCAGCGACAACATCCAACTGAACGACATCTTGCACATAGTCGATTGGGAGAGCTGGTCCGACGACATTCTGGAGCACAGCTACAAAAACTTCTAAAACTTCTTTTTCTTTGTCCCAATTCTTTGTATCAACCTTGTCAAAATTGTCTAGGCATTGTCCTTTGCCCCGCCGAAGCCAGTTATTCCAATTTCCGGGTACATAGAGAGTGATGAGATGAGAGGTATTTCCTACACAGGACATTGCCAATATTCGGCGGTTTTATGCACTTTCTAGGGAATGGATTATGTTAATTCGCCACTGACCTGCTGTTACTAGTCACTTTGTTGTACATAGTTGTGAATAAACTGTTATTGTCGGAGAACGTTCTTTTGTTTTTTGGTCATTGGGGAACATCAAACAATTTTCGATGAATAAGCGAACGAAGCAAAGAAATGTGCTTTTTTATCACACAGTTTTCCTTTAAAGGGACAATTAAGCGAATTTTACGTTACGTAAAGTATAGTACTGAAAAAAATGCGGACGATGAAAATAGAAAAAAAGCCTTAAATCTAGGAAATTAATTCGGTACCTCTGTTTAAAAAGTGTGACAGAGTTTTGTTTTGCTGGAAAGTTTATGGAGTGGCAGATAGTAGGTATTTTGTTTTATTGTCTGTTTCCAACAGACGGGTTTATCAAACATTCAGAGTATAATTTGGGCGAAAAGCGGCTGCTAATAGGAGCCATGACTGAATCCAGGGCTCGCAAATAGCTGCCGCGGTGGGACCAGGCCATCCCCTCCTTTAAAGTTTCGGTGCCGCTTTTTTTTGAAAATAGACCTAATCTTCAGTTTTACACAAGAAGGCAAAACAAAATAGGAGTAGGAGAAACCATGCGAAGGAGGTAAAATTCCGTCAAATTTTCAATAGATGGGCTCCAATTTTCGAGAAACTGTAAAAAACACTTTATAACATTTACAACATTGACGATATTTTGGATGCAGTTGCCAAGCAAAGCTTCATGTCAATTGATCCATCTTCAATAAGATTTTCAAACTCCTCAAATGACTGAAATCCGGTTTTTTTCAGATAGGTTTATTTAAACTTACTACAATCTGTTCACTCCCGAAAATAAGAAACGGCAGACCAACTTTCCTAACCCGATTTCGATATTTCTCATTGCGCTTGTCGCAGAGGTCAACGATGTCATATCCAAAGCCTTTTATTTCCAAGATGAGTTGCAAGCGATGTTGACGACTTCGGGTCTATGATACGTATGTTTGTTTTATCAAAAAGTACAAACCTGCGAGTTCGTTGCGATTGAAGAAGTCATCAGCTTCACAGGCTGTGACATTAGGGCGATTGTCAAACAATGAAAGCGTCATCTTATAAACAATCGTTTGTTTGCGGGTTTCACTCAAATGGGTAAACAGTTTGAAAGAATGCGGGTGGAATGCTTTGTTTTGGAGGACTTTAGACTTATGTGTTTGCAAGGTGCCGCCTGATGAGCGCTGACTGGTGTTTGTCTGCATTTTGAAGTTATTCGTGTTCTTTTCCAACAATGTATACTGTCCGCCAATACCGTAACCCAGAAAAGAAAAGCCAGAACGGCATGATTAAATTTTCATCTTTTATTTGTCTCAGTGTTCCGATGTCACCAGTTGCTCCGTATTTAAAAGGAAAATTGAAAAAAATGTATCTTTGAATTTTCATTTCATTTTCCGTCGCATACGGTCAAAACTATGCTAAATTGTCGCGCATCCTCATGATTTACAAAACTGTCTCATCCAATTTATAGTGCCCGCCAACCCAACTTTGCAATTCTTAGAAATAAGCAAGATTATTCTGATGTTGTTATTCAAATTTCCCATTTATACATCAAACTATTAGGCTTTGAAAGGGGTGTGTCCCATTTTCGGCAGTAGGATTGGCGAGGGGCATAGCATCAAACATTTTGTGTGCTGCCGTTTTCATTACTTTTTCATAACTGTCGCACAATTTTGTTGAGCAAATTGTTGTGTGTACCAGGAGTTACGGGCCGCCTTCGGCGGTCCTCACTCCTGGCTCCTCGCGCCCTTCGGCCGCTCGTCGGGGGCCTTCGGCCGCTTAGTTTGGCGACCTGCGGTCGCACCGATTCGTGGCCTTCGGCCACTCAGTTAGGCAGCCTGCAGCCGCACTGCGCACTTAGGGTAATTCTGCAATTTCCCTTCCTTCCGTGGAGGTACGCCCACGTTTTTGTGAAAGATAACTGGAATTAGGAGACGCAGGCACGTAGCGCAGTTTCGCGTTGCACACCATGACATATAAACAGACACGACTTCCCAATTGTTAGAGGTGGATGGTAGAAGATATTGAAGAAATTGCTGTCTTTTGACACAATTTCTAAACACAATTTATATTTAAAAACTGAGATACTCTGAAATTATTGGGTTTCTGTAAGCGAGAGCACTTCGTTTAAAAAACTTTATTTTATTCAAAATTATGGAAAAGGAAATTTCCCAATTGTCGACCGTTGGTGTTATATTACGATAAAAACGGCTCGGGGTTCTCAACGGGTCGGCCCGGAACAACAGGTTTTTCGGGTCAAACTCTGTTCAAACTCAAGTGTTTTTGGTTCTGCATAAAAATATTATGAAAGATAAACTGATTGCGCGTTGTTTGATGTTTTCAAACTTGAATTTGCTTAAAAAATATTGTCAGGAGGGCCCGCGTTATCTTTAATATCATTTTTTTCATAAAAAAAAAAGTTGAGTTTGAACAAAGTTAGACCCGAAAAACTTGTTTTCACGGGCTGGTCCGTTGAGAACCCCGCTTTAGAGTGGGGGTATTGTGTAGAGTATTGAGCAGAAAAAAGTATGGAGGAGACGAAGCAACATCAAGAAAGGCGATTAAAAAGGTTTATTAATTTCTCAAATTTTTATTCTATTCTTTAGGCTGTTTTTGAATACCCAGAAGTTAACTGCTCGACAGGAGTAGATTTCTTGAAAAACATGTTTAAAATTGCACTTCTGTAAGTTGGTTGAATCGTCATTAGGACAATTCCTCCGATGGCACCGTGCACACACATAAATGAAAAACAAATTTCTGTCGGTACTGAAAAAAATTTAGTGCCAGAAAATTGCAATATTACCATTGAAGCCAAAAAACCCGCCAAGACCTACAATAGTATCGATCGATAATGGAGCCATCATTAAAATCATTGGTGTGGAAACTTGTGCCAGTAAAATCAATAAGAAACGTTTTTGTTTTCGGCGAGTGCTTTCCGACATCACTTTTATCATAATATGTTTTAATGTTTTATAAACCAAAGTTAGTATAATTGATACATCAATTATAATTTCTATGAGTAGAGAGGTTTCGAAAAAACCATAAAATGTAGTGTGCTCATAGGCAACCACGTTAGAACTATTGACAATTTTTTCTGTAACACAGGAAAAGTTCTAAAAAAAAATTGAATATATAAATTATGCTTTGCACCTTTGAAAGTTCGATTTTGATGTCTAAACTTGTCTGTTTGTTAGGACAAACTAAAAATAAAACGAACGATGGTACAAACAGATTAATGTAAATGAAAATTAAGAAAAGTTTATGTCTGAAGGGCAAAAACGTATTGTATTCGGCTGCTATCATAAAACGGTAGTGAAATAGATGGATAATTGCTACAATGGACAGCCAGAACAACATAAGGGCGAATTCCAACAAGCGGCTGCTAGAGATAAATCCTGACTTTCCGAGGAAACTGTTAGAAGTTATAATACTAAATGGGTAGTAGACGTAGAGTTGTAAGACAATTCCGAACTGAAAAATCGTTGGTTTGGAATAACACCCCGATTCATTAATTTTTTTTAAACTTTAGGCAATTTCAGTGATTTAGGGTTGCTATAGCAAAACTAATTAAACGGATACATGTGTTTAACTCAAAATTTTATTGGTATACGACCTAGAAAATTTTTTCCGAAACACGCCGAAACACACAAAACCCTTTGAAAGACATTGAAAATTTTTTTTGAAATGTGTTTTTCTTCTTTTTCAGAAAAGTTTCCCAATTGAAAAAAAAAACTGCTTCAATTTAAAAAAAGTTTTATTCGGTGTTCAAAAGTTTCCCTGTTCTAATTTTTTATTGGAATACCCAGAGTTAATTTGAATTTTAGAGCTTGCGTGTTCAAATTGGACATTTGCTGTGAAAAATGCCAAAAACACGTTTTTCAAGAGTTTTTAATGAATCTTTTGAAATTCGAGCCTATGTGCCTCGGGCAATACAATTTGAAGTGGGTTTTTTCGGTTCGCCAATTATCGTATTTCTGAGTTCAACACCAAAATATGTATGTATTGATTTTCTATAGAAAAAGTTTTGTTCCAATACTCCTGAATCGCTCCCGTTAAAGGGACAGTCATAAGGGTTTTACAATATTTTCTTTATTAAGAGAGGAAAATTCTCTAATCATGAAAATGTTAATGACCATGGGTCCAAAAATAACTGTTTTCGAGAAAAAAGTACTTCAAAGTCGTCAAATCGGGTCTCGGCTGTAAACGAGAAAGGTGCGAGACAATTTAGCATAGATAATTCGTATAATTTCCTACCGTAGCCGATCGAAAAAAATAAAAAGCCAATGCCTTCACTGCCCCTTTAATTAATCATTAAACAAAAAGATAAGTCTATACTTGTGAAACGAAGTTTTGACTCACGTAAAAATCGCTAATAGCTGAACAAAGTTGTACATAAAATAACTACCATTTGTATTTGGCCATTTCGGACGTTGAGTGAAAAAGAATACCATAAAGGCTGAGTATATTGAAAGGAAACCCACTGCAGAATATAATAGTAAAAACATTAGAAAACGTGTCAATATATTCGTCAAGGGCAGGGCATGCAATTTGTGTCATGTTTCTAGTCGAGCAGCGAGCACACTGCAGTTACAATTGTGGATATAAGTTTTTCTCTCACAATGGCTACTACGACAACAATGTTGTTTTGAGTATGACGAGACCAGGGAGGATCTTTTTTGTTAAACTCAAGCATTAACATTTATTATAGAAAGCAGTATCTTGTCGTGCGGCGAATGAGCTAAAATTTCGTGTGCCTAACAACCTTAACCTGAAACTGTTAGTTCGAAAAATTTTTTGACATGGGTGCCCTTATGGTACTGTAAATTTTCAACGCACTCCAAATACTAGTTGAAAAACACCATGTTGTAGCAAATTCAATTTCCAGAAACTTTAACTATTGGACCTACCACGAAATTGCATCGTAAACAAAGCGACACGCAAAAAACCGTTCAAAACACAGGTTTTTCGAGGTTTTCGACCTTTCTTTACGTAAAGTTTGGCTTCGGATAAGTTGTTTAAATCAAAAATCGAAGGTGACTGTATTTCCGAAAAGTCCACTTGACAGTTTAAAACCCAGACATTGGGGTACCAGGTAACTGTAACAGCTCACTAATGTTCGATTATAGTAAACGTGTTTTTACAGTATTTGTATTACACCAGGAGTTACGGCCCGCCTACGGCGGTCCTCACTCCTCGATTCGGCGGCCTTCGGCCGCCTCAAAATGTTCTCACGGCCTTCGGCCATTCGATTTCGCGGCCTAACGTTGCACGCGCAAACGTGTACGCTCGGGTCGGGTACCAAGGGCGGCCGACCACTCTTGCGCTTAGCGCCAGAGCGGTTCCCGGCCGCCCTTGGTACCCTCCCCTCGCTCCCTCACCGCACCACCCCCTCTGCCCCTTGGAAATGAAGGGCGGGGGTGCGGACCAACAGAGTCCACTCATCCATTGTAAAAGTAAGGATCAGAATATTCCGGCCCGCCTAACGGCGGTCCTGAATACTCTGGCTGCTCGCGGCCTCCGGCCGCTCGCCGGGGGCTGCGCCCCCGAAATGAACGGTGGGAACGGCCAGATTCCTTCACTTTCCGTAAGAGTTAGAACTCCCTTCAACGAAAGAGAAATGAAAAGGAGGAGACGCAGACACGTGACGGACCCAGCGCACTTTCACATGGAGACAACAAACACACAGACACACAGAGACCATAAGAGAATTGTTTAAGAGAGGATTTTTAACATTGTTAATGGGATCGTCAGGGGGCATTTTATACTACAGTACCCCAGGGTAATAAAAACCAACGCGGCACTACCTATGATTATGATCGGCTTTAACTACCCCTTGGAGATATGTTGAAATGATTTGGCTGCGAGGAGCGAACCTCTTGCTGAGAGACGGAGACAGAACGATAAACGCCGTTGAGACCCTTTTTCCACAACATACTCGGCTGCTATGTTTTAAAATTTTTCATTTATTTTACGGCAGTTATTTAGCGTGTGATTTTTTTATAAATAGTGTAAAATATGAGAAACTATTAAAATACACTTTAACTAAAACCGGTTTCACCGACGAAAAAAGTTAGAAGCCAAAATGTTTTGGAAAAGTCACGAAAATACATCAAAACTCCCGGTAAAGGGATACAAATGAGATTTTGCGGGCGCGTTCTCTCGAAAAAGCGGGTCACAAAGTTGTGAAAAAAGTGTGAATATGCGGCACGGAAAACAACATTCCTTAAATAAAAATGACTCAAAATAGTTTTTCTGGGTAGGAAAGTATAGAAAAAAGCTTGGACTTTTTGGAAACCAAAAAATATCTTTGAGGTCCCTTTTAACGGGAGCTTTGCTGTATATTTGGAAAAGTGCTTAGGAAAAATCTATTTCCATTGAAAAATGTTTTCAGGTGACAGCAATACTGGCACCCCTGACAACCCATTTAAGGTCCACGAGCCAAATGTATACACCCAGGCAAATCTTAAAAGAAGTCAAACACTTTTATTGGATTATGAATTCAATAGTGAAATGAATTTACTCTTGTGACAGAAACTATCTGCTCTACGGGAGAAGATGTTTTCCAGAAAATGTTCACAATTGCTCTTCTGTAAGTAGGTTGAATAGTCACAAGAACCAAGCCACCCATTACACCATGAACAGTCATCATTAATAAACCTATTTCAGCTATTACTAAAACATATATTTGCAAATCAAAAGATATACATTACCATTGTAACCGAACCAATGTCCAAGACCAACTGTTACGTCAATCGATAATGGAATCATC
Organism: Oscheius myriophilus; assembly: GCA_964057215.1. Lineage (NCBI taxonomy): Eukaryota > Metazoa > Nematoda > Chromadorea > Rhabditida > Rhabditidae > Oscheius > Oscheius myriophilus. The sequence goes on from OZ059902.1 coordinate 25,151,336, forward strand.
ATTAACGTCATTGGGGTGGAAACTTGTGCCAATAAAAGTAAAAGAAAGCGTTTCTGCATTCGACGAGTGCTTTCCGACATCACTTTTATCATAATAAGTTTTAATGTAGCATAAACCAAGGTTAATATAATTGCCCCATCAATTAAAATTTCTATGCCCATGATTGTGATATAACCATAGAGCTTTCCATAATCGTAGGCAACAAAGTTTGCGTTGGAAACAATTTCTTTATTATACACGTATAATTCTACAAAAAAAGTCGATTGTAAATTAGGATGCAGTCTCTGGAAGAATCGAACGGCACCAGTGAGGCCACTTTCTTAGAAATTTGGCCATAGTTTCGGAATCGGCTCAAATTTGATAAATATATTTTTAGGACCGATATACGAAGATTAATAGTTTCAGATCGATATAGATTTTTTACCTGTGTTACGTAATTTTACAAAAATTACTGTTATTTTTACAAAAAATTGTCAAAAAAATTGGACACATGGCTTTTCCAATAATTTCTGTCTTAGATACGCCAAGTATGATCCTAAACAAGCTTGTGTTCTTCCGCACGGGACCCACAAAACGAAATGAAATTTTGCGATTGAAAATTCAATTTTTCGCATTCACCTTTAACATAAATAAACGTCAAAATGTGAAAAACTTTTTTCTTTGCGCATTGAAAACATATACTAATAATAAAACAATCTGGAATTTTTTCATCGGCAATCGAGAAGAATGTTAATGAATCAAATAAAAACAAAATTTGTGATAACGTCATTTTGCGATTCTTTTATGTCAAAGGTCAATTATGCGAAAAACGCATTTTTTAAAAGCAAAGTTTTTTCGATGTTTTCTGGGTCCTGTGTGAAAGAACACACACTCTTCGCCTATTGGATATTCTATTATTGACATATATTGACCTCAAACTTTCAAAAGGTCGTAAATTGTCCTGAGCCGATTTTGAGACTACGACCTAATTGCTAAAACAGAGGCCTGCTCTAATTTCCCAGATGCCTCAACAATTCTTACCTTGGATAGCTGCTCCAAATTTTCCAAACTTGTATGCCTGCTTGGACAAACAAACCATAAAACAGTAGGTGGTACAAAAATATTAAGGTAAATGAATACTAGAAAACATTTGTGCTTTTTTGGCATAAATGTAGTGGAATTGGCGGCTATCATATAGCGGTAGTGAAAAAGATGGATTATTGAAGCAATCGATAACCAGAAAACGACATTTCCGATTTCAAACAAATGACTGCTTGAGATCAAACCGGACTTGCCGATAAAGCTTAAGGAAGTTAGAATGCTAAATGGAGAATAAACATAGAGTTGAAAACAGATTCCTAGCTAAATTTTTTTTAAGTTCTTCACGTAATTCCTTACGTAGAAGTCACCAAGAGCCGATGAAAGTTGCATATAGAGAAGGTACCATTTATAATTGACCATTTCAGATGTTGAGTGAAAAAGAATGCAACCAATGCTGAGGATGTTTAAGGAAAATACACTGCAGAAAGTTATGGTATAGACTTTTGAAAAAGGTTCGATATATTCATCAAACGATGGACAAGCGATTCGTTCCATATTTCTTGTAAAGCAGAAAATGGGTTAGAAAACGATTGTGCGCCGTACAATAAACAGTTTTTGTACATGGAACAGCCCAAAGACCGAGATAACAGAAAAACGTACAGACAAAAGAAAAATGCAAACGAGGTATGCTCATCGCCAACCATATCAAAAATCAGGCCACGTCCCTTGTTAGAAAATTAGTGTTGCAATGGGTATCATCATCAGAACACACACAATTTTATTCAATGTTTTCATACTTGTCCTGGAAAAGAGACGAATATGGATAACTTGAAAAATCCTTCTGAGGTACGAATAACTTTAAAATATATAACCACAAATTGATTTTTTAGAATTATAGTTGTAAAACAGAAACCATTGTTAACAGCCCTCGTGTTGTGGCCTACTACCATTCAAAATTCTACAAATGGTTCAAAACTTCCCTGGCTTTTGGAAATATTCTAGCTGATTCAACTATTTTCTTTTTGGTCTTAAAAACCTACTAGCACAATATGGTTACAGTTGACTCAGAACAATGTCATCATTGAAGACACTGACCCATTTCTAAGAGTCAGTGAACAATCAGATTCAAGAATCAGTAAGGTTGACGGGCACTGTAACAGTCAACAAAGTAGCATCACGTTAAAAACCTAATGTTGCCACGGTTATTTTTGAGAAAGCTTCCATTGTTCCAACTGTGATCTTCTTTTCAACTCCCTTCACTTTCCATTCCAACAAAATTTTGGTGTTACAAACAAAATTTCATTAGCAACGGGGTACGGCTAGGATGTTTTTTGGGACATCGTGACAGCCACCATTGGAAAATCTTGAAACTTTGATTGAAAAAAGTTTCTGTCGCAGTTCAGAAAAAATTCCTCTTCGCGCAGAAAAGCGCTGAAGCGGAATTTTATACATTCCATTTCTTAATTTTTAAATTTACAGAGGCTAAGTTTGGATTTCAACGCCTTTCGATTTTAAAGGACATTTTCTGAGCTGACAAGAGACCAAAACTTGTGAGACCAAAACATTTTTCAAGACGGCTTCTCAAGGGCTTTCCAAAATTGTTTGTCTCGAAAAAAATTCTATATTTTTCGTATCCCGTTTATGAGGATGTTTTTTTTGTATTCACAACCTGAATCTGTTCCAAGGACTCAATCGAATGCGATATACTCAAACCATTTCATAAGAGCTAAAAAATGGACCTATTTTCACTTCCAGCAGTGTAAATTATACCAGTACAAATAAGAATATCTTTGCACTTTTAAAAGAAGTCAAATGTTTTTCAGAGATACTGAATTGAACAGTAAAATTACTTTATTTTCGTGGTAACTGAAGTTATCTGCACATCTGCTCCACGGGAGAAGATGTTTTCCAGAAAATCTTCATAATTGCCCTCCGGTAAGTAGGTTGAATTGTCATAAGAACTATGCCTCCAATGGCACCGTGTACAGTTATCACTGTTAAACCGATTTCTGCCAGTACTAAAACATATATTTGCGAATGAAAATATACACATTACCATTGCACCCAAACAAACCTCCAAGACCTACTATAACATCGATCGATAATGGAATCATCAATAAAGTCATCGGAGTGGCTACTTGTGCCGTTAAGATTAACAAAAACCGCTTCTGCTGACGACGAGTACTTTCGGACATCACTCTTATCATAATAAGCTTTAAAGTTTTAAAAACCAATGTCAAAATTATTCCTCCATCAACTAAAATTTCTACGGCTAGAGAGGTAGCGAAATAATCGTAAAATTTTGTATGGTCGTAGGCAACTACATTTGGATTTTGGATTATTTCTTCGGTTATACAGGAAAAGTTCTAAATACATAATTTAGTTGAAGAATAATGTTATAAACCTGAGAGAGCTCTTGCAATATTTCAAGGCTTGTTTTCCGGTTTGGACAAACTGAATATAAAATAAATGAAGGTATAAAAATATTAAGATAGATAAAAATTAGGAAAAGTTTATGCCTTAAGGGCGTAGATGAAGTGTATTCGGCGGCTATCATAAATCGGTAGTGAAAAAGATGGATAAGTGATACAATTGACAGCCAAAAAATCACAGTTCCAATTTCGAACAAGCGACTGCTAGAGATCAATCCTGATCTCCCTACGAAACTGATAGAAGTTACAATACTGAATGGGTAGTAGATGTAAAGTTGTAAAATAATCCCGAACTAAAAATCTATGTTTTTACGAGCACTTTCAAGACTAACGTAAAAATCTCCAAGAGCCGAGCAAAGTTGCACATGGAAAAGGTACCATTTGTATTTTGCCATATCAGAGGTTGAGCGAAATATAATGCAAAAAATACTTAGAATGTTGAACGAGAACGCACTGCAGAATAGTATGGTATAGACTTTTGAAAATGTGTCCACATATTCATCAACGGCTGGACAAGCAATTCGTTCCATGTTTTTTTTTTTGGAAAGCAGAGAGCGGGTTACAAAAAAAATTATGCGCCAGACAATAAACGGCTTTTGTACATGGCACAGCTCAAAGACTGAGAAAACATAAAACATACACACAAAAAGAAAATGCAAACAAGGTATACTCATCGCAAACTATACTAGGTAATTCGAAGTCATTAGAACACACTGAATCCATTCTAAGAATCAGTGAAAGGGGCAGTAAGGAGGCTTTTCACTTCACTTTCGATCGGCTACGGTCGGAAATTATGCGAATTACCTATGCTAAATTGTCTCGCACCTTCCTCTTTTCAGCCAATCAGAATGAAATTCGGCTTATTAGCATTTCTTGTAAATGACGGATTTATTGATAAATGATAAATGATTTATTGATAAATGATATTGATAAATGACGGATCAACGAAATTATTTGACATTTTTGTCTGAGGTTTACAATTTCAGACGCAGTTTTTATAGGATTCGAGCTGGAACTATCTGGTTGTGATATAGCAGCAAAACTCAAAAGTGCCTTCTGGGACCTACAGCATTCGATTCTACACAGTTTTGGCTACATTTTATCTTATTAGACCAAAAAATTTTAGGGCACACCTCATCCTGAAAAAAACGCATTAAACACGCGCACTAGGGCGCCGGCAACGCTATTCGTGCCGCGCCCCGGGGTCGCCTGCTCCTACAAGTCTTAGCGCATTTTTAACGATCGGTTTATACCACCATTGGTTTTTATTACGTTTAATCACTATTAAAAAAGAGTTTCCAGCCAAATGTTGTTAAACAGCTATCTATTCTGTATTTTACAACTTGCGTTAGGCTGATAATAAAGTTTTCATTGATAAGCAGGCTTTATACTCGGTTTTTCACAACATTTTAATTACTGTCATAACAGGATTTGTTTCAACATGTTTCTTATGCATTTAAAGCAAACGACACAAAGTTTTGGAAGCCTGGAAGATTTTATAAACGACCTGGGGTGCCACACATAGTAACGAAAACCGAGACCTCACCATTCAAAGCGTTTTTTCATGATGAGGTGTGCCCTAAATATTTTTGGTCAAAATAGATAAAATGTAGCAAAAAGTGCTACAAATCGAACAAAATGTGTCACTAAGGGCACTTTTGCGTTATAAGCTAAAATATCCAAAACAGCGACTTTTTTATATTTTCCATCGAGTTTTCCTATAGAAAATCTAGTTTTTATAATTTTACATCAATTACAAACTTTTTTAAAATAAAATTATCTAACTTTTTTTAATTGATGGTTTTTAATTTCGTTAACGTTGAAGTGAGATATAGAAATACTTTGACGACACCGCTAGTTTGGGCTACAGTAACCCAAAATGCCGGAAATCGATTTTAGCTTCTTTACTTGATCATGATCATATAAACATTTTTTTTTCATCTGTCACAGGTGATTCCGAAGCAAAAAAATATTCTATGTCACAAGTGGCTCGAGTCTTATAAAAATCGCGTCTTAATATGACTACATATTCTCCAGGTAGCCATTTTTAAATGTATATGTATTTTGCATTATTTGCAACTGTATTCATTAGAAAACAAAGTGAAAAGCTTCCCTGGCTACCCCACAAACGACACAAGTCTATAGCTGCCGCCAAACTGTAATCATAAGCCAAAAATTAGAAACTTCCCTCAATCATCATAAAAATAATTTAATCTCAGGAATATGCATCAACAATGACTTTTGAAACCTGAAATATTTAAATATAATGAATGAATTGAAATATACTTTAAAAGCCATGATACCTAAAAACGATGGTGGTTTTTGCAATACATGATCAAACGGAAAAACAGTTTTTGACACGACTTCACTTTGGCGAGAGTTCCCTTATTTTTCTGTATGCTTTCCTGTTTTCTCATTATTTGGGCTGTGTTCACTATGTACAAAAGCAGTTTATTGTCTGGCGCACAATCTATTTTTTGTAACCCGCTCTCTGCTTTCCAAAAAACATGAAACGAGTCGCTTGTCCAGTAAAAACAGATTTTTAGTTCGGGATTATTTTACAACTTTACATCTACTACCCATTCAGTATTGTAACTTCTATCAGTTTCGTAGGCAGATCAGGATTGATCTCCAGCAGTCGCTTGTTCGAAATTGCAAATGTGATTTTCTGGATGTCCATTACGTCAATAATCCATCTTTTTCACTACCGATATATGATAGCCGCCGATTTTACTTCGTATATGCCAAAAAGGCACAAATGTTTCCTTATCTTTATTTATCTCAATGTTCTTGTACCACCTTCTATTTTGCACCTCGTTTGTCCAAATAACAACACAAGTTTAGATAACTTGAAACTGCTGTCAGAGGTACGACATGTTTTTTGATCTTGTATATTTTTCAGAATTACACTTGTATAACAGATAAAATTATCCACAACCGTTGTTGCCTACGACCATTCGACCTTTTATGGTTATTTCGCCACCTCTCTGGTCATAGAAATTGGAATTGATGGGACAATAATCATGACTTTGGTTTACAAAACATTAAAGCATATTATGATCAAAGTGATGTCGGAAAGTACTCGAAGACGACAAACGCGGTTTCTTTTGATTTTATTGGCTCAAGTGTCCACCCCAATGACTTTAATGATGATTCCATTATCGATCGATGTTACAGTAGGTCTTGGTGGTTTGTTTGGGTGCAATGGTAAAGTACACCGTTTTGTTTTGCCATAATCTATTTCAGTATTGGCAGAAATAGGATTAACAGTGATTACTGTACACGGTGCCATTGGGGACGTCGTTCTTATGACTATTCAACCTACTTAAAGAAGAGCAATTGTGAACATTTTCTGAAAAACAACTTCTCCCGTGGTCCCGATAACTACTGTTACCACAAAAATATAGTAATTCAATGATTGTATCTAGCAGCTGATAAACGTATTTGACTTCGTTTAAAGGGGAACAACCTGGTGAAATACTTTTTTCCAATCTTTTTAATGACTTCGCAGAGCCGACGTCGCGGTGTTTACTGAAAAGTGTGCGCAAATCGGAAAACTGGCACTTTGCAACATTTTCTTTGCGGAATTGCCAACCAGGCATTACTTTTAACTCTAAAAGGTGAGTTTTATTTGCTTAAACAATTTTTTTGTAAATGAAAACGGGCTTTCTGTCTGTAGCAAATGGGTCCCTTAAGTGTTTCCCTTGCTGTCTGCGTTTGAATTTTTTGCCTGGCGTTTAAAGGAAATTAGAACTTGATAAGTTTATTCCTGTTAGGACGGAACCCCCACAATGTTGAAATGTTTCTGCAGCGAATGACTTTAACGGCTCTTCGGTTTTCACACACAGAGACGAGATTTCAATGCGGAGTTGTAAATTTCTGATGCGTAGAGTATTATAAGAGCCACGTAGGTGTTGAACAGTTTTTGGTACATATCCGGTGTATCGAATTCAAAAAAAAGTATGATTCTGTGGTTTCAAACGTTCATCGATAATTATTCCGAGTCGCACAGATTTTCATGGTGTTCGTGGATTGTTTTTTACAAGATGAGTTATCGTTTTGGCATACATATATAGCTGTCGACAAACGAAAATTAAATGCTAATTGCGGCTCTGTTGATGACTGATTCGACTACGAAAATTCCAATCAACAGAGTATGGGTGGAACAGTCGAATAATATTGGCATGACTCCCATTTGGCGGCAGCTATACATACACGTCGACATATTTGGCCACGGTTTGCAAGGAGTACACTTAGATTTTACCTCTAACGCCAACCTCTATTTAGTTAAGCTCAGAATGCATTTTAGCCCAGTTTGATTTGTCATTTCGCATGTTGAACAAGACGGAAATTCGTACACAAGCAAGGTTTCTCACCAAACTTCCCTGTTGTCATCTTGTTTGCGCGGTAATTCATATTTACAAAAACGCAATGTAATTGAGGGTAAGCTCATGAAAACCCAAATTCTGGCAAAAACTTTCTCATATCAAAATGGTAAAAATTCTTTGTCCACCTGTTGACGAATACATCGACACTTTTTCAACCGTCTACACTTTTCTGTTTTGTAGCGCGTTTACTTTCAACATCCTCAGTGTTTGTTGCATTCTTTCTCTACTGCTCTACTGCTGAAATGGCCAGGTACAAATGGTATCTTTTGTATCTACAGCTGACAACAGCTTTTGGAGATTTTTACGTAAATTTGAATTTTTCTTTCGTAAAGAAAATTGTTTTAGTTCGCCATCTTTTTAAAACTTTACATCTACTATCCATTTACAATTGTAACATCTTTGAGTTTTTGGGCTAAATCTGGGTTTTTTTTCGAGCAATCGCTTGTTTGAATTTGGAATAGTTGTATACTGGTTTTCCGTGGCAGCAGTTATTCATCTTTTCCACTACCGATATACTTTAACTACCGAAAACACTTCTTTTTTATCCCTGAGGCATAAAATCTTTTTATTGGCTGTTTATATCAACGTTTTCATACCTGCGGCAATTTTAATTGTTATTTGTCCTGACAAAGAGAACAATATGGATAACTTGAGAAAACTTTCTGAGGTATTTTTTGTAAATTTATAATAAAAATCGCTTTCACAGAACTATACTTGTATAACAGAAACCATTGTTAACAACCCGCATGTTATAGCCTACGATCATTCAAAATTCTACAAATGGTTCACAACTTCCTTAGCTTTTGAAAATATTCTAGCTGATTTAACTATTTTCTATTTGGTCTTTAAAACATACAAACACATTATGGTTACCGTAATATCTGAACAAACTCGTCGTAAGCAAAAACAGTTTTTGTTCATATTAGTGGCACAAGTGTTAACTCCTATGTCAATAGTGCTCATTCCTTGTACAATTCAAGTTATTATTGTGTTTGGACAATTTTTCGGCTGCAACGGTAGAGTTTTGAAGTTTTCACAATGTTTTTTGTTTAAGTTCTTGGGGAACTTGGCTTACTTGTTATCACTGTTCATGGTGCTTTTGGAGGATTCGTACTTATGCTAATTCAACCGACATACAGAAAAGCGGTTTTCAGGAAATTTTTAAAACCGAAATTACACGTAATTCAAATAGCTTCTGTTAGTAACATGAATCAATAAAAAATTGATTGTGTTATTTAAAAATATAAGATAAAATTACATCCACAAACTTCAAAAATTACTTCTATATAAAGGTAAAATTACTTCCATTTATTGTGATTGTAAAGAAAAAACTAACCTTAACCCGCCTTAAGCGGGTTTAGAAAAAAACTTAACCTTAACCCGCCTTAGGCGGGTTAAGGAAAAAACTAACCTTAACCCGCCTTAGGCGGGTTAAGGAAATAAACTAGCCTCAAGCGGGCTATGGTTAGTTTGTTTTTGTTTTTACTTCCAAATTTTGTTTATGAGGTTGTACTGCGACAAATCCAGTCTACAAAAGAGTTTCCAATACAAAGTTTTTTGATCACAACTTGTTTTTCAAGTTGCCACATTGTTGTATTTGCAACATTATAGTGAATACAAAAAATCCTTTTTGAAACATTGTTATGGCTCGAATCGCTTGTTCCCCTGTGGATGAACACATCAATAAATTTTCAACAGTCTATTTCATTCAATTTTTGAGCACATTTTATTTCAACATCCTCAGTTTTTATTGCATTCTTTACCGCTCCACTTCCGACATGGCAAAGTATAAATGGTACCTTCTCTGGTTACAAATGGTCACAGCTTTTGGAGATTTTTTCGTTAGTAAAACACACTTTCGCAATAAAATGGAATTTTCAGTTCGGTATATGCCTACAATTCTATATCTATTACCCATTTAGCATTATAACTTCCCTGAGCTTTTTAGGGAATTGGGGTTTCATTCCTTGCAGCCGCTTGTTGGAAATTGGATCGGCCACTCTTTGGCTTCCAATCGCCGCAATTATCAGTCTGATTCACTACCAATATATGATTGCAGCCGGTAAAAAAACCATGCCGTTGAGAAATAAGATATTCCTTATCGTGGTATATATCAATGTTTTCGTCCCATCAATAGTGCTGTTTTCAATATGTCCAAGTAAAGAAACAAGCATTGAAACTTTGAAGAATCTAGCTGAGGTAAGGCAAACAATTAAATGTACTGGTCGTTATTTTGGGGGTTATCAAGTTTTGTTAAGTATTAAAAAACGATTTAAGATGCGATATCTGAGACCATCGACACGTGTCAATTTAGTATTGGTCATAAAAATTCATAGTGGTCCAATGGAACTCAATTTTTGTCTAGATACCCTTTTTTCTAGATAACATAAAAAATTATACAAAAAGTCGATTATCGATTTTTGGGTCGGAGTACTGTAATCTACTTCCGGGGTGCTGTGACAATCCTCAAAATTGAGAAAACCCACAATGTTAGGTATGAAATCGGTTGCAAAAGTTACGCATACTAAGATTTAATTAACCCAGTTATCGATTCCCATAGTGGGAAAAAAATTTACGACTCAAAACGTGCTTGAAAAACAAAAAAAAGTGTATCGCAATATTTTGATATGTTGTTAAAGGCGCCGTCAGGGGCCTTTTCGGATTGGAAATGAATGGTATGCTAATCGAGTCATTTCAATTGAAATCATTTCCCCAACGCCGCTCCAGCCAACGGCCGTGCGCAAAATGCTTGCCAAGTCTTCATTAGCATACGATTTGGAAAAGGCCCCTTACGAGCCCTTTAAGCTTACTTTTTAGTACAAAATGTGTTTTTTTTTCCAGAATATTTGCGGAACCCGAAATTTTGAAAAAGACGTATTGAATCACGCGCGCCGCCCTCTGCGGCGCCCTTCAGCGAGCCCACAGTTGCTGTTTTTCTCACCCAACTCAATGTTTGTACTCATAATGTTGCAAAAAGTTGTTTTAAAAACATTTGCGTGTTTTCAAACATATGGAGGCGAAACTTTTAAACATATGGAGGCGAAAATCAATTTTCTATATTCTTTAAAAATTATAAAAATGACATTTTCACAAAGTTTGACACGCAACAAATTTTCTCCAGTTCTGTCCCTCGTGTTCGTATTCGGAAGATCAGACCTTTTAAACCAGTTTTTAGTAAAATTTTGCATTACATAATTCTTCAAACTAAAAACAAACAAACAAAGAGACGGAGACCTTCTTTTCCAGAAACAATTTTCAACACGCGATTTTCGCCGTAATGTTTAGGCTCGGATCCCCCGGACAGTCCTTTGAGAGGTCTGCGCGCGATATAAAGCGGATGAAATAAAATTTTAATATTAAGGTTTCCCCTTATTAACCTATTTTATTTTGTAAATAAACAATTACCTGTTCAGCCCAAAAGAGTTTTTATTGTCTTTTAGGAATAGCTTAAAGTCCAAAAAATGTTCTCCTATAGAAGAGATGTGGTTCGTCTAGATCAACATTATTACAGTTTCAGAGATATGACTGCGTGACTGACGTTATTGTGAACAACCCACACGTAATTGCCTATGACCACACAATATTCTACGGATATTATGCTATGTCGATGGCTGTTGAGATAGTATTAGCGGGAGTCACCATTTTCTTACTTGTTTTTAAAATGCTCAAACACATTACGATCAAAGTAATGTCAGAATTCACCCGTAAATTGAAAATGAGATTTCTTCTTATATTGACTGCGCAATTGACAACTCCCATGGTCCTTATGCTTATTCCTCTTTCGATTGAAGTCGTCATCAGCCTTGGTGAACTTTTTGGATGCAACGGTTTGTAAAACATTAAAACTTGATTTAGTTGCAAATTTTTCAGTTCTCGGAGAAGTGTGTTTTGTCGTGATGGCTATTCATGGAGCTTTTTCTGAGATCGTTCTAATTGTTTTTCAAACAGCATTTAGAAAAGCCGTTTTTGGCAAGTTCTACAAGACAAAAACACCAGTCGAGGCAATTTCTGTTACCCGAAGTAATATCCGATAATAAAAATGTCTGCACATATGATGTGTATATATTTGTCAGTTAAAGGCAGGGGCCCAGGAAAATGAAAAAGGACCTGTCCATGACGTAACGTAGGCGAGAGAGTGTCATTTTCAATGGTGAAATGCAGAGAGTTTTATGATTAGCATGGACAGGTCCCCCTCTTCATTTTACGTGGGCCTCTGCCTTTAAAGGGGAAGGACCACGCAAAATTCGGCGAGAGAGCACGGGAAAAAGCGAGAATCAGAATGGCACGCTATTCAAACAATATTTTTGGTAAAACTTCAGGAGCTCTTAATTTGGTTCATTTTGCTCCAAAAAGATCAAATGAAACACTTTTCTGTATCGGAAGATTGAGGTCTCCTCATCTATCACAAGTACAGCTCAATTATCGCGGAGAAGGACCGCATAAACAACCTTTTTTCTGCATTTGTGTTAAATGAGTAGATCTCGTTCTCCTGATTCAGAAAAGGGTCCCATTTTCTCTTTTTGGAGCAAAAAAACCGCAAAAGGAGCGCCTGAAGTTCAGAAAAGTGATAACTTTATCTATCTTATGATGTTGATATTAAAAAAAGATTTAACTTAACGAGGTCCTTCCCCGTTAAAGGGACCATCAGGGTCCTTTTTAAAGTTTCTTTTAATTAATTAAATTTAGTTGATCAATTATCTACTTATCATTTTCAACTACGTTTTCCTAAAAAATAAAATAAAAACTCAAAATTATTTTTTTCCAAAGGGCTCCAGCTTAGGTTTTTTCACACCATCTGCCCGCTGTCCAAGGTGAAAGCCGCTGGGGATTAGAAACACGCAGCGCTGAACTTCCATCGACCTCATAGCCAACTGGTTAGCGCCGGTAGCTGGTAAATAAGCGGTCCCGGGTTCAGTTCCACTGTCGAGCAAATGGTTTTGCTGGCAAAAAGAAAAATAACTGATAAAATCGTACTGTTGTATTCTGACGTTGGTTTTAATTGTAGAAAAAAGGTCCCTGATGGTCCCTTTAAGTATAAATTCTGCAACTTCTGATTATACTTTGCGAAAGCTTCGTTCCTGATTGAACGTGTGTTGGACGTTTTTCATAGGAACAAAATTGGTTTGCGACAAAAATTATTTTTGAATATTTTGATAACTTAAAACCAAACTACCTAAAAACTGTTCCAAATTAAGCTTTACCAAATAACTCCAACCGTTGCAATTTTTTGGTTTTCAAACGGACGATGAATCTCTGTATGGTGTTTTTCCGAAAAACCGCACCTGTTTTTCGCCAAAATTCTAATGGATGGCTCATTAGGTCCCGCCGCGATTATGTAATTATCTGCGCACTCCTCTTTCAGAGTGCTATTTTCTTCATTTTATTGTTTTTCAAGAGTGGATATCAAAGTCAAAAGCCTCGTTAGAAAAGTCGCCAGCCTTTCGTTGGAAAAAGACTATGCCAATAATTTCTTAATTATCCCAATCTACATTTGGTAGTTTCTGTCTGTTGGTTAACAGCGTAGCGTTTTAGGTAAAGTGAGCCATTCTTAGAGAGGAGATAGGGCGGTGAGGTCGGAAGCGAGGGGAGGGTACCAAGGGCGGCAGGGAACCGCTCTGGCGCGAAGCGCGGTACCCGCCTCGAGCGTACACGCGTGTGCGTCGACTTTAGGCCGCAAAATCGAACGGCCGAAGGCCGTGAGAACACATTGAGGCGGCCGAAGGCCGCTGAACCCAGAAGTCTAAGACCCGCGTAGCGGGGCTTTGACTTCTGGTGAACTATAAAACAAAGAAACACAGTAATCTTAAGAATGTTTTTTGATTTGTTTCCTGTTTTACTCCACCACCGACTTTGTGGCCACAAATTTTGTTTTTCCACTTTGCAATAAAAATTCTCATTTCAATGTTCAACTCAACAGAACATGTTTTCAAGCTTGATTGTCCCTCTTTAAACGACAAAATCGACTTGTTTTCAACAATTGACACATTTATGTTTTTTAATGCTTTTATCTTTAATTCCCTAGCGATTTATTGCATTCTCTATCATTCGCCTGGTACCATGTCAACTTATAAGTGGTATCTACTCTACCTACAAACAGTTATCGCTTCTGGAGATTTTTACTTGAGTTTACTAAACAAAACTAAACTTTTTGACTTTAGTACAGCATTTGCAAAAGATTGTATGTTTACTACCCCTTTAGTATTTTAACATGTCTTGGCTACCTGGCAAAATTCCACATCTTCTCTACTGAAAGCCTTTTCATTCTTGGAGTTTTCATGTACTGGATTGGAATTGCAGCGTCTATTCATGTGTTCTACTACCGTTATATTGTGGCATTGCAATGTGACTACTACCCTTTAAAACATAAAATAATTTTGCTAATTGTATACATTAGTGCGTTTGTTCCTTCTATAACTCTGGTGTTTTTGGGCACTGATACATCGGAAGTTTTGGGCATTTTATCACAGGTAGGATGCAACCAGCTTTAAGTTTTTCACAAATTTTAAACAGCAACGGTTCAGATGGTGAAACGCTGTATCTTAGAGTTTTTTGTCTTTGTAAATCGCTGTGAAAAAGGCGCAAAATCGAATCAAAATGTCTTCAGTGAAGTCTTGTTTTTAAAGTCTTTTATTACCCAAAGCTTGACTCAAAAAAGTTTAGTTTTTTGGAAATTTTCGGCTTTTTTGTTGCTAGTTTCCGCTTTTTACACAATTGAGATGTTGTTCTAAATGAGTTTTGCAACAAGGGGTTTCTTTTAAAATTGATTTTATCAACATTGGAGAAAATTGAAGTCGGCGCACCCAAAATTATACTAATCTCATATACAGTACCCTTAAAGTCCGAAAACAGTGCACAGCAATATTTATCTAACTTAAAGGGATTGCTAGGGGCATTTTTTGCTACAGTACCCCCACGGTAATACAAACCAACGCGGCACTATCTGCGATTACGATTGCCCGCGACTACTCCTTTGGTATTTGTCGAATTGATTTGGCTGCGAGGATCAAACCTCTCGCTGAGAGACGCAGACAGAACGAGAAACGCCACTGAGAGCCTTTTTCCACAGCCCACTCGGCTACCAGCTATATTTTTATGCATTTTCATATATTTTACGGCAGTTATTTAGCGTGTAATTATTTTAAATAGTGTAAAAACCGAAAAACGATAAAAATAAACTTTTTAGAGCTAAAATTAAAACCGGGCTTGAAATTTTGCAAAGAAAACTTTGGCCAAGTGCCAGCTTGCCAATTTGCGCACACTTTTCTGTAAAAACCGCGACGTCGCCTCTGCGCATGGCCGTTGGCTGAAAGCCGTTGGAACAAAATTTTTCACTTATTCATCATCAAAATACTTTTTTATCAGATAGGTGCATAAAAATGGGTATGGAATCCTGAAATAATAAATTATGAATAATCAAGTAGAATAAACTTGCAAAAGGCCCCTGACAGTCCCTTTAAAAGTATTATTCTATAAAAAATTAACTAATCAAAAAAAATTCCTGTATCTCAAATAAAAAAACGTAGTAAGTGTTTTACCATGGCGAAATCCAAAAAAGGTTGAGATAAACAATTTTGATAGCTAAGTGTGCAAGAGTACTACGTTACAAACAAAATGTTTCATAAACTACGCACCTGCATCGTATCTCCTTTTGTTGATGTTGGTTTTCGAAACTCGATGAAAATTGTAATTGTCATACAGCTGGTATATGTACATCTAAACTAAAAAAGAACAGTTGTGTTGCTCAGAGGAGGGTTGAATTTAAAGCGCAGAAAAAACACGATCGGCAAAAAAGCGTGCAGAAAAAAATTAGGTCACACGTATGATGGATTAGTACATCTAAACTAAAACCAGGCCAAGTAACATTTTTTTCTTGTCTGATAACCTTAACATTTTAATAAAAAAACCAGGCCAAGTAATATTTTTTTTCTTGTCTGATAACCTTAACATTTTAATATTTTTGTTTGTTTGCATCATGCAATTTATTTGAAAATGGTCTTGGTTTGTAATATTGTATCAATATTTGTAATTTTCCAAGTATGGTTATGTTTTTCGTTTCCTTGTTATGGTTTCTGAGCAGACAAAATACTACTATATTGTGATTTTCCATTATTAACTGTGGTCACTTCAAAAACAGACCTGGAATTTCGCTGAGCCTACCTTTTCCCTAATTTCGGACAATGAGAAAACTGAAAAATTGGGGTTGGCATTTTGCCAATGCTTCCGGACTATATTCAAACTATATCACTCTGTTCTGGGCAGTTTGAAAAATGTGCAAGCCGTTTTTTGTCGCTGTAGTTTCTTCAAGCCCTAAGAAAGTAGGACACGTGTTGTGTCAGTCTTGAAAACAGCGTAGAGTTTAAAAAAACACGGTTGGTCATAAATGCAATCAAAATTGACAGTTTGAAATAAATATTTCAATAGATACCAGTAAAATTATCGCTAAAAACCTTGGGTTTTCAGAAATATTCATGCGTTTCTCAAGAAATTGTTGCCAACCCAGATATAATTGCGTATGACCCTGAGAAGTTCGTCCACTATTTCGCAACCGTATTGGCGGTTGAAATAACCCTTACCCAAACTATAATTGTCACGTTGGTTTATAAAACGCTATTAGAAATAATGCTATCGACCGTGTCGGAAAGAACTCGTCAATTGCAAAGAAATTTTTTGTTTGCTCTTATGGCCCAAGTTTTCGTGCCACTTTTCATAATGCTACTTCCTTTGTCATTTGGAGTCGGGGTGATGTATTTGAAATTGTTTGGATTCACAGGTTCGTAAACACATAATTTAAGTGAAGATTTAAGTGATTTAGTGATTTCAAACGTTAGTTTGACTGTAATGCTGAATCACGGCGCTGTTGGTGGAGTAGTATTGATTTTGATAAAACCGGCATATCGACAAGTTTTCACACGATTTTGTTTCAAATCTACTTCCCCCGTGGTTCCTGTCACAACTGGAACAAGTGAAAATTAAAGTTACCCAGGAAGAATTTGCACATACCAGTACAACATGTTGTAAATAAAGAGCAAATTTATCAAAGTTTCTTGATTATCGTGTGTGCGCGTGTGTGAGTGTGTGAGTGTGTGAGTGTGTGAGTGTGTGAGTGTGTGAGTGTGTGAGTGTGTGAGTGTGTGAGTGTGTGAGTGTGTGAGTGTGTGAGTGTGTGAGTGTGTGAGTGTGTGAGTGTGTGAGTGTGTGAGTGTGTGAGTGTGTGAGTGTGTGAGTGTGTGAGTGTGTGAGTGTGTGAGTGTGTGAGTGTGTGAGTGTGTGAGTGTGTGAGTGTGTGAGTGTGTGAGTGTGTGAGTGTGTGAGTGTGTGAGTGTGTGAGTGTGTGAGTGTGTGAGTGTGTGAGTGTGTGAGTGTGTGAGTGTGTGAGTGTGTGAGTGTGTGAGTGTGTGAGTGTGTGAGTGTGTGAGTGTGTGAGTGTGTGAGTGTGTGAGTGTGTGAGTGTGTGAGTGTGTGAGTGTGTGAGTGTGTGAGTGTGTGAGTGTGTGAGCGTGTGAGTGTGTGAGTGTGTGAGTGTGTGAGTGTGTGAGTGTGTGAGTGTGTGCTTCTGTGTGTCTTATTTTTTCAATTATTGGTGTCGTTTTGTTTTTTAAAGCAGTATCAAAAAAGCATCTGTTTTAAATTATAAAAACTGTCTAAGTTTTGTTTTCACAAGTTACCGCGATTTCAATGATCCAGTGCCATTCTTTGGAAGAAGGAATTCAAACTATGAAAGTTTTTGATTATATCATCTTCCTGCTAGGATTCATAATTGGGTTTCTCGCAATACACCTTATCATTTTTCATTAAACTGTGCATATGTCACAATTCAAGTGGTATCTGCTTTACTATCAGATTTTGATTTCCACAGGCGACATTTTTGTGAGTTTCAAAATCACACTTTTTTTTAAAAATAAATTTAGCAATTAATATGCGTAAGCCTGTTTATTTTCCGTTGCCGATAATAAAACTTTTGGGATTTCTACCTGAATACACATCTTTCGATTCACATTACTTGTTCACTTTTTCCCTGTGGTTAATTTTTCTTTCTATCTCTGCTGAGATACATTTGTTCCATTACCGATATGTGGTTGCCACGTGTGATAAGCTGTATCCTTTGAAACAAAAGTTGTTTATTATTGGTGTTTATATAACTTCATTTATACCTTCTATAGCTTTGTTTTCAATTGGAAACGACTTGGACGTCCTATTGACACGGCTGAAAAGGGTAATTGAGACTCCGTCGCTATGAAAATTGAACAGGCCAATTATGAAGAGAAAAAAACCGTATTCAAACTTTCAGAAACCATGCGCATTTTTGCGGGCCGTGTTACGCTAAGTGGGCCCAGAATACGGTCGATTTTCAATTTTCAAATTCCTTTTTATTTGCCGACTTGACGGCATTTCCAAAAACAATCAAAGAAAATGACAAAAATTTGAAAGAGTCTGTCAGTTAAGGCACAATCTCTGTAAGTTTTAAGAGGCTGATTCACGCCAATGTCTTGAGGAAAAAATGATAGGACTAGAATTGGCACCATGTAGACAGTTTTTTTAAAATAATTTTTTGGTAACCATAGATTTTTTTGATTCAGGTTACGGTAGGTTACTATAATTTTTCAAATGTTATAAAGGATTCTTTCCACGTGGTGTTTTTCAAATTGAATCCGTGGTGGGTATACCAAATCTAACCCATATTGTGTGAATGGTTTGTGTATTTTAGCACAGGGCCCGGAAAATCTCAAAAAAGAGAGAAAATGCGTTTGAAATTGCAGTTTTTCGCATTTTTCGAGATCATTGACATATTAAGGCTGCTAAGCGCCACTTCACATAATACACTCCGTTGCATAAGTATAAAGGCACCCCGTTTTTCGACTAAAACATGCAATTCGGGCAATTTTTCCAGAACTGAAACTTTTCAGGAGATTCTAATACTCGATTCGTGCCCGGAGCCAAATTTTCACTTTGATATTCAAATGTAGGCGGGAGCTATTCAAATTTTTCAAAAATTAGGTGTTGCATTAGTATAAAGGCACCTAAAAAATTCCGGAAAAAAGTGCGTTTTTGAAGTTTCTGTCAAACATGGTCATATCCAGAAGTTGCTTCAAGTACCCTGGCACCAGACCAGCATGCACAGACCGCCAAACACTGGTGGTGTGTGGCGTTATGGGGTCATAACAGGCATTTTGCCTTAATCGGTTAAAACGGCCTTTTTGAAAAATTCGGCGCAATGCCAGGAGCCCATTGCCCGTAAATCGGTCACAGACTAATTTTTGATTAATTTTAGCATGGGTTCCTGTTCTTGGAACCAACATTTCAATGAAACATCGGCTTTTTATGAAGTCCTGTTAGAACTTGTTGTGAATTTTTCGGCATATGCAAATTCTGTAAATTCACAGATGCATAAAAAAGTGCCCATAAGCTGTAAAAATGTTGTTGAAATGTGGACGAACAGTTTACGAACCCGCCATAATCGAGAAACAGGCGGAGAAATGGAAGCAAAACGAGTGAAACCAATGTCACTGAATGAACATAACCGAAAAGTGCCATTTCAGTTCTCTGTTGTCTTTCTGGGTGTCGCCCTGCCCAAAACATTCAAAACTTCTTTTTAACTTGTTGGAAAATGTTGCTCAGACGTTAACTCAACTCTGGAAACGGTTTTCGGTTATGTTCATTCAGTGACATTGGTTTCACTCGTTTTGCTTCCATTGCTCCGCCTGTTTCTCGATTATGGAGGGTTCGTAAACTGTTCGTCCACATTCGGACAACATTTTTACAACTAATGGACACTTTTTCATGCAACTATGGATTCACAGAAGTTTTCGAGTTTGCCAGCTCGAGTTTGCCAGGGACGATCTCTTAATTACAGGAATACACTTGCGTCGCTGAAGCTAAATTTATCGATTCTAATACTCTTGGCTACAATCTTTTTAAATTCGTTTCTATTTTTATACCAATTATGGCTCTAGAAACTTTTTTCCTCGGCGGTTTAATTCCAATTCTCGTCTATAAAACTCTTAAAGCTATTATGGTAGCTTCAGTATCTGAGAAAACTCGTCAAATGCAAAGAAAGTTTTTGTATATTCTGTTGGCTCAAGTGATATTTCCAACTACTGTTTTGTTTATTCCCTGTTTTATCGGCATGCTTATTATTTACAAGGAGTGGTTTGGGTTAACAGGTATGTTTTAAAAATTAAGAAACAAACTGAAACCATTTTATATTTTTTATTAAAAGTTTTAGCGTTTGGAGACGTCATCTTAAAAATTATACCGGCTCATGGAGCAGTAGCTGGAATTGTTCTTATAATAGCTCAGCCGTCTTATAGACAAGTTTTTACTAAAATCTGGAATAGAAAAACAACTTCGACTACAACTATAGTTTCAGTTTTTCCAAGTTCATAATTTGAGAGTGAAATTCATTTGAAGGCCCTAAATTTCTGACTTAAAGGGACCGTCAGGGGCCTATTGCAAGTTTATTCTATTTGATTATTCATAATTTCTTATTTCAGGATTCCATACCAATTTTTTATGCACGTATCCGATAAAAAAGTATTTTAACGATGAATAAGTGAAAAATTTTGTTCCAACGGCTTTCAGCCAACGGCCATGCGCAGAGGTGACGTCGCGGTGTTTACAGAAAAGTGTGCGCAAATCGGCAAGCTGGCACTTGGCCAAAGTTTTCTTTGCAAAATTTCAAGCCCGGTTTTAATTTTAGCTCTAAAAAGTGTATTTTAATCGTTTTCCGGTTTTTACACTATTTAAAATAATTACACGCTAAATAACTGCCGTAAAATATATGAAAATGCATAAAAATATAGCTGGTAGCCGAGTGGGCTGTGGAAAAAGGCTCTCAGCGGCGTTTCTCGTTCTGTCTGCGTCTCTCAGCGAGAGGTTTGATTCTCGCAGCTAAATCAATTCAACCAATCCCAAACGAGTAGTCGCGGGCAATCGTAATCGCAGGTAGTGCCGCGTTGGTTTTTATTACCGTGGGGGTACTGTAGCATAAAAAAGCCCCTAACAATCCCTTTAAAAAAAATTAGGGAAAAAATAAAAATTATTTTGTTACAGATGTTTTTGAAATTACATTTGCCGTCAGCAAACATATATAAGTCCCCTTTTTGGAGCATTTTTATTTTTTACCCTACCCAACTTTAAACCACCGTAACCTGGGAATAAAATTTCATATAGGCCCAAAAGTTTCAGGACTTCATAATTGGGTCTTAGGAAGGTCCCTCACGAGTTTTCAGAAAATCCGATTTTTTCCATGTCACTGGTTTGCTCGAGTCTTACAGAAATGGCGTCTTAATGCTTACTTTAATGTTTCAAATCCTTTTTGATTAAAAATGAGCAATTTTTTAAAGCTTGCCCGAAAGTCGAAAACCCCTTGGAAACAGACTATATATGTTTAAAAAAAAAACTTTGAAAATCGATCGTCACCGACCAGCGACCGTAAGCTGACACACAAAAAACGTAACTCACGATCTGCACTTCAAGGACTATTTCTATTATGGACAATTTTTCAGCAAGTGTCCCTCATAATAAGCCAAATGCTCGATACCTACATATACAGCATAATAAAACATCTGTTTGAAGTATGTTTTCAGCTTTGTTTACAACGTGACTTATTATACAAAAGTAAACTTTTGTTAACTTCTTCTGTGGTTTGTTCCCGCAAATTGCAAATTTGAGAGAAATATTTCACGAGAAACAGCGGTTCTAGTGTAATTCTATGGGCAATTAAAATGAAATTTTTAGAATAATTGAACTATATTGTTGTAGCCGGGACTTTTTTCTAACGTATTAAATGGTACCAAACTATTTGATTCTACAAATTGTTTGCTACATTTTAAAACACTACATCCATCCAAATTTTTAGCTCTTAACAGGGAAGACCTCGTAAAAATAACAACTTCATTGAGTAGATACCGTTGCCACTATTCTGAAACAACTCATTTATATGTTTTGGACTGCAATACGCGACTAAACAACGCATATGGTGCAGGGGTACACGACAAAGACAGGTGAGAGAGCGCGGGAAAAAACGAGACGCAGAATAGAGCGCTATTCGAACGATATTTTAAACGAAATTTCAGGCGCCCCTAATTTGGTTCATATTGCTCCAAAAAGAGAAAACTGGAGACTTTTCTGAATCGGAAGAATGAGATCTATTCATTTATAACAAGTTCAGAGAAAATTTTTTTACGCGGTTCTTTTTTATATCAAGTTCAAATAACGCCTTTTTGGGTGTGCACTGTTTCACCTATGCGTACAAGTCTCAAAGCTCTTTTAATCTTCATAGTCAATCACATATGTATTTTAATTGAGACACTTTTGTCGCAGGACGAAAACATGTTAATTCCCAGCTTCGAAACTCCAAACTTTGCCCGAAAGATGGCCACGCCCCCAGCGCACTAATTTGATGTAATAATGGATATTTCGAACACAACAATCTCACTCATTTCCAAAAACCGCCGATTGATTGCTGGCATAAATATGATTTGACGTCAATTACAAACGTCTGTATAATGTCAATGTCTAACTGTTTCTATTTGGCATTTTATTTTAGTGGACGTCAAAGCGAAATATAGACAAGCAGGTAGAACAAGTCTAGTATGGGCAACAGTAACCCAACAGAAAGAACAACGGTTTTGTGCATGAATTTGGTAATTAATAAAATAATATAACTATAAAAATAAAGTGAAAACTTATATGTTTATTAGTTCTGTTTATAATGAGATTACAGATTTACAGATACAACTGTAAATAAGGTCTTCTGTTTAGAAGTTTGTCCTTGAGTATTTGTCAGTGAATGCACAGGTGTGTCCTTTTTGAATCTGCAGTTGCAATACACAAAGAACATCCTTAAACAAGCATTTGATTGACAAAAAAAAAACCAAAAAATTACCCATCAACGTTTATATGACAGAGCCAAAGGAGAGAATTCACTAGAAATTGCCACCAAAGTTCTGTGCTGAATCCTGCACAGAACATTACAACTACCATTTCGAATAGGGAAAAAGCGTCCAGTGCTAGGCTCTGAAAAACAAAATGTACTACTCTATTTTTATGAAATCTACCTGAAAGAACAAAGCTTTTTTCTGCTTGTCGATAGCACTATTTGATTGGCCATTGTTTTTCGCCTGAATTGGTGTTTACAACATAATTGTGCGTGGCATACCTCTCTAATGATTTGTGCGAATATGAGTATGTTCAAAACACAACATGTTCCGAAGATGCCTGCAATTGTGTACAGAAGGGTATAAATTATATTGATTGCGCATGGGGAGTCCTGGGAGACCCAAGACAAAATATCCACGTCGAAAATGTTGGCACAGCCATCTAAACCAGTTTTGAGACACTTGGTTCTTGAAAACTAACCTGGAAGGCCCCATAAGAACCAAGCGAAACCCCATAGGAAACAGAAAGCGATTCCACACTGAAAAACACAATGACGTTAGCACAGTTCAGCACGCACACATGCACACACGCACACACACACACACGCACACACGCACACACGCACACACGCACACACGCACACACGCACACACGCACACACGCACACACGCACACACGCACACACGCACACACGCACACACGCACACACGCACACACGCACACACGCACACACGCACACACGCACACACGCACACACGCACACACGCACACACGCACACACGCACACACGCACACACGCACACACGCACACACGCACACACGCACACACGCACACACGCACACACGCACACACGCACACACGCACACACGCACACACGCACACACGCACACACACGCACGCGCACACACTCACCTTTGTAACTACTTTCCCATTTTGAGCTCTGTAGAGCTGAAGGGGAAAGTAGACAGCAATAAATCTATTCACAGCAATCAATAATTGAATCATGGGGCCAATGCTGTAGAGTCCAATCCCTGCGAATTGCCCGATAATTCTGTTGTAAATAGCGGGCAAATATATACGTCCCCTGGAAAATTAATTGGAATTATATAAATGAAAAGAAAATAAGATAGAATAGGGCGAAACTTACAAAAAAACGCAAATGGTTGGCCACATGAGATAAGTAAGAGCCATGAACACATTTGCTGCGGCTTTTGTTCTAAACACATTCAAATATTCAGAAGGGATTGAAAAATACCGGCAAAAAGTGTGAAATGCGAAGCGAAATCTCTTTTGTCGATAAGTGTGGGCGATGAAAAATGCATTTGTCGCAGTTCCAGTCAAAGATAGCTGAAATTATCATTGTTCAACATTTCTTTGGTTTATTTTTATATTGTTTTAAAAAAGTATAAACTCACAACTAAAAGAATGCAGCCTGCGGCTATGCGGAAGGAAAGCATTTCCTGTCAACTGATTCAAGCCAGCTGGTTTTTAAACACAATACGAATACACATCAGCACAAACAATAACAGAGATTGTTTGTAGAAACATTCCCCATATGTCTGAAAAATTGTAGCTAAAAGATAAATAAAATGGCAGGGTGTTGTAAACAAAACATTTTTTCAGAGGCACGTGGGTTACAGTAATATTTCCCATAACGAAACTGTAGTCAAACATGAACGGACATTTTTTTGCGCCGGAAACAGGAACAACTTTGAGGAAACAAGTTTAATCAGATTTGGAAAACCATTATTAAATTCAGTTTTTTTGATAAGCAAGGCATTTAAGACGCAATTTTTATAAGACTCGAGGCACTTGTGACATAGAAGAATTTTTTGCTTTGGAATTACCTGTGACAGATTAAAAAAAAATATTTATATGATCATGATCAAGTAAAGAGGCTAAAATCGATTTCCGGCTTTTTGGGTTACTGTAGCCCAAACTAGCAATGTCGTTAAAGTTTTTCTATATTTCACTTCAACGTGAACGAAATAAAAAACCATCAATTAAAAAAAAGTTAGATAAAATTTTTTTTAAAAAGTTTGTAATTATTGTGAAATAATAAAAACTAGACTTTCATAAAGGAAAACTGGATGGAAAATTTAAAAAAAAAAAGTTGTCACTTTTTTGGATATTTCAGCTTATAACGCAGCTGTAACGCAGAAGTGCTTTTAGCAACACATTTTGTTCAATTTGTAGCACTTTTTGCTACATTTTACCTTTTTTGATAAAAAATTTTTAGGACACCTCATCATGAAAAAACGCTTTGAATGACGAGATCTCGGTTTTCGTCACTATGTGTTGCACCTCAGGTCCTTTATAAAATCTGCCAGGGTTTCAAAACGTTGTGTCGATTGCTTTAAGTGTATAAGAAACATATTAAAACAAATGCTGTTAGGACATTAATTAAAATGATGCGGAAAACCGAGTATATAACCTGTTTATCAATGTAAACTGTATTATCAGCCTAACGCAAGTTGTAAAGTACAGAATAGACAGTTGTTTATCAACATTTGGCTGGAAACTCTTTTTTAATAAAAATTAAAAGTAATAAAAACTAATGATATAAAACGATCGTTCAAAATACGCTAAGTAGGAGTAGGCGACCTCGGGGCGCGGCACGAATAGCGTTGCCGGCGCCCGAGTTCGAGTCTACACATTGTGTTTAATGCGTTTTTTTCAGGATGAGGTGTGTCCTAAAATTTTTTGGTCTCATAAGACAAAATGTTGCCAAAAATGTGTAGACTCGAATGCCATAGGTCCCAGAAGGCAATTTGAGTTTTGCTCCAATGTCACAACCAGCTAGTTCTAGCTCCAATCCTATAAAAACTGCATCTTAATAAAGCATTTAGGTTACATATAGGTTACATATCAATTTACATATAACCATTGAAACTGACAGTTAGAATAATATTTTACTGGTTATCAGTTGCCTCTTTTACTCATCTTTTTCTTGCTGAATTTTCATTATTTCTTTCTAACGTCATGAGACACCTCATTTTCAGCAAGAAAACATAAAATGTTTCTAGTCACTGATTACGTCAACGGGTTTTCATCTTCGACCATTTCGATCGCTGTTTGTAAAGAGCAATGATGAGAAATTCGACATTAAACATTAAGCACTTTAAGGATAATTGATGATTTAAGGATTTAAGGATTAAGGATTTAAGGACACTTTAAGGATAAGGATGATTTAAGGACACTTTAAGGACTTTAAAGAAGCAAGTGCATTAAGCACTTTAAGGACACTTTAAGGATAAGCACAAACTTTAAGGATTTAAGGACTTTAAGGACACTTAAAGGACACTTTAAGGATTAAGAACTTTAAGGACTTTAAGGATTCAAAAACTTTCAAACGAATAATTGTAGGTGTAGTCAATCAAGAAATTTGAGGTAGTAAAAAAAAACGGAGCAGAAAATGTTTGGTATTAGGTTCAGGTTATCTGTTTTACTTATCTTTGCTGTTAGGAAAAAATTAAAATTTTTTAAAAATTAAAAAAATTAAAGTTTTTTGCTCCTGAAAAGACTGTTTTATGCAAGTTCTAACATAGACAGATTGTAGAAAACCAAAAGATTCTTAAATTCAATTTTTAGAATTTTCAGTAAAATGACATGCGAAACATTAGAAAGATGACACGAATTTCAAATTTCTCTTTTGGATTGAATGACAAGAATCGTGATGAAGTGGTTTCTATTGCCGCAATTAATCATCATTTTCTATTTCATTATTCATTGTTTTTGCTAGCGCCACAGTACACTTCGTTATCACCAAGAAAACAAAAAATGTTCCGAATCACTGACGTCAACATGTCAACTTCGTCCATTTCAATTGCTAATTGCATTTCAAATAGAGGAAAAGAAAATGTAATCAGCAAAATGCAGAAGAAAAACATAGCAAGGAAAAAACGAGGGATTAAACTTTCTAATCAAACAAAACTATGGGAACCACCTAGAACTAGAACGCCCTAAGTGTTACTGAAACAGTAATTCACAATCGCGAAAAGCCAAATACTATAGATTCATTTTTGTTTGAAGGAACTGGCTTTTGAAAATAAGTTCAGCCATACAAAATTATTTTTAAATGATGTCAAGTTTTTTAAACAAAAATTGTAAAGAGTTTTAACATAAATTGTAAAAAGTACTGGTTTTAACCCACATGGATGCTCGTACCCTATAACTCCTAAACTTTCCATGGACGGTTTGGGTAAATACCGCAGTAACTATTAAAACAAAAAGGGAATAAATCGGTAGAATGCATTAGAGAGGATTGATGTGATCTTCTCTGAAGACGGCTGTGCTTTGTAACTGGCGCAAACATGTAGTTCAAAGTGTTTTCGGGAAATGCAGCATTTTTTGAAATTGGGTGAAGTGCTAGAAGCCGAAGAGACTGGTCATTCTGTATCGTAATTATAACAAACCCAAGCAAACAAAATTCATCTTGAAATTTAAAAAAAACGTTTTTTATGAAAAATACCAAGGTCCAAAAGTTTCAGGATTTCATCTAGTCATAGGAAGGCTTTACACAAGTTTTCAGGAAATCTGATTTTTTTCTATGTCACTGGCCTGCAGAGACGGCGTCTTAATAAAACATGTCAGATATTTTTTAAATCTTCTGTTCACCAACAACAAACAAATTGATAAAAACAACGTTATGTACAGCATTACAAAAAATGAGAACCACCCGGATAAATTAGGCTTTATCACAAAGTTCCCTAAAAAGTGGGCGAATCCTTTCCAGTCCCGGAGGAGAGAAGTGACTGGCGCCGTTAAGAAGGACACGTGGTGTTTTGGGTCAAATACCTTACAATTTTTTATATTAAGGTGGCTTCATTAGACTTACCCGGAATTTCCCTTCTATGTAAAACATTGTAGCTATATCGAAAATTTCACATTTTTCACAAGCGGCTGCGATACGAGCCATTCGTTCTTTGGCCGTTAAAAGTCCTTTGTCGTTTCTTGTAAATACGTTCTGAAAAATATTGCTTGTTCTCTCTCTCTCTCTCTCTCTCTCTCTCTCTCTCTCTCTCTCTCTCTCCTCCCTCTCCCTGTCTCTCTCTTTCTCTCTCTTCTCTTCTCTCTCTCTCTCCTCTCTCTCTCTCTCTCTCTCTCCTCTCCCTCTCCTCTCTCTCTTT
>OZ059902.1:25179385-25306426 GCA_964057215.1 Oscheius myriophilus
CCCTCTCCCTTTCCCTCTCCCTCTCCCTCTCCCTCTCCCTTTCCCTCTCCCTCTCCCTTTCCCTCTCCCTCTCCCTCTCCCTTTCCCTCTCCCTCTCCCTCTCCCTCTCCCTCTCCTTTCCCTTTCCCTCTCCCTCTCCCTCTCCCTCTCCCTCTCCCTCTCCCTTTCCCTCTCCCTCTCCCTTTCCCTCTCCCTCCCTCTCCCTCTCCCTTTCCCTCTCTCTCTTTCGCTCTCCCTCTCCCTTTCCCTCTCCCTTTCCCTCTCTCTCTTTCCCTCTCCCTCTCCCTTTCCCTCTCTCTCTTTCGCTCTCCCTCTTCCTTTCCCTCTCTCCCTCTCCCTCTTCCTCTCCCTTTTCCTCTCTCTCTTTCGCTCTCCCTCTCCCTTTCCCTCTCTCTCTTTCGCTCTCGCTCTCCTTTTCCCTCTCTCTCTTTCGCTCTCGCTCTCCCTTTCCCTCTCTCTCTTTCGCTCTCGCTCTCCCTTTCCCTCTCTCTCTTTCGCTCTCGCTCTCCCTTTCCCTCTCTCTCTTTCGATCTCGCTCTCCCTTTCCCTCTCTCTCTTTCGCTCTCGCTCTCCTTTCTCTCTCTCTTTCGCTCTCGCTCTCCCTTTCTCTCTCTCTCTCTCTCTCTCTCTCTCTCTCTCTCTCTCTCGCTCTCGCTCTCCCTCTCCCTTTCCCTCTCTCTCTTTCGCTTTCGCTCTCCCTTTCCCTCTCTCTCTTTCGCTCTCGCTCTCTAACTCTTTCTCTCTCTCTCTCTCTCTCTCTCTCTCTCTCTCTCTCTTTCGCTCTCGCTCTCCCTTTCCCTCTCTCTCTTTCGCTCTCGCTCTCTAACTCTTTCTCTCTCTCTCTCTCTCTCTCTCTCTCTCTCTCTCTCTCTCTCTCTCTCTCTCTCGCTCTCGCTCTTTCTCTCTCTCTCTCACTCTCTATATCTGTCTTTGCTCTATCTGTCTCGCTTTCTCTCTTTCTCTCTATTTCGCTCTCTTTTACTCTCTCTCTCTCTCTCTCTCTCTCTCTCTCTCTCTCTCTCGCTCTCTCTCTCTCTTTCACTCTCTCTATCTGTCTTTGCTCTATCTATCTCTATTTTTCTCTTTCGCAGTGTTTTTCACTAACCTCATCGTAAGGTATTCCATCCTTCAAAAACTTGACCATATCCCCAATAATAGCATTTGTGGTTGGCCAAGCGTCTACAACAAATATTTTCTTTTTCACCGATTTTTCAATCAATTTAAAACGTCTAACTATTTTCTGAATACTTCTTAAAATACTGAATGCTGGATTTAACCTCGAAAGTGTCATCATCATAAGGATTCGTTCCATTTCCAATTTGCATAGTGTCAATATGTCTAAACATATATTAACATATATTGAAAGTCGAAAACACTTTCTTACCTGAAAATGATGAAAAGCACGTCTGGTTTTACTTCTTGAACAGATTTTTGAAAAAAGTCGTCTTTCGTACAGTCAAAAGTGGGGTAATCACGTAGAACAGATTGTAGGATGGGTTCACATCCTGTAAATTAGGTCTGAATGACAGGGATCCACAAAGCGTTTTTTAAGAGAGTTCAGAAAAAAATATAGTTCTCGCCAAAACGAAATAACCAAAAAGCGATGTTTTCTCTGTGTCTACTATAATTGCACTTTATTTTGCCTGAGTAGCGCACACATGCTGCAAAATGGCTGTTTTGGGCAAGATTCCAATTTGGCGACAGCTATATCGCAGGGCGCATTCGAACCTGGGTCGCTAGATTTGGTGGCCAAGGAACTACTATTGTATATTTCCAACGGTCGGTTCCAGTAACAACAGGTAAGTTTGGAATACAGTAGGAACCAATAAATGCAAGTACGCGTAGCCGCTTTACGTTCACAAGAACCCCAGTACCTTGCGGACGTAAAGCGGCTGGGGATAGGAGCTTTGGCTGAATGCCAGCCAATAGGAGCCTGGAATTCAGACAGAGCTCCAATAGGAGCCTTTACAGCAGTGGGTCACCAAAATTCGACCTTCTCAGAATTTTAAACTTAAACTTTGCAAAATTAGACCTTTCGAAGACGATTTCAACAATGTATATATTTTGCCAAAAAGGTGTTTTCATTGCTTATATTTGCGTCTTCAAAGTTTTCCCGCGAAATTTTTGAACTGCAATTAGCATGCCGCTCTCTCCATTTCCTATGCTGAAAATGGATCTCTCACCTCACGAAACGCTGTGTACAGGTCCACCCGTACATGCGTTCATTGTTCATGATACACTGCCTTTAAATATCCGGTGCCGTTTTTTGGACATAGACTACACTACGGTGTTTGTTCGGCCGAACGACGCCGATACATTTGTTGGGTGGTAACGTTTTAATTGCAATAATTACGACCATGGTTCGAATCCCTCTAAATCAATCATAATGTATGACTTCTTGGTGTGAGATTTGCGCGCGCGGATAACCGTTTGCCTAGAGATCAGGCACCCTTTAGCATATCGTTCGTCGGATCTACGAGGACAGATTATGTTGCCGGGTGCAAGAGCACACTATATTCAAAAGGAACAACAGGTTACTTGAAGGGACCATCAGGGAGGTTTTCCACTCACATGCAAATTATATGCTAATGATGATTTGGCAAGCATCCTGGGAACAACCGTTTCTTGGAGCGGTGTTGGACAATAGCATTTCGATTGGAATGACGCAATTAGAATACTGCTCATTTCCCTTTTAAAGGCCCCTGATGGCCGCTTTAAAGCGACCATCAGAGGGTTTTTTACGCGTGAAAAAGCCATATGCAAATTGCCCCATTTCAATTGAAACAATTTTTTCATACCCTCTCCTGGAAAAGTTGTGTTCAGTGAATGCTTATCAAGTCCTCATTAGATTTGCATAAGCAAGTAGAACATTTTCAATACATTTGATTCATATGGAAAAAAGCTGATTAGGTAGCTCAAATGAGCATTAGACCTTGAATTCCTTATAGAATAAGCGAAAAACACTGTGAAAGGAGTACACAGAAAATGAAAAGGGCCTCCAAGGGCAAATCCAGTTTTTCCTTTCTCTACTTTTCCAGATAAACACAAGTTTTTTGCTGTAAATTGCTCCTTATACAATGAAATGGAAAAACCCCTGACTAACCCTTGGAAATGAATTTGCGACAAACCTGCCATCGCTGAGAGATATAGCCTCTTGAATTTTGTCTTACACTCCCTCCTCACTAAGTTGATCATGTTCATAGCCACGCTGTTGCCGATAACCATATAGGTAGAGTTTTGTTTGTTTGATCCCTAAACCGAATTATGTTAATTTACAAAAAGTACAAACCTCATCGAAATACCAAACATTCTCCATTGATCCCTCTTTTGCCTCCTCTTTATACGAAGTTACTAATTGCCAGTCTTTTGCCTCCCATGTTTGTTGGAGTTCGATTTTCTCTCCTGTTTTGAAACTTTGTTTCAAAAATGGGAAAATGAACAACCTGTTGTCATGTTTTCGTAGCCAAACGGAGCGTAGATTACACGATCGGAAAGACGATGGTAAGGGTCAGAAGCATTATAGCCAGAGGTGATAAAAGTAAAGTTCCTTGAGGAAGACAACGCGAATGAGTTTGTAGACGATACTGGAGATAATGGTGTTTCGGCTGAAAAAAGATTTTGTTTCAAAGAAAATATGAATACCTTTGAAATCTGTGAAAAAACATGTTTTGTTACCTAAGTTTTTTTCGGTCGCGCCTTCTTGCACTCGTTATTGTTAAAATTGCATTCGAAAAACGTATTACCATGGGCTTTCTTTCAAAATTTGAGTGTTGGCGTTTTTTCTCAAACTGAAATCATCCACTTCATATAGCATTGGCAGTAAAAACGCAAAACAAAATTTTCCAGAGTGAAAGCGAACTAGGGTTGCTAGATTTGCACGTGAGGACTTTGTCTCTCCACTACGGGAAGGGGGGGGGGGGGCGCTGCGGCATCAGTTTTCGCTGGCAAATCTTAGAACCTCGGTTCGAATCTAAGCTGATACCTTTTTCGGTTCAGAGTTAATAAATTGGAAAGCCATTCAACAAGTCAATAAAAAATAAATTCAGCATTACAAAAAATCTTAAGTAACCATATATCTTGTTTGCAAAATTTCCTGCGACAAAGGCGCCGAACCCAGGTGAAAACCGCAGAAAAGTCGCAGTTTCTTATTTTTCCAAAAACAAAATCCCAGAAATCTTGAAAACGGGAAATGTGAAACATACGTTTCTCAAGGTTTTTTACAAAACTAAAGTTTCTCTTTTTATGTAAGCTAAAGTTGAAAAGGTTACGTACTGACTCTTCAAAGTTAGGAAAACCACTCGACTACTTTGCTTTCTAACTTCTGAAATAACTCACGTCTCCCAAAAGTGATGAAACATCCGTTCAGAACAAGTAAAGTCAAAACCACCGAAATAATGACTTCTTTAGACCATAAAAGGTACTGTCTCTCATAAATGAAATGAATGACAACGGAGATCAAAAACGAAACCAACATGCCAATTGACAACCCTAAAGTTTATTTTAATTTTCAAATTTGTCGTTTAAACTACCGTAATAACTTTCAACGTGATTGAGCTTTAAATGCGCAACAACCGGCCAATGAACAAGGTACCAGCAGTATGAGACCTCTCCTATGAAAACGGCCACCTTGTTTTCCAAAACGTAACAATTTTGGCCAAAATGAATAACCAGTGCGGTTAGGATGGTTATGTTTACCCTAGAAATTTTCAACTACATAGAAAAAAACCTGCGTGGGTTTACCTCGCAAAGTTGGACTCAATTTGATGGTTCCAGAAAAGAAGAAAGAGGGAAGACATCAAATAGCCAATGACAATGGATTGGGAGTTGTTGGTATCTTCTCGAAGACAAAAAGTAAAGTTAACTACAAACTACAAACCTGGAGTAGTGGATTCTAGTAGTTTTGTCTTTTCAGTTGATTCATGATCGTCTTTGGACATATTGAATACAATCATTCCTAAAAATACGTTAAAATCAAATTTTTCTAAAACAATTTTTTTGATAAAGATTTTTCAAAGTCGGGCTCATACAGTTACAACTTTGATCTGGCTTTTTGAGTCGAATGAATGATTTGAGTCTTAGATGTTGTAAAAAGTTGACTTTTAGTAACCCGACTGACCTAAAAACAAGTGTAGCCTCGGCGTATTTCAACTGGAGCGCAGCAAAATGTGAGGATAAATGTTCTGGTCACAAATGATTTACTAGGGAATGCTCCCAACCGGCCCCCAGCAGATCGAGATGAGCTCTATACCGTTTGAAAGAAAGTTAAATTCTGAGTCGAGTAGTGAAGTTCAATTTTGCTAAACGGTTTTGATTTTTGAGTATCGATCGAATTTCGTTGGCCCGGCGCGGCTTTTGAGACAGCGCTTGGCATTTTCGCGGGCCGAGCGCTGCGAAAATCGATCGATACTCAAAAACCAAAACCGTTTAGCAAAATTGAACTTCACTACTCGACTCAGAATTTAATTCTCTTTCAAACGGCATAGAGGTCATCTCGATCTGCTGGGGGCCGGTTGGTAGCATTCCCTAGTTAGCTTGTTGAAAAAAATCTCTACTACAAAATTTGACAATTTCTACTACTTTCCGAAATCTATGGGACAGTTGGATCCATGTTGAAGATACCAAAACTAATTCGGAAAGTTTTGTTGTTGTTCCAACAATAAAGGGTGAAATATATTGACCGAAGTAGATTTGGCGAGGAGTATATACTGTAATTGAATAAAATTTGCACCAAATTTAGGCTACAAAAAACTGGATTGCTTCTAAAGTTGAAATTTGGTCACCTTCTTTAGTATTTGAAATTTTATAGACGTGTTTTCGCATATAAATGAAATTTTGCCGAAGGAAATGAATAAAAAGTGTCAAAATTGGACTCAATTAAAGGGAACATCAGGGAGGTTTTCTACTCGCATGCAAATTATATGCTAATGAGGATTTGGCAAGCAATCTGTGAACAACCGTTTCCTGGAGCGGTGTTGGAAAATAATATTGCAATTGGAATGGTCCAATTAGAATACCGCTCATTTCCGTTTGGAAAAGGCCCCTGATGGTCTTTAAGAAAAAAAATCTATCTTTCCTCATCAAACTCTCAAACAAAGTTGATCAATTTTTGTAATGCTTTTCTAATTTCATTATATAAATCACGAAAAGTAACTTACCGGTTAAAAACTGCCACATTCGACACAAAACGCTGTTAAACGCCAGAAATTTATCAGAAATAAGGTAGTATAAGAGTGAAATCAAACCTTAAAATTTTTATTAGCTATCACAAAATAACCAACCTATAAAGGCGGTGGCTTCATTTTGAAATCGAGTTGGAATACATCGAATTAGAATGAAAATAAACGGAAAAATCAGATAAAACTGAACTTCCAAAGCGAGTGACCATGTGTGAGTGAACATGTCTACAGCTAACCCTAACTAAATTCGTAATATGAAAAAAAACAACAAAAAAGATTGCCAACCTTTTCAAAATAGCCATTGTTATTCGTGGGACGAAAGAGGTTGGTCCCGAATAATAAGGCCCTTGGGACTGAGGTGAAATTTGTATCCCAACTTATGGGTGGAGCCAATTTCAAAGTAGCTGAAAGTGACTTTTCCAAATTCAAATAACTGTGATACCTAAGATAATTAAGGTGATAAGATAATAAAGAGGAGTGATTCTTTTAAGCCTTCTGTATAGGAAATCGGCAATTTTTGATGGGCCGAGCTCCGTTGTTCTGTTTAGCATCATTGTCATCAGGTAGCCAGAGAGAAGAAAAAATCTGGAAGAAGTATTTGGACGAATCTTGTGATACAATCCGCTAAAAGTTACTAAGGTCAGTGTCAAAAGGACAATCTTACTTTGGAAGTTTAAACGGAAAGGAGCGCGGAAAAACTCTTTCTGGACTTGTGATAAATGAGTAGATCCTTTCGCTGATTCAGAGAAGAGTTCCATCTTTGCTTTTTTTTTTTTAGCAAAACGAACAAATTAGGAGCGCCTAAAGCGTTTAGAAAATATCGTTTGAATAGCGCGCCATTCTGCGTCTCGCTTTTCCCCCGCAGTAAGGGGGTTTTCTTTTTATTTTTTAATCGGCTACGGTCGCAAATTATGCGAATTACCAATGCTAAATTGTCTCGCACCTTCCTTGTTTTCAGCGCTCTCTCAGCCAATTAGAGAATGCAATTCGGTTCATTAGAATGTCTTGTAAATACCGGTCACGCAGGGCGTACTGCCCGTCTACAAATATGTAAACGAGACTCTTTTTTCACGACTTCGAAGCATATATTCTCGAAAACGGTAAATTTTTTCATGATCGGCAAAGTTCTCTCTCTTAATTGAGCCAATGTTGTAAAACCCGCCGGACTGTCCCTTTAAACAATACCAGGTGCCAGGTCCCGCAAAGAAGGGCGTAGGTTTACGGCCCAATTGCAATTAACAAGACCGTATGCATAATTTGAAAATTAAAAAAAACGCTCCCGCTACAGAATAACAAAGTGTTCTCCAACGAAACGTGAAATTGCGGTTAACGGGACAGTACGTATAACAAGAAGGGCCTAGAGTTTTATAAGCATCTGCATACTGGTTTCGAAAAAGCGAAAAATCCCAAAAGCGCGACCCATTTCTCGCGCACACATTTTGCGATTGGCTTGAAAAGGACCAATTTTCTTATGTGTAGAGGAAGTGGAACTTTTTTAACCTCTTCGCGCCAATGACAGTAGCCCGGTTTGATCAGACATCTCTTTTAAGAAAAGGTAGAAGAAAAAAACCAACTGATCAACTCCCAAATATCCATTGGGAAACATAGAAGAGAAGAAGTGGAAGAGACATACAGAGACAATAGCCACTCCGCGAAGACCCTGTAGATGAAGGAGCTTCATATCGGAGAGCCTGGAGAGAATACAAGCATTTCACTAGTTTTGAATAGATCAAAATAAGAATGGAAATGAAAAGTTAGGAAAAATCAATACATAGTGCATAAAGAGTGAAACGAGGATGGTCATCGCAGAGCGTCTGTTCGGATGCTGATCTATCCGATAACGAAGATGACGCGTTATTCTATAGCGCATCAACAAAAAATATGTTTGCAACTGTGGAACAAAACAGTTGCTTCAAAACAAATAAAACCAGTTTTTAACAGACACAACGTTGGGATGCGATCTCCGAGATAGATAGAGATAGAAAGAAAGAGAGAGAGAGAGAGAGAGAGAGAGAGAGAGAAAGGGAGAGGGAGAGAGAAATCGGCCCAGCCTTAAAAGGACATTCAGGTGGGTTTTACAATATTGGTTAAACTTAGAGAGGAAAAATCACTGATCATGAAAATGTACACGATTTCGGGTCGCCAATTTCGCGTTTTCGAGAAAATCCGCTCCGAAGTCGCCCAAAACAAGGTCACCGTCTACAGAATTGTAGACGACAAGGATGCCTTGCGTGCCCGGCATTCACAAGGCAGGCTAATGAGACGAATTTCGTTCTAATTGGATAAGATAGCTCTGGAAAAGAGGATGGTTCGAGGCAGTTTAGAATAGTTTATTCTCATAAATTCCGACCGTAGACGGTCGCAAATGAAATGAAAAGCCCCCTTACTGGCCCATTCAGCATTCGTGCGTCACGCAGTCGAAAATTGCCTGCAAAAAGCGAAGATGCAGAAAAAAAATCGGATTTTTATTCACGATTGCCGTTTGGCGACGGCTATACAAGTAAAGCTGTCCACGAGACATACCTTGTCAATGGTTCAAATAAGAAAACAGGCGGCGCGAATGGTTAGATAGAGCGAGAGTAAGCGTGTGAGAGAGTGGAACACATAGAGAAAAATTAGTGACAAGTAAAAGTGAGAGTGTGAGAGAGAGAGATAGTGAAAAAAGAGAGAGTCAGTGAGAGAGAGAGAGAGAGAGAGAGAGAGCATTCGAGAAAGAAAGAAGATGAGAGAGAGAGAGAGAGAGAGAGAGAGAAAGAGAGAGAGAGAGTTAACATGACAATTACATGATATAGGAACCCGCACATTTGGCGATGGTTTCGTCTTGGTTTATTGAAAAAAAAACCTTTTCGACTGAATTGGTTCACTTAAACTCCATTTTCACGTATGTAGTATGCATTAGTGCCCATGTCAAATGTTTGATGGCAAATTGATCAAACTGCCTATTTGACACTTATGTTTGGATAGCTTGTGTCCTTGCTAGATCTTCTCTTCATTCACTCGTTGGAAAACACGTATTTTTCCGAATCCAGCACGAATGGTCATATGAAAGTGGGCGGGACTTGTCCTTATCCTCGCGATCTATGAAGCACCGCAACCCTTTGTTCACGGCACCGTATTGTTCAATCACGTTTTATTAAAACTAGCCCCAATTTTTGCAGAAACGCAAAACAATATTGAATTCTTTCAGATGAAACGAGATGATCTCCAAGGAATCCGTGGCGTTGCAATTCTTCTTGTCCTCACTTTTCACCTCAAACCAAACTTATTTCCACTGGGATTTGTCGGTGTAGACATGTAAGTTTAAAATTCCAATTCCGTCTGAAAATATAAATTTCAAGGTTTTTCGTTCTTTCCGGCTTTCTTATGGCCATGATTTTATCGAAAGACCCCTTTTCAACATCTCAGTTGAAAAACTTCTACAGTCGCCGTTTTAAAAGAATTGTCCCATTGATGTATATTATTTTAGCTATTACATATATAGGTAAGAATTTTTTGTAACCTTTAATACTTTTAATATTTTAGTCTGTGCTTTTCTTCTAACAGAAGAGGATAAAAACTTCTTTACGACTGATTTAAAATGGAGTTTAAGTTTAACTTCGAATATACAACCGCTTTTTGATACCAAAGGGTATTGGGATCAGGTTAGAATAGTTTTCAACGACATTTCATTGTATTTAAACTTTTCAGGTTTCTTCTTATCGATTTCTTGTTCACTGCTGGTCTTTGGGAGTTGAACTTCAATTTTATTGTATAGCCCCATTTATTCTTGCATTTACAAATTCCTTATCGAACAAGGGGAGGTAATTTGGAAAAATGTAAACAAAAAAAACCCAGCGAATCGCACTTTTACATTCAAAAATAGAAAAATATCTTGGACACTGAAATCTTTTTGAATAGGCCAAAAAATTGTTCGTTTTAAAATTGTTGACCTACCCATAATTTTTCGGTCTATTCCAAACGACTGAAAAATATCGTTATGTGAATTTGTTGGGAGAATGCACCTAACCTTGAAATTCGACCTACCCAAAAAAAATTGACCTACAGGAATTTTTTCGACAACACACATTACATTTGTGATTCAAACTCAGCAGATAATTCAAATTTTTGTTTTGTGTGCTAAAAAGATGAACTTTAAAAAAAAACCAAGGACAAATTTTTAATGTCTCGGCAAATGTTGAAAATCGTAAAAATTTCAATCAAATTAAATTTAAATTTTGTTTTCAAATTTAAAAATTTCAAACTTCAAACTTTTGAAATTTTCGGAGTTATCATTTTAAAAATTTTTTTTTTTGAAATTTTTAAGTAAAAAATTTCAAACACAAATTTCATCGATTTCAAAACTATCGTAGTGCGAAAATGTTTTGCCTTTACAGTTTTAAATTTGGTTAATTTACTTTGGAGAGCTTTAAAAAAACCCGCTTCCTACTGGTTTGATTGATTTTTTTTTTCGTTATTCACGCCGCCGGCACAAAAAAAACGATATCAACCAAAAATCGATTTCAGAAAGATTGAAAAAGCCTAAAAAAACTGAAATTTCCTCATTTGGGGCCAAACCAAGTGTGGGGGCCGGACCGGGCCGGGCCGAGATCAATTTGGGAACCGGCCGGCCGGATTTTAGTAGCGGGCCGGCCCGCTGCCATGGTTGGGCTTAACTTACATTTTTCAACAAATGTTTTCCAGGCAAGCGGTTCTTGGACTTCTAACCATCTTATCATTAATTTTCCAACTTTGGACCCCGCGAGATATTTCCTACGATCTCCTTCCCAGCAGGTTCCCAAAAATGCTTAAAATTTTCAAAAAAGTTGAAGAGTTTGGCAATTTCTATTAGGAGCGATTTGTTATGAACAACAAATACCCTTAGGCTATGAAATTCTGCCGGAACAAGTCGATGAAAAAAGTGAACAAATCTTTTTTTTCCAACCTAATTCATTCCAGTTGAACCAACTGCTGCCGAAATCCCTGAGCCATCTGTTTTCTCACGTTGTTCAGGGGAAATTCTTATTATTTTCTTGTATCTATCAGTAATTTTCGATTTGAGTTCACTATTCTCGGAAAGTACGATGAGGTGCTTTTTTCATTACAACAGATCAATATTTATGTTTAGAATTTTCGGCACCTTTCTCGTAGCTTTTCTTATAAAATGGCCTCAAGATGATACAAAATCCCTTCTTACATCGAAGTTTTTTGTATATACAGGAGACATTTCATATGTAATGTATCTTATTCATTGGCCCATTATTGTAGGAACCAGATATCTGATGAGTCAGCATGATTTACACTGGCATGGTAAGTTATTATAAACAAAAGCAAACAAGAGCGCCCCGGTGGTGTAGTGGTGGTGAACTTAGGGCGCCTCCTGAAGGTTGGAGGTTCGGTCCTTTTGGAGATATTCTATTTAAAAAAAACGCGTTCATAAATGAAGTAGAGATTTGCTTCACATTCTTGAATAGTCCGAACTCTCTGTCATCGTTTTTCATCCCCTCAATATAATTCCCTTTTTGAGATTTGGAAATTGTTCAAGGTGGTCACGGATATGTTTCTAGTTTTTCAAAAACGTTAAAAATAGAATTTTCAGTTTGCATTGGACTACTCGTGGGAATTTTCTTACTGTCATCTCTTCTTCATCACACATTAGAAGTGAGTTAGGAAATTATATGGTTGTAAAAATAGGGAAAAATTCTCTCTAGAAAACAGCGAAACAGGTCTTCCATGATGAAACGACAAACATCGGGACCAAAGCGTAGATGTGAGATAAAGCTTTCGTTCGGCTAGACATCAGGCCTGTCCAAACATCGGACCAATTGTGGCGAAAATCGGGGGCCGGGCCCTGGGACACTTGGTGGGAAAATGAATTTTTTGAATTTCATAATTTTTATAGAACGAAATTAGCGATTTTCTTGTGTTATTGTAAAATGTTTAATAATGTTTGTGAATTGGAAGACTCAATTTTCAATTAAATTGAACTTACAAAAGAATACTGAGTTTAAGAGTAACCGGAAACATTTTTACATTATAATTTTCGATATTCCGACGAATTTACCATCTTTTGTTGAAAAAATAAACCAAAAACAATAGAAAAACGAACAATTTACGGCTCAAAATTCACATTATTGGCGTTGGGCCATTTCTGTCCGGGCTCAGGGCCGGACTTTTCTTTTTATTTTTTTTTCCAGATACTTCGACCAAACGTCATATATACTTTCATGATCAGCCATTTGTTCTCCTTTAATTGAGACAATGCTGTAAAAAACCGCCTGACTGTCCCTTTAAGCGAAACAGCAAGATACATTGCGGCCGCCTCAAACGGGGATCGTGCCTTCGGCCACTCAGGTGGGAGGCCTGCGGCCGCTCATGTTGGCGGTTTCCGGCCGCTTAAGTTGGCGGCCTGCGGCCACTTAGTTGGCTTTTTTTAAAGATAACCTTCTTACGGTTTATTTTCAAATAAATATCCCATGACTCTTCCTTTGAGGGCACACAACACAAAACATCGGGTTCATAGATGCGTTGACGGGAGTTTGCGCCACTCGGACAACCGTTTCATCTGTAATCGGATCTAGGAGACAATATCTCGATTTTTGCCAGGGGTGGCAAAAATTGAGGGTCGGTCCTGGGCCCAAGGATACTTGGCGGGAAAATGGATTTTTTGATTTTCATCAATTTTAAAGATCGAAATTAGCGTCTTTCTGGACTAATTTTCAAATGTTTAATATTGTTTGCGAATTGGAAGACTCAATTCTCAATTAAATTGAACTTACAAAAGAATACTGAATTTAAGACGCCGGGTCTGTAAGACACGAGCAGCCTTCATAAGACCAATGACTTGGAAAAAGTCGGATTTTCTGAAAACTCGTTTGGGACCTTCCTTTCAACTACCTTACGGTAGTTTAAAGTCGGGAAGGGTGAAAAATCAAAATGCACCAAAAAGATGACTTATATATCCTTTCTGACGGCAAATGTAATTTCAAAACATCTGTAACAAAAAATTTCCAAAATCATAGCAAATTTCTCCGAAAATTTTTCAATTGATGTAAGAAAATATCAACTATGTTCCATTTATACACATCATTTGCACAACTTTTCTTTTAAAACCAAAAAATTCGGTAGGTACTCATGTTCTCAAAAATGCGTTTGAAAAAATATCACCTTTTTCGGTTCAGCATGTTCAAGACCAGATTTTGCTTGAACGTGATTGGCAGGAACCAGAAACGCGTAATCATTGATTATGAAGTTAGATGAACGTACGGAAAGCAAAATAACGGAGGGCGGATTCGAACCCGGGTCGCGAGATTTGTAAGTGTGGAAACATAAACGTTAAATGAGAAAACCTTATTTATAACTGGTCGTCAGATAACCTTCTGAC
Source organism: Oscheius myriophilus (assembly GCA_964057215.1). Lineage (NCBI taxonomy): Eukaryota > Metazoa > Nematoda > Chromadorea > Rhabditida > Rhabditidae > Oscheius > Oscheius myriophilus. Next base: position 25,192,922 of record OZ059902.1, read on the forward strand.
GGTTCGTTTTCAAATAAATATCCCATGACACTCTTCCTTTGAGGGCACACATCACAAAACATCGGGTTCACAGATTCGCTGATGGGAGATATGCGCCACGCGATTAACCGTTTTATCTGTAGTCGGATCTAGGAGACAATATGCCGTGAGTGCAGATTGTCTGGCCTAGCGCCAGAACAAGGTGCTTTTCGGGTGATACACCGGGGATATACTTTGCAAAATGTCTAAACAACGACTTCTGAACAAGTCGCTCTTCAAGGGACGGGCATCAGAGTTTTCAACTTTGCATGTCGCATGGAGAAAAACTTGCTTTTCTTGGAAATGTTATGGCTTGATTAGGCCTGGTGCAAGAGCACCCTACTCAAACGGGAAAAATAGATGAATGAGCGATTAAAGGAGCCGTCAGGGGCCTTTTGCATTTTTGTCTCATATGAAATAGAAAAATCTGCTGAACAAAAAATTCTATACAACGTAGGGTCCAAAATTCTTTGTCTGCGGATTTTTTGACTTGCAATTGCTCAAAACAGGCCGACCGTCTGCAAATTCTGCGGATGGCCGCAAGTCCCGCATGCACGATGTTTACAAGCCAGTCTGATTTCGATGTTGTCATTCTAATAGGACGAGGTTATTCGTAAAATGAGTGTTCCGGACAATAGAGCATATATAGTTAATATAATTTTTGACTGTACTCGATGAAAATGGAAATAAAAAGGTCCCTGACGGTCCCTTTAACGCAGTCATATACTTTACAATGCTTCTAGAGATTGTAGGTAGGAAGGTTTTCTGTCCTGCGTTCAGAAAACCTTCTCAATTCGAAGTTTCTATATAATTCAGATTAGATAAGACAATAATTAAGGTTGCGCTAGACAATTCAGCAAATGTATTTTGCATTATACTTTTCGCCAATCCTACTTCGGCGAAAAAACGACCACTCCCCTTTTGTAGCGCAATCTCATCAACAAAGGTCCATTTTCGCTGATCCCATAAAAACGAAATTGATAGGACATTTATGCCCCATTGTGACAAGATGTGACGATAGCTGGCGATAGATATAAATATGAGATAACCGCCATCCTCCAATGTTGTCTGAAATTCTGTGCGTTCTATCATTGTTCGGATCGATCCCGATAAAGAGTTTAGGGCAGACATAGCTTCGAAAATGCGTATGGCAGGCGAGGGACGCATCAAAATCGAATGGAAGCAAAATGAAACGCAAGAGATTATGAGATCTAGTCCTATTCAACAGTCCTATTCAACAATACACACAAAAAGGTTTTTTTTGTAAATATTTTCTTTTGAAAAAAAGGAACATTCAGGGGTTTTGCTTTTGCTCATGTGAAAGAACTACCAGCTAATCAAAAAACTGCTTTTGACTTTTTACCCAATTTTCCCTTTTTCGATATACCAGGCGTAAAAGTGTATGAAAACGGCGAAGAATCCACAAATTGTGCGGATGGCGAGTACGTCCTGCGTGCATTCCGTTTACAAGAAATCGTAGATGCAAGCCGTTTACAACAATTTTAAGAAGCAAAATCTCTACGGGCCGACAAGGCGGCGATCCTAGGAAAATGGATTTAGCTGAAAATATAAAAACCTTTCGTTTAGGACCTGAAAAATTGCAAAACGCGCCTCATTTGTAATTTGGGTACCCCAGGCTCTTTTAGAAATCATTAAGGTTTAAAACGCATATCTCACTTCAAACCCAACTTTTGTGATTTTAAAAACCAGATTATAAAATTTTGTAACTAAACCTTATAAAATAAATGCAAACCTAATATATTCCACTCTAATTTCCCAAACAACCAAAAATAAACGAAGAAATTTTTCAAGAACCCAGTAATTTTATGCCAAAAACCAATAAAAATGTACGGGAAAGGCTCTTGATCAAGCATGGAAACGGGCCTCATTTCTACGTAAAATGTGAAAAAAAGAAATCGAAAAAAAAGTTTTTTGGGTCGGTCCGCTCCTAAAATTTCAGCCATTGTTTTTGCTATGCTTGCTATCGACGATTCATTTACGCATTCGTAATGTTTTCTTTTGTTCTAGATCAACCTTCTCTCGTCCAGCCTTCTCACAAGTTGCGTTATTTACACCATCTGTCTTCTATTCATATTTGCAACCCTCCCTTTCTACAACTCTTGCTGTTCTTTCAACTCCTATGACATAAGTAGGTTTTTGACTTCTCTTTGTAACAAATATTTTAAAAGAAATACAAGAAGCAATAAAATGGAACGAATATGAACTGAAAAAACTTCGAATGCCATGCCCAGCTGACTTATCCTGGAGGCAATGGACAAACTACACCGAGGAGTTGTCCTTTCGTTGTGTTACGGTAGTTTACGAAAAAATACAAAATTATTTGTTTTTTTAGAACAGCACAAGCACTTTAAAAATGATGTTGATTGGAAATTCCATAGCATTCCGAGCACTACCTCTTATACGAGAGATTTTAGGAGATAGGTACAAGGAAATGCTACTTTACTACAAAGGAGGTAGACTTTTTTATTTTAAAGCCTTTTAAAAAACAAATTTGACGAAAAAACTTTTAGGTCGTGTTCCTTTAACAGACATGGATGCTGGAATTAGTGCCGCTACTCATATAGTTGCAGAGAAATTTCAACCTGATATTATATGGCATATTCATAGTTCAAAGTAGGTTAGATTTTTATTTGGCTAATCTTGTAGTTTAGCCATGAAAACTACACGGTTCCATTCACAGATCCAGCCACAGATGAACTTTTCCGTCAGATACAGGGAAATGTTGATTTTTACAGGTTGGTAACGAGTTAGAACTTTACGTTAATTTATAATATAAACTTATACAAATTTACTTGCAAAAATCCTATTTCGACCTCTAGTTGCTCCTCGATTTTTCTTGTTCTTGGTTCTGCATACTATATTTTCAGCCAGACGTCGAAAGCTCGCTGAAAATCTATTTCCACTGTTGATCACTTTTAAAGACAGATTTGTTTATCATATATTACCTTCGTATTTTAAACTCTTAGCCAATCATACTTCAAGCAAAAAGCGGCCACGCCCCTTTTGTAGCGCAGTATTTTGAATTGGTAATTCGAATACCAACGTCAGAATAGTCTCACTGGTTTCCAAGCCCCCGAAGTATTGTTTATATGAAATAAAACAGAAAATTCTATGAACATTTTAGAAACAAACCGCAGAAAGACGTTTCGTTTCGAAACAAATTGTGCCGTGCGGATAAAAATGAAGTACGCACACACGCACACAGCAAACATTGGAACGCAAATAGAACTAGAATTTGCGAAAACCAAAAAAGCGTTAAGGGACCAAAATCAGATTTCCAATCATTTTTTTCTAGGAACCTTTTTACCACTGCAAAAATTGAAACCTGGAATTTTAGCCTAGAATTTTTATTTACAATCAGGCTTGAACGCAAATATCTGTAAGGTTTTTAATTTTTACGGTGAATTTCACTGAAAATTACAAAAGGATTTTTAAGGCCATTCAAGTTGCCTCCAAAAGAATACAAAATGAATTGTCGCATTTGGGATACGAATTAGAACGGCCATTTATGCAAGCGAGATTGGTGCCGCTCGGCCTCAGTAGATCGCGCTTTTTTGTTTTTTTTCTTAATTTGACTATTTAGTGAAGTGCCAGGGTGCTCGCTCAAAAATCTAACGACCTGGGTTCGAGTCCGGCTTGAATATTCCTTTTCAGCAACCACAGTAAAGTGTTCCTAATCGATCTTCCGTATTTCTGGGGAGTTTCTCCTGAATCAAGTGGAAGAGAACTACTGAAACGACTGAAATTGGGTCAGCCTTTGGATGATCTCAAAATTTCAAAAAAGGTTTTATTTTAAAGCAAATGTTCCTGAAGGTAATTTGTAGGAGGCAGAGAAGCAACAATTCGATATGAAACGACGAATTCTTGCTGCTAAATGTGAGAAGTGTCTTTACAACGACGTGGAACCGGTAAAATTGTATTGTTTTTTTTTTAAATTATCAACCAAATTTCCAGAAATTGTTCGAAGGAGAATTTTACTATTACTACAACAGAGAAAACCTTCATATGTATACGGTAGATGGATGGCATTTTACACCGGAAATGTTGGAGAAATTGAGACCACTTTACGAAGATATTATTGAAAAGGCCTTGAAAAAAATTCATACTTAGCCGATTTTAAATATTGCCGATTTATCCCTTGTACGTTTGATTTTGTGATACGGTTTTTTAATAATATAAAAAAGTGCAAAATGTGAATTTATAAATGTGAAAAATGCCACATTTGTATTTTTGTGATAAAAGTATGCAAATTTATTTTAAACATTTCATTAGTGCTGTTTCACCGCTGTTCTCCATTTTCGAGTGCTCCAGTTTTTTGCCGAATTTCGATCAGCAAGATGTTTTTTGTGAATTGTGCTAGAGTAGGTTGGGTAGTTCAGTAGGAGTATCTTTTGTTTCCAAACAGTATTTAACTGTTTTAATCGAAGGGTTTTTTAACCACATATTTTGTAATTGCTCTGTCCAATCTGCAAACGTTTTCAAATGGAAATTTTCAACCTAGAAATCTGCTGGAAAAGACCACTTCTTTATTTCAATTCTTATGACACCCAAACAACAATCAAGTCAGAAAAGACAGATAAAGCAAATTTACGGTGGGCACACCTTGGCCGATAAAGATTTACGATCTCTGCAAACGGAAAAGCACAAATTTTCGAGATATTTATACCACATAGTTTATTCTAAGTTTGTGATTTAGCGAATATGTGTTTCCGGGTTTTCGCTGCACCGATAGCTCAGATGTATCTCGTCCGGCTACAATTATGAATGCGCTGGTTCGGCCCCATCTCATTTTTTTTTTTTGCGTTTTTCAAGTTCTAGCCTTTTCTAGTGGAAGGTCATTGACTTTCATAATTCGAAACATTCAATTACACCAAAAAATAACTATAGAGCACTTTAAATTGGAGGAAACAGCTATTGAGACAATCGTTTAGGACCAATTGTATATAGTCCTTTAAAGGGGAAGGTCCGCGTGAAAAAGTTTTTTCTGGATTGTTAAGTAGATCTCATTCTCCTGATTCAGAAAAGTTTTTCATTTTCTCTTGTTGGAGCAACATGAATCAAATTAGGAGCGCCTGAAGTTTTATCGAAAATATAGTTTGAGTATCGCGCCATTCTGCGTCTCGCTTTTTCCCGAGATCTCTCGCCTTTCCCTGCCGTGTACACCTGCACCGGTTGCAGTTCAAAACATATAAAAAGGGGATGGTTTCAAAATTGTGACAACAGTATCTATTCAATTGTTATTAAAAAAAATTTAAAAATATATTTTACGAGGTCCTGCCCTTCAAGGGTTTTGCCACATCCTCCCCCGTCGCGAGTAACGGAGTACAGTGATTTACCAATAGCTGAAAGACGGTTTGAAGAACATTTTAGTTAAACAGAATTTTCTCAGGGGAAGACGGTAAAAATGTTTTGAACATAGAACGTTGATTTCCCCTGCTGATTCTACCAGAGAAGTCGATTGGGCACTAATCAAAGCTTTTTCTTCCCCCATCGAAAGATGTATTTTATCACTAGTGATCGTAAAAGTAGGTTCCACCAAAAATGCTGGATTCTGATAAGCGACTCAAAAAATTGCCATTCCTTACCGGTGAAACCATTGAAATGTGGCTTCTTGGAGCGGTTTTTATTTGTCTAGTAATACCAAACTTTGGAGAGCTCGGTACGTTGTTTTTCTTATTATTACACATTCAATCTTAGTTTGTCCCAGCTCACATGTCAATTTAAATGATACCCATACCATTCCGGTCGGGCTTGTCCCACCAAACTTCAACTGCACTTTCAGGGTAAATTGATCCCGGTTTCGCCTTTTGCAAAAGTTTATTTTAGTTTTTCCTACAGCCGACAGACTTTGCTGACTTATCCGTGAATTCTTGGACTTAATGAGAAAGTAGAGATTCGATCCGTTTCACCCACCAAGTTTAAGTAAGCAAACTATTAAACGAGACGAAAAGGATTTCCTTTCAGTAACGGTCAAAATACAACTTTTTTGTTGAAGGCGGCATTTCCACCTCCAGAAATTAGTATTATTGTCCAATCTGGAGAATCGACTACGATGAACTTTGGGTTTAACATCACTAGAAGGAAAAGTGAGTTATATAAGAGAGACATAAAGAGACATAGAGATAAAGAGAGACATAAAGAGACAGAGACATAAAGAGAGACATAAAGAGACAGAGACATAAAGAGAGACATAAAGAGACAGAGAGATAAAGAGAGACATTAAGAGACAGAGAGGTAAAGAGACAGAGAGACAGAGAGACAGAGAGACAGAGAGACAGAGAGACAGAGAGACAGAGAGACAGAGAGACAGAGAGACAGAGAGACAGAGAGACAGAGAGACAGAGAGACAGAGAGACAGAGAGACAGAGAGACAGAGAGACAGAGAGACAGAGAGACAGAGAGACAGAGAGACAGAGAGACAGAGAGAGACAGAGAGACAGAGAGACAGAGAGACAGAGAGACAGAGAGACAGAGAGACAGAGAGAGACAGAGAGACAGAGAGACAGAGAGACAGAGAGACAGAGAGACAGAGAGAGACAGAGAGACAGAGAGACAGAGGGACAGAGAGACAGAGAGACAGAGAGACAGAGAGACAGAGAGAGACAGAGAGACAGAGAGACAGAGAGACAGAGAGACAGAGAGACAGAGAGACAGAGAGACAGAGAGACAGAGAGACAGAGAGACAGAGAGAGACAGAGAGACAGAGAGACAGAGAGACAGAGAGACAGAGAGAGACAGAGAGACAGAGAGACAGAGAGAGACAGAGAGACAGAGAGACAGAGAGACAGAGAGACAGAGAGACAGAGAGACAGAGAGAGACAGAGAGACAGAGAGACAGAGAGACAGAGAGACAGAGAGACAGAGAGACAGAGAGAGACAGAGAGACAGAGAGACAGAGAGACAGAGAGACAGAGAGACAGAGAGAGACAGAGAGACAGAGAGACAGAGAGACAGAGAGACAGAGAGACAGAGAGACAGAGAGAGACAGAGAGACAGAGAGACAGAGAGACAGAGAGACAGAGCGACCCATTTTTTCAGTTACGATCAACCCAGACACACCAAGAAAGTATTATATCTCCGCAAACCAATCCGCTCAATTTCTCCAATTTTCCAATTCTTTGTCGGAAAACACAACTTGGATTGTGAATTCAAACACCAGTTTTTCCCTAATTTCAAGCGCCCTTTTTTCAACCCCACCGCTGAGTTTTTTGAACATTTTCGTTCTCCGTGGAACAAATACAAACGCTACCGTCATCTGTTCATTATTCGATATTTACAAGAATCCATTTTTCCTTGGCACTGATGGCTTGACTTTGTATTACGCTATGAAGACGGATAATCTTCTTGGTACTGTTGTCGCAAACGCTGTTTCAAGTAAGCCTCTTTCCAAAAAAATGAGCTGAAATCTTAGATAATCGACTGTCCCAACTACTACGTTAAGTGGGCTTATGAAGACTATGCTCCTATAGATAATTCATATCCTCCTGAGTATCAACTGACAGTGGACGCGACAAATACAACTACTTGTGTGACAATATTAAGTGAATCTACAAGAAATGTTCCTTTTTTCACAAGCGTCGATGTTCAGGTTGGTACATTGGGTACCTAAGTTTGTTATTATGCTCTCTACAAATGTAGAGAAACTTTTGCTTTAACTTTTCTCATTACTTTTTGTGGACTTGATCGAAAAAGCTGTGTAGGAGCTGTTAGGGGCTTTTCATTTCGATCAGCTACGGTCGGAAATAATGCGAATTAACTGTGCTAAGGGGGTTGGTGGTCTAGCGGTCTAAGGCGCGGCTACCACTCGAAGGGTCACAAGTTCGATCCCGCCCCGGGTCAACCCAGCCTACTACGCTTCGGCGAAGGTGCAATGGGTAGTAGACGAGTCTACGAAAGTAATACGCCTGGAGAAACGTTGGCACGCCAGGAAGAAAGCCTCAACTCCGCCACCGGGCTTAGCCGTTGGTTCCCGCAGGTACTACAAACCTACAAAAGATACGGGGGAAACTTTACTTTACATTACTAACTGTGCTAAATTATCTCGCACCTTCCTCGTTTACAGCGCTCTCTCAGCTAATTAGAACAAAATTTAGCTCATTAGCTTGCCGTGTAAATGCCGGACTCACCCGGCTTAAGGTAGGCGCAAAGTTTGAAAGTCATATAAATTTTACATTTGTTTTGTTTTTTTGTGTCCATTGACAAGAACAAAAAAAACTTCCGTAAAAATTATCTCATAAAAAAGTTGATAAACAGTGGCAGCGAACAAAATTAAAACGGTTAAAAACAGACGATAAGTGTTCAAAATGTGCGAAAACAGCAAAAACATGCCCAAAAATTGATCTGTTTGGGTGTTAGCTTTTTTCTAGAATGTCGCTTTCAGACTCAACTTGTCGCTTTTACATGGAGTTCTATAATTGGGTCAATAAAAGTCACCCTTTCATGTTGATTTCAAAAATATCTTTTAAACAGTGTCAATTTTTAGTACTAACGCGGCGCGATGATACACGATAAACCTACGTGAAATGATTTCTGTTTAGTAAATCGAAAGAGATCAGTTTACGTTACCCACACTCGATTCTTTTTCAGAACGCTGGAAACTCATCTGTAATCGCTCTAGCTCCATGGCCTTCTGCATTTGAACTTACAAAGTTGTAAGTTACTTTTTGTTAAACCAATAAACCAAAACATATATTTTTTAAACTTTTTCAGGAACCCTCCCTCCTTCACCTATCCCCAGTTTTTCCCAGGATTCACTAGGACTATCATTCTCAAAAGTGGAATTCTCAAAGTTAACATATCTTTTGATGCAAATGAAGGCATTTTACGTTTTAAATTTGTAAAGTAAAATAAAAGTTCAGCTGGTGATGAAATTCCAACAATTGGACGGACTGGGTTTATCGCAACCGAAAATTTCGGCTTCAGTACGATTTATCAAAATGGAGCGTTTCACCTTCAAAGCAACAGTAAAAAATGGTTTTTAATCTATATGTTTCAATTTCAGACTCTTTCAACTTCACTTTTTCAGTCCAGCAAGCTCCATTAGTTCCGAACACTTTTATTAGGGTTACAGGAGAATCTGGTGTTCCTAAAGTGTGAGTTTTAAGTTTTACCAAACAAATAAATATTTTTGTGTAACATTGTTTTTACAGAATAAGTTTGTATAACATATCCAACACTCCTTTTTCCTTTGCCGATACTACGATTAACATGCAAATTCTCAGTAACAAGTACATGAGTACCGGAATTTACATCACTTATCAGATTTTCTATGAGTCTCCAAATGTTATAAGTAAGTATTTTCCTTATTACTGTAACCGTATCTTCAGTCTGCCCTCCACCGACCCAACTAGAAGGAGATGTTGATGAATCAGCGGGAGTTGTTCAGAGCAACTTTGAATGTTCGTTCCAGGTGGAACTACAGCTTAAAAGAGCCAAAAAAAATTTCAGTTCCACATACCATCAGATTCATTTGCTGAGTTGACGCTGAATGCTCACAATATTGGTCCAGGAGAAATTGTGGAAGTTAGAGGAAAAGATGTCATTAAGTATGTTTGGATACATTTTTGTCAGTTTCCGAAAGAAAGTAGCAAAAAAATCAAAATCAAAATGTGAAAAGGTGCACGTTTCTTGATATTAATATTTTGTGATGTCATTTTTAGCACTTTTTACTGTGGAATGGAAAATCTTTTCAAAAACTGAAGTTGGAGGAAAAGATGGCATTAAGTAGGTTTAGGGACAAGTTTCCAAAAAGTCGATAGTGCCAAAACAAAAACGAAACATGTAAATGTTCCTTAAGTCTTTAAGAAGAAAAACAACGTGTTTGTTTCATTCTAGTTAATTGTATCTTTTTAACACAAATTTATGTTTCATTCTAGGTAACTGTTTTTTTTTTAAACACAAGTTTAATTTAAAGTTCAAAATTCATACCTTTAACAAGCGCAACAAGCAACATTATAGAACTCGACGCACTGGGATGTTAATCTACGTTACTATTTTACCTCTAAGAGCAAGCATTGATTTTTTTTCACGAAAACTGCCAAGAAACTATTTTAATATGTTTTCAAAGAACTTTTACAAAAATCGAGAAAAATGTCTTAAATGAAATTGTTTTAAAAAAAATTTAAATATAACCGTTTTTTAATTTCAAACCAAAACAAAAAATAAATGGATTTTGAATTTATGGAAATGCTTCTTAGCCTGTAGCCTAAGGCGATCAGATTTATAAATATGTATAAAACTTTTACAATTGCATTTTTTTTATCTATGACGAATTACGATTATGGGAACCAAAACGGTTCACTTTTTGAAGATTAGGCTAAACGCCTTAAATTCAGGTATTCCTAAGCTGAGATAAAATTTTCGTTGAGTTTAAACCAGATATTTCCTTTAAGCAACGGTATCTCCCCAAAACTGCCTCTTCACGCCGCTTTCCCTCCAAATGAATTGGTGATTTATGTCAAATCCGGACCTCAAACCAACATGAATCTACAATTTACCATCAAAAAGAGACCTAGTAAGCCAAATTCTCAAATTATACTGATTATACACTAAATATCCAGTTCAATTCGATCCCAACCCAATTATTCTCCCCGTTGGTTTGAACCAATCTGCCCAATACCTCGTGATCTCCAATGCATTGAAAAATTCCACTTGGAAGATTTCTGGAGAAAGGTCTGTTCGCCTTGCAATGGGTAGCCCGTCATCAACTTTACCTCTCGGCTACCTCAATGTATTCGTCTATGAAGGAATCGGCCAAGAATTTTTGGTTCATTCGACTCTTTTCACTTTTTTCAACAGTGGATTTACTTTCAAAACCCCAGAAGTTATGCTCTACTTTGCTATGAACACATACCCAGTTCCAAAAATAGGCACACTTGTAGCAAATGAAGAAGCAAGTAAGTTAAAACATTAGAAATTACCTTAAAGCCCTTAATTTAGATACTATAATGTGTGCAACACAGAAGGTCCAATGGGCGTACGTGGATGAACCCCAACCAAATACACTAACTCTAAATGCTACCCAAGCTCCAACTTGTCTTACAATCCTCAATGGATATGATAGTAATACGGTGTCAAATGACGCCCCTTACTTCAAGAGTATGAATATTCAAGTAAAATCTAGCGAAATTATATAAAAAGTTGTTTTCAGGGTTCCGGAGACTCACAGCCTCTTGTTATTGTAGGAGCACCGATTATTAATCCGAATTCAGCTGGAATGATTCTAGGAACAATGGCGTAGTTTGTCAGAAAAAAATGGATTTGCAATGGTTGTTATGGTATTTGCGAGTGAAAGACGAATAGCGCAGTGGTAATGTTGCTTCTTGCAATTCGAGCAAAGCAAGTTCGAGTCCACATTTTAACACTTTTTTTAGAACTAAAACAAGAGAAAGTCAACAGAAAGTTTTTTTCATTTTAGAAAAAAAGGTAGTCATTGTTGAAAAAAGGTTTTCATTGTAGAAAATGGGTTTGCATTGTAGAAAAAGGGTTTTCATTGTAGAAAAAGGGTTTGCATTGTAGAAAAAAGATCTTTTAGTTTAGTTGAAATTCTAGACGATTTGACTTTTCAGACTCCACTTTTTCCCATGTAAATTCGAAAAATTGCCTTGCTGTAAATAAGTGCACCAAAAAAGCCAACTGTTTTACACAAATATGAGAAAACGGAAAAAAAACCACCTAACACCCAAAAAAAGAAAGAAGTTTTTGAAGATGTTTTTAATTTTCACAATTTTAAGTTTATTATAATGTAACGACCACACGTCTTTTTGTTGCAGCGTTTGTTGGCAAGAAAACATATATGCATTTGAAAATTGAACATTATATCAAATGTAGAAATTTACTTGTTTATATTAAACATGCCAACCTTACTTCGGCGGTTTTCGGAAATGCGTGAGATTGTTCTGAAGTTGATATTCAAATTTTCCATTGTTACATCAAAAAAGTGGGCGTGCACGCTTTTTGGCCCAAGTGGGATTGGCGAGAAGTAATTGTATCCGTTGGTGCAAGAACAATACGTTTAAAAACTTTTTTTTAGAAACCCTTCAACTTTTTCTCTTCCTCAATATTTTCCTGGGTTCGCAAGGACAGTTATTCTAAACAGTGGAATTTTGAACATTGACATCACTTTCAACTCAACCGATGGTTTTTCCAGTTTCAGCCTACCTATAAAACTGATTTAGCTGGCGATACTGTCCCAACAATCGGCCGAACTGGTTTCATTACTTCTGACAAGTACATGTTCAACACGAATCAGCAAAACGCTAAATTTCTTATAGAAAGCAAGGGTAACTTTCACTGAAAAACGATTTAACTAAATATTTTCAGACGGCAGTATGTTTAACTTCACTGTTTCTGTTGCAAAAACCGACGCATCTTCGCAACCTTCGCTTTTGATCCAAGGATCAAAATCTGATAATTTCGAAACGTTTGTTCAAACTAAAAAATAATATGGGTTAAGTTTAGTTACCAACTGTATAAAGGAGAAAGTGTGTCTTTTATTGATTCGAAGATGGTTCTGACTTTGAATGGAAGTTGTGACAACCAGACTGCAAACCTTGGAACAATGCTACAGTATTCTGTGACTGATGTTGTAATAACTTCAACCACGACTTTTTCGACTACAACTTCTCCGACTACAGCTACAAGCTTAAAGCCAACTTCATCGAGTACAACAACCACCACTTTGCCATCCACGACAAGTTCGTCTACGGCTCCAACTACAACGTTTCCTTCGGTTACAACAAAGGGTTCAACCTCTACAACACGCACAACTTTTGTTACTACTACTGAACTACAAACTACAACTAAATCTTCTTTCATGGTTAAAAGTAAGGCAAAATTCTTAATGTAAATATAAAAATTACATTTTTTCAGTTTTGATCGCCATCGTCATTCCTGTTTTCTTCATGTAGTTATGATATCGTGATAAATTTTTGAGTAAATACATACCAATTTGTTAGAAAGAAAAAACTCGGTGAGAAAACAACCCACAATTATATGGAAGCTGTTTTCTTGAGTCGACCTTCTTGGGATAAAAATCTGGTGAATTGTACAAGACACCAGGAGTTACGGCCTCCTACGGCGGTTCTCACTCCTGGCTCCTCGCGGCCTTCGGCCGCTCGTCGGGGGCTTTGCCCTAAATGGGCTCTAGGCGGCCGCATGGTTTCGCGGCCTTCGGCCGCTCAATTAGGCGGTCTTCGGCCGCTCTGTTATGCGGCCTGCGGCCGCTCTGTTCTATGGCCTGCGGCCGCACAAAAGGTGTCTCCGGCACCACCAACCGCGGAAGGGGCCGGCCCGGTTAAACATGGAGTTAGGAAATACGTGGAGTTAGGATCTGTTCCGACGTAAGAGTAGGGAAAAAGAAGAAACACAGACACGTGGCGGACCCAGCGCAATTTCACCCTGGGACACCACACACACACACACACACACACACACACACACACACACACACACACACACACAGAGAGAGACCATAAGCGCAGTGTATAAGAGAGGATCAGACTCATGAAACATAGTAAATGTGTCTTTTCAACTGGCCAGGTAGTTTACAGTGCTCCCAAATGTAATGTTTTCAAATTACGTGAAAAACATGTTGCTTCTGAAATGAGGGTATTCGTCATGTTGTATTTTTCCGGGTTCAAAAAAAACCTTTTTTAACACGTTGCCTTAAAAAATAGGCTAATGCCATTTTTTAAGCAAAGCCAATTTGTAGATTATTCCACCTCTTTAAACGGTCAAGGTTAACTTAAAGGGACAGTCATGCGGGTTTTACAACATTTACTAAATAAAGAAAGAAAAATTCGCTGATCATAAAAGTGTGTGACAATGTGTCGTAAATTTACCATTTTCGAGAAAATACGCTCAAAACTCGCCAAAACAGGTTTTAGTCTTCTGATCTGTACGCCCTGCGTGTCCGGCTTTTACAAGGAATTGTAATGAACCAAATTTCATTCTAATTGAATGAGATAGCCTTGGAAATGAGAAGGGTGCGAGACAGTTTAGAATATTTAATTGGCATAATTTTCGACCGAATCCGATCGAAAGGGAAATGAAAACCCTCCTTACTGCCCTTTTAAGGTTTTTCATCGCTTTGAAAAAGTTGATTTAATACAAAATCAAAAATATATCTTTGTTTAACAATAAAAATACTTTGTCATCTAAGTAGAATTTGCAAGAAAAAAAAATGCTAAAGACTTCGGTTACAACAATTACTACTTTACCTCTGATTAAGATGACTTCAACTGCAACGCTCCATTTTCTTTAAATAGAATTCGACTGTAAAAATTCTTCAATTAAAATTATTCTTAAGCTCTGACCGCAATCGGCTTTCTTTATCTTATTATTTTTTGGATTTCTGTTTGTGTAAAGAATTTTGTTGTTGTAAATGACATCGAGTTTTTTGATAAATTGGTTTATATCTCTACATAACCTCATGTCATGATCTCATGGAAAACCGATTTCTATCTCTCGTGAAACATGGGTGGCGTGTTTTACAGCTGCCCAGATAGTTTTACTGCTGTTGCTCCCAGTTTTTCTGGTGTCAAATCACGTGAATCACATGGGTTCTTTTTGGAGACAAGTACTTGTTTGGTTGATATTACAACTTTAAGGCAAATATTGAACTTAAACCATGAAACGTTGCAGTAGCATTAGTAACACACGTAGTACCGTGAAGAGGTTTAATGGACAATCGATCCTTGGTTCGGCCCCCAAATGGAAAAAAAACGTTTCTGCCTAAATCATAGAATGACTTGATAAAAACTCATAAAAGCGCCTTGTCTTGCTGACTCAAATCAGAAAACAATGCCTTTACCATGCTTGATAAAATCTTTGAAATTCAACTGTTTCTAGTTTCTACTTCCCTTTTTTCCAAACATTTAATTGTCCATAAACCATCCCTAAAGGCATTAACGACCAATCAATAGGACTGTTTTATCAGAAATAGTCATAAAAGTTGGCACTAATACAAGCCACCGTGGGTGATAAGCCATCCGAAGAACTTGCCACTTCCTTTAGCTCCGGTCGCCGCAATGTGGCTGTTAGGAGGGGTCTTGCTCTCACTGTTTTTGCCCAGTTATGGATTTAGTAAGTTATTTTTTTTTTTAGAAATAATCATAATTTCAAATCACGCTTTCAGAATGTAGTGATACAAAGTTATTCGGCGATATAGAACAACCAGTGGTACCTTTTCAACCAAACACCACATGTTCATTCATGGTTTGAAAAAAAGTTTTTTTTCTAAGTTATTGTAAATTAGGTTTTTCTTGACAACAGCGCCATTAGCAGCGCATTCATAGAGGTGGAAATTACTGCTAACAGCATGGGTCCTGGAGATGAAGTTACCATTGCTGGAATGTACGACAACATCAGAAGGTAACGAGTTAAGAAACTTGCTTAAACGAGTTTTGTAACTTTGAAGCCTATTGAAAATAATTATGTCCAAAATTCTAATATAACCGTCGCCACACGGAAATCGGCGAGAAAAAGCCGCTTTTTATCTGCGTATTCGCTTTTTGCATGAGAAGGAATTCGTTAACTTAAAGTGGATTTTAAAAACTTAAGTTTAAAGCGCAAACGGTTTTTTGCCACATTATAGCAATACATCTACGAATTGCTAAAAAGAATGAATTTTCGGATGGGGCTCTGTTGAGATATGGCCTTATGCGCGCGAATAGTTAAACAAAAAACCCAATTTTTGATGTTGGATGGGGGTTGTTGACCGCCTAATGCTGTCGTCTAAGGCCAAAACGGCTCGAAAAGAAACTTAAAACAACCACAAAGGTAAGGAATTGCATATATCGGCATCGGGATTTTTTGAAACACGTTTGTGCAAAAAATGACGAAAAAAAGGATCCGGGTATGAAATTGGTGTGAAAGCCGGTTTCCATCGAAATGCCTATAAAACCGTGTAAAATAACTATTTCGTAAAAATTTTTGCCATTTTTCTAAGTGCGCCTATAATTATTTAACGGTCAAAAAAACATGAAATTTGGAGTAAAGATTCAACCGGAATCTCAAATTTTTGCAAAATCAAAAATTTTGGGTTTGCTTACCTTCTGAATCCGAAAATTAAAGATAGAAATCGCGAAAACGTGTGTGGAGACCAAAACTTCATTTTGTTGCACGCGCCTATTCGTTGTTGCTTACAAATCATAAATGGGCAAAACATTTCCAAATCTTAAACTAGTACTTTTTTCATTTTCTTTTAAAAATACCATTTAAAAAACTTTTGATTTACCGACTGTTTTGAAGTACCTGCATTTGGTTTACGTGTTATTTCACAAGAAACAGAAACTAAGCAAAAATCCGTCCATTTTCGAAAAAATAACGGATTTTTGTAGCTTTTTGGGGCTCTACCCCACAAGTTTCTTTTACAGCAAAAAACCGTTTTGTGAAATTTCAGCTAGCTAATTTTAGATTGAAATTACCCTAAATAGCTCAGAAATGATTAAACAGTTTAATTTTGGCTAGAAAATGAGTTTTAATTACCTTAGAGCTCTAACAGAACTTTGACATCACAACTCCGAACTTTTTAGCCAAGACGCCCACCTCAACTTTAATTTCCACGCCGCAATGCCTCAACAAGTCATCATCAAAATCAGTTCCTCCGCTAATTCCACAATGTGTGTCGGTTACTGGTTCACGAAACAACCTTGTAAGTCAAAATAAAATATAGAAGACCATGAAATCTTGCAGTCCCTGCCGTTGGAAAAACGGTAAAGCTCACTGACAAACAATTCGGAATAGCTGGATTCATTCAAACCAAAACTTTGAATGTGGGAGATTTGTATG
Organism: Oscheius myriophilus; assembly: GCA_964057215.1. NCBI lineage: Eukaryota > Metazoa > Nematoda > Chromadorea > Rhabditida > Rhabditidae > Oscheius > Oscheius myriophilus. The sequence continues at coordinate 25,209,752 of OZ059902.1, forward strand.
AAGTGTCAGCTACTAATCAGGTAAAAACATTTTTTTTATTTAAAAGTTAGCTTCTAATGCTTTTTAGGTGGCCTTGTCAGCTGCAGCTCCAACTACAACCTCTCAATACGATTTTCTCAACGTATTCGTTTTTGATGGCACTGGAAATAACAAGCAACTTTTGGGATCGTAAGGAAGATTAGGGAAAAATAACCTTAAGGTTTTTAGGGTGTACGGTGCTCAGAACCGAATTCTACTTTCCCATTCAACAACGGCTACCTTGATGTACGTAATGCAAGCAGATGATTCCTTTGTTGGGACTATTATCGCTAATGACGATGGAAGTAAGATTTTTAGTTTACTAAATCTTTCTTCAAAGGAAAGCTTAAAAACGATTAAAAATGCCCAAAATATTTGTTAGCTTAATATAAAAGCAAAACTTAGCATTTGTTTATCAGCTTGAAGCTATCCTTCATGATTTGTAACCATTTTTCCAGATACAATTGCATTTATTGTGATAAATCTACGACGAGGAGTTGCTACCGGATTTCTAGTCACTTTTATGACTGTGATAAGAGTTGTAAAAAACGTTGATTTTAAGAGCCGACTTGAGGTCTGATCAACTGGGAGCAAAACACGTGGCCGATCCAAAAATGCACACATTTTTAGATTCTGTGCTATTTTGTAACGCATTGTTCATATGATCTAACTTTTTAATTTTAAAAGGAATTGTCCTTAGAAAAGAAATTAAACCGCAGAAACGTTTTCTTGGCTTCGATTATATTCGAAGAGTCATTCAAAAACTTGAAAAATTACTATGAAAAAAATGAACAATATATCTTCTTAAAATTTTGTTTTTCAGCGTATTTTTTTCATTAAAGGGACAGTCAGGCGGGTGTTATAATATTGATTTAATTAAGAAAGAGAAATTCGCAGATCATGAAAATATGTAAGACTATGGGTCAAAAATTTACCATTTTTGAGAAAATACGCTTCAAAGCCGAATTTCATTCTAATTGGCTGAGAGAGCGCTGAAAATGAGGAGGGCGCGAGACAATTTTGCATAGTTATTTTGCATAATTTCCGACCGTAGCCGACCAAAAATGAAATGAAAAGCCCACTTATTGTCCCTTTAACGTAAAATCGTGAAAATTAACATATTGTGAAGAGAAAACATTGCTCTGCAACATACCAAAAAATCGAAATTGTCTTGTTAGGCACAAATCTAAAACATTATTTTTGTGATTTTCCCGTTTAACGTCGTTTTGTCGCTTAACGTTTTCATACATAAAAATCTATTTTTAAACGAATGACAATGTGTTTCAGCATAAAATTTCTAGTCGATTACATGAATATGATTTTTAAAAAAACATTTTACAAAATTTTCTCAAGGTTGACGATAGTTATAGAACCCCTGGTTGAATTACAGTGCCCCGAAGTAAAAATCGATACTCAACTGTTACTATTATTTTTTTCTTTCGAAGGGGTCCTAGATAGTTTCCACACATTTGGAATTCTATTTTGAACAAAAGAACCAGTTATATAATTCAAAATTGTAAAAAAAAATTATTTTACCTCTTTTTTTTCTATTACCATTTTCCCTGATGTTGTCAGGTCAGATATGTGACACAATTTTTCAATGTTTTACTGACTTTTTTCCAAGATAATCTGAAGCCTCACAAACCCCAAAAACAAATTCCAGATCTGGATTCTTGTCTTCCCTACACAGTTGCTTGGATAAACCCTTCTGACATTATAAATGGCTACTATCAGACTACTTTGGATGCTACCAGTGACACACCGTGCATTACCCTCTTAAACAATGCAGATGGAACGAATTCCCCATACCTGGTTGGAGTAACACAGGTTTGAAGTTTGAGAAACTGATTTTTGAAAAAATTCTTTAAGGATGACCATGAAAGTGTCTACTCTATCAACGGGGCTCCGGGAGGACCACAAGTTGCTGTTTACAGGTTAAACATAGAAAAAAACTTGTTGATTGTTGATTTTCAGAAACACGAAAACTAATCTGCCACAATACTACCCAGGCTTTGCAAGAACTTTCACTGCATTGCAAGGAACCCCAGTTTTGAACTTCACTTTCGACCCAGTTTTGGGTAAGTGAAGGGAAGGAACTTACATCCTAGCCTGCACGGTGTTTACGAACGTGCACTGCGTTTATGTGCATGCACTGCAATTCATTTACGCTCACTGAACGGCTTTTAAACCTTGCTCTGCGTTTACGCGCGTGCCATGACGTCATTTTCCTCACAACGAGACCCTGCAGCAAATCTAGGAATCATAATTTAACATTCAGCAAATGACCACGTCCCTTACGGAGGAAGGAAAGGTTTCTTCATGACGAAGAACTTTGGGTACTTCAGTTCGGATCAAAGTACATCTTTCTACCTTAACAGCACAGGTGAGATTCAGAAAACAGTATGTGTTTAAAAATAGTTTTAGCGAAATTCAATTTTACATTCCAAGTTACCAACTCAGCCAGTGTTCCTGGCGCATTAATGAATGTTTACGGAACAAAGGGACTTCTGCAAAAGTGAGTGTTTTGTGTGTATGTGATTGTGCTAGTTTGTTTTGGTGTGAAAGTATTTGAGGGCCCAATTATGTCAGTATGTAGGTTTTTGAGTATGTCAGTATGTGTTCGTGCCTCAGACTGTAGCTAGACAGTCAGTTTTCGTGTGACATGTACGTGACGTTCATATTATCACTATGTTTACCTTGTATCAGTATGTAGGTTTAAATTATGTCAGTATGGTTGCATGTGTCAGTATGTTGGTGTAAATTGTGCCTTTATGTAACTTTGCATAGTGGAAGTATGTTTTCTTGTGTCAGTCTGTAGGTGTTCATTATGTCAGTATGTTCATTATGTCATTATGACAGCTCGTGTGTGCTGCTTTAAGAATAAAAAACTTACAAAAATGTTTGGTATTTGAAAACTTAGAAAAAAAATTCCCAAACTTTGCAAGAATTGTATATTTACATTATGTCATTATGTTTTCACATGTCATTATTTTAAAAAATGTGTTGCGCGTCACTATATAGGTGAACAAATATATCAATAAGTGTACATGAGTCAGTAAGGCGTATGTTATGTCAGTATGTGTGTGTTTCTGTATAAACGTAATCATTTTTATGCCAGTGTGAGCGTGTATGTGTGTGTCAGTATTTGCGTATTCTTTATGGTGTGGGAGTGTGTGTACGTAATGTTTGTCTAAATTTGAGTGTGTGTTTATGCAAGTGTGTGTTTTGTTAAAGAAGCAAAATTTTGAATCCATTTTTGAAAAGTATGTTTTTTTTTAGAATCGACCTTTCAAATGTCTCCACATCGGTCTACTTCTCATTCGTCGACACCCTCATTGACCTGGATATCAACGACGGAATTTACCTTAACCCTGGATATTTTGTCACCTACACTGTCACAGACGTTGCCAAGGATCAAATATGTAAATTTTTTTTCGTTTCTATAGTGCGAAAAATATGTTTAGCCTGCCCCAGTGGCCCAACCAACTTGTTTGGAAACCAGTACCTTCCGATTGGGGTGATTCCACCCAATTTCAACTGTAGTTTTGTGGTAGGACAAAACTGAGCAGTTATTTTAAATATAAATTTTAGTTTCTTCTACAAGCTCATGACTTGGCCGACCTCACCGTCAACTCTTACAATATTGGGACTGATGAAAAAGTAGAGATTCAATACCTGGACTCCGGTGCTATCAAGTGGGTTTAAAAACTTCATTGAAGGTGGTTGATTCAGCAATGGCAAATCTTCTAACTTTTCTATTCACGCAGCTTTCCCACCAACCAAAGTGACAATTCTTGTTCAATCTGGAGCAACGACAAATATGCACTTTGGATACAACGTTACTAGGAAGTCTAGTGAGTTAGATTCAAGAAGTAGAAATGAAAAAAGTGACAACGGTTTTAAGAACGCAGACCAAACGTTTGGTTTGAGTTCGAAGATTCTCAGTGCTTCAAAACAATACTATTAATTTTGAAATTATATAAACTATTGTATTATAATAAACTTTATCTTTTTTTGGATTTGATACTGCATTAACATTCTTTCAAACTCTTATGACTAAACATTCACCCACTTTGTATTAGCGCCGGGGTAATTGATACCGAACAGGACGCTGTTAAAAGTCGTGGATGCAACACATTTTTCAATGTTGAATACCAGAATATTCCGGCCCGCCTGCGGCGGTCCTGAACATTCTGGCTGCTCGCGGCCTCCGGCCGCTCGCCGGGGGCTGCGCCCCCGAAATGAACGGTGGAAATGGCCAAATTCCGTAATGTTTCCGTAACATTTACGTGGAGTTAGAACCCGTAAGAGAGAGAGAGAGAGAGAGTGCAGAGAAATTGGAGAGACGCAAACACGTGACGGACTCTGCGCAATTTCACCCTGGGACACCACACACACAAATACACACACAGAGACCATAAGAGACTTGTATAAGTGGGGATTATTGTGTTAAAATTCAAATTTGTGAAAATGCAACGTATTTTACGATATACCTTACAACGGATTTTGCAACGTATTTTACGATAAACCTTTCAAGAACATTTATAAAATTGCCATTTCATATACATTGCTTCAAAAAACTGCATCTTTAAATTGGAGCGCGGTTACTGTCAAGGTACAATAGTCCTATTTTGACATTATTTTGCAAAAAACTGGCAGAAAAATACATAAATTGTTTTGCCGTTAGCACGTTTTGTTGAGTTTCTTTTGGATAACGAAGCAACTAGTTTGCTTTTAAACTTTCTTGGAGCCGTTTCTGATTGAAAAATAACCGTATGCAAATTCCATTCCAATTAAAATGATTTTCCCGAACACCGCTCCAGCCAACGGTTGTGCGTAAAACGTGTGCCAAGTCTTTTTTATCATACGATTACGAAATGTCCCTGACGATCCCTTTAAAATAGCAAAAAGATAAATTTTGCAGAATAAAAATGTTATGTATAACGGAATTCTCTATGGAAATGTAATCAGCAGAGTTTTGGAAAATGGCACTGAAGGGGACAGTTAGGGCTTTTCATTAAATTTTTGATCATTTTCCGCGCACTTTTCTCGTTTCCTGCGCTCTCTCAGCCAACTAGAATGAAATTCGGCTCATTAGCATGAGCTGTAAATGCCGGACACGCAGCGCATACTGTCCGTCTAAAAGCTGTAGACCGATACCTGTTTTTTGAAGATTTCAAAGCTTAATTTCTCGAAAACGGTAAATTTCGACCCATAGTCATATATATTTTCGTGATCAGCACATTTTTCTCTCTTAAATGAGCCATTGTTGTAAAACCCGCCTGACTGTCCCTTTACATTTGATTAAAAATTTGCATGAGGTACTAGAACAACGCAATTTGTTGGTTAGAAAAAATTGGATTTTTTTGCTAGCAAAAAAATAAAGTTGAAAATCATAAAAATAATGCAATTTTTCAGTTGTGTTCGACACCAATCCCAAGATCCTCTCTGCCAGATCAAACGAGACTGCCCAATTTATTCAGCTGACCAGCACCCTGAAGCAAGGCTCAGTCTTTGTGGTCGAAACGGACACCGACTTGTCCCTAATTTCAAGCTCCCCCTCTTCAAGCCCCCCTCTCCAATTCCTCAACATCTTCGTCTTCCTTGGAATGTCCTCTGCTGCGCCTGTTGTCAGCACTTTGTATGATCTCTACAAGCAGCCGAACTTTGTCCTCTCCCAAGGAGTACAGATTGTCTATGCCATGGCTGTCCCCGACTTGTTTGGAGCAGTTGTTGCTAACGCAGCGTCGAGTATATTTTCCAACCAAAAATTTCACAATAAGAAATTTCAGACTTGAAAAACTGTCCAAACTACAAGGTTCAATGGTCATTCGAAGACTTTGTGCCCAATGGTCCAAATCCTCCATCGCCTTATCAGCTGACTGTGGATGCAACTCAACAAACAACATGTATGACAATTGTCAATGGACTAAGTGCAAATATTGGCTACTACGCACCTTACTTCAAGAGTGTTAATGTATCGGTAAGTTATATATTTTGTCTGTAAATTTAAAAACAAAGTCATAGCTCAAAGGAAGAAACGCGGGCTCTTTAAAAACGTAGACAGTTAGATCGTGAGGCAGTGAAAAGTCTCACTTTTTTCAGGGGCCTTTTCTAAATCGCTTGCTAATGAGGACTCGGCAAGCATTTTGCCCATAACCGTTGGCTGCAGCGGTGTTCGAGAAAATAATTTAAAGTGAATTGACGTGATTAGCATACCGTACATTTCCAATTCGAAAAGCTCCAGACGGCCCCTTTAAGCTTACAAAAATTTAAATTGAAAGCTAAATGAACAATCGCACTTAAGAAAAGGATGATCCTGTTTGCAACGGAATACATCGCTACGATGGTGTTATAAGAAACATTTTTTTCAGAAACATATATTTTTCACAAACTTAACCAATACTGTTAAAAGTTTTACTTTGAAAATTTTTAACTATACAAAAAATTAGTTTGAAAAACCAAATAAACAAAATTACACAAGTTGAAAATCTAATTCATTGAAAAAGATTCGTGGACTTATTTCCCTAACCTGTCCTTTAAAAATGCAAAATGCTTTCACGAATAAGGATTTAGGTAACTGTTTAACTGACACAGAATGTTTAAAAAAGAAGATCCATTGATTCCGATAAGCTGAAGATCCATTGATTCCGATAAGTTGGTTGATTTGTTCTTTAAACATCCTCCAAAATTGTTGTCATCAAAGTGGTTTAATATAGTGTCTGATGTCTGAAAACTTTTGAGAGAATAGAAAAGAGGTCATTATCACAACATAGAATGACTAAACGTAGGGGCCGCAAAGGCGGCGCCGCGTTGGCAGCCCGATTTGTTAAGAAATTTTGGTTTTTAAACCGGGCGGTCTAAGTCTAAACGGCATAATAAAAAAGCGATATCGACACTAAGCGCACAGAAACAAAGAAAATCATACATTGATTATTAGACGCTATAATCAACATTCGCATTAAAATTTCAATTGAAAGTACAACAAATGTGTTGTATATTTTTAAATCTTATATTTGTAATTAGCGTTTTTTATGTCCGCGCAAATGCTTTTATGAAAAAAAAACACACCTCTCAGGGTTGTCACCAAACTTAATTTTTTTGCTGATCACCAAAACTGTAGCAAGATCAAATGTAATTTTGAAGTCAGGGGGGGGATTTCAAAGTCCTTCCGCTAATATTCAAAATTTTTATGGGGAGTATATTACAACGTTTTCGCGACTACTCTCTTGAAAAAAAGGCCAGTTTAGAAGGAAGACATATTGCAGCTTACGATTTGGAAAGGTTTTCAAACCAAAACGCAGTTACAAGGAAAGGTTTTTGCAAAATGCCAAAAAGCTCCAAGTTATGGTATGCATGAAAACCACTATGCCGATTCTTTTGAGATAGCAAATTTCGGCATTTTGCAAATTACTCAGCAAATGTTTTAAAACATAATTTATCAGGAAAGTACGATATTTTGCGTTCAAGACCATTTTTGAAATTATATAAACTATTGTATTATAATAGAAGGCCAAAAACAAAATTTTGTTTCCGGAAAAAACGTAAACCAATTTGGTCTGTTCCTAAGGCACTGTGGCCATTGCATTCCACCGCAAGAAGTTGTGACTGTCGCTTGACTTTCAAATCATCTCGGCCTCAAAATTACTAGGTTTTTAGTTAATGAATACCAACTCGAAAAAAAGCTTTTTGGATAAAAACGGAAAGTTGAGGGCTTCTGTTAGATTCTCTACCGCTGGTTTGACAAAAAAACAGGTAAAATTCGTTAGAATTGAAATCAACCAATTTACATTTTAGTTTTCAATCCTACCGTTAACCAAAAAACAGACGCTATCAATAATGCCATTGTTCTTAAAGTACTGAACCACAGTCGGGTGATTGGGAAGTTTTTGGCGGTATTTGGGTAAAACACACCATATGTTTCGAAACCCTTTTTTCCAAACTAGGCGCCAAACCATCTGACGCTGTTTCTTTGCAATTTTGCATTGAAAATGCGTTTTCGGACTCAATTCGCAAACGACGTGGGACCAAAAATAATTTTATCCAAAGAATTTATTTTATACGACTAACAATCCTTTTTAGGGTTCTTCGAATTCCGCACCACAAGTTCTCATCGGCGCGCCAATCTTAGACCCTATTGGTGCCGGAACTCTTCTTGGAACTTTGGCGTAACTCCATTTTGTGTTATTTTGAGAAAAGTCTTCAGAAATCCTGCAACCTTCTCACTTCCTCAGTATTTCCCAGGCTTCGTGAGAACAATCATTTTGACAAGTGGAGTTTTGAAAATCAACCTTTCATTTGATCCCACAGATGGTAGGTATCACATATAGAAATGTCATAGTTTTCTCATATTTTTGCTGGTGACTCCATCCCCACAATCGGCAGGACCGGCTTCATTGCTTCTGACAACTACATGTTCAACGTCACAAAACAAGATGCGCACTTTGCTTTGAAGAGCGTTGGTAAGAACATTCTTACTTTATTAAGTGTTACAGGTTAAGGTTAGATATTTGTTAAGGTTAAGGTTAAGGTTAAGGTTAAGGTTTTTTAATACTATTAACAACATTCAGACGACGTTAGTAAATTCAAGTTCACCTTCGCCGTTGCGAAAACAAATGCTCCTAGCGATGCCACCGTTACCATATACGGTACCTTGCCCGATCCTCTTCAAGTGTAAGTGAAAATATGAACATTTGATAAACTACAGTTTAGGATCTACCTTTCAAACAATGCCAATTGGGGCCAAAACTTTACTTACACCGATTCTCTCATTGCTGTGACTTTGGATGGAGGAAGCCAAGGGGTTCAGAACCTTGGAACAATGCTACAATACTCTGTGGCCGCAGCTGACACTACTATCACGACGCCTTCAACTACTAAAACTACCACAATTACTACGACCACAAATCCTGCGGTTCCTGTGACCACTCCAACAACTACTACTAGCACCACTACGCCTCCTTCGAATGGGGGAGTTACATCGCAAAATCCTTCTGGCTCAACGGAATTTTATACTACTCCTGTTGCAATGACCACAACAACTACAACCAGAACAGCGACTACAATTTCAGGTAAAAAAATGGTATACGTAATAATATTTTATTTCAGGACTGATGTCAATTATCTTTGTTACACTCTTCTTGTGAATAGAGAAATGTTGAATTCGTATAGGGAAATGAAATCTTTATTATTCTGAAGATTATGTTTTTCAAGATTTGTTTATATGAACGCGAAATTGGGACCGTTTTCATTGTGAAAGGGTTTCTTTTCATTGTGAAAACCCACTTTTTTCCTACGTCTTAAACACCCTTGCCCTAAAATTTATGGGTCTATATCGACTTTTGATCCGCCCGGAATACTGTAGGTGTTGCTAAATGGTAGTATTGAGATTTAAAAAGTCGTCCAAATATGCTTTTTCTTTTCATTGTGAAGCAATTTCCAGTTCCAGAAACTAAAACTTTTACATTCACGACAAAATAAAACGAAAGAACGTTAGGGCCCCAACACCCAAAAATGGCCGAAAACCTATTTTTCGATAAAATTAGTTATGGACATCGCAGAAAGAATGCTTTTCAACACTTTTGCAAAATAAAAACATAGCTTAACATTTTTCAAAATGTTTTTTTTTATAGAAATTTATTAATGGAATTGAACTTGTATAAAAAAAGGAGTTGAAATTTATGCTTTACCTGGGATTGCAATTATATCTCTTTTAGAACCTGTATCAAAAAATCACTGTTGATTAATTCATACCTCTCCAAAAATGTATTCCGAATGTAGTTCGGTTAATGATGTTCGGCGAAACACATGTCAAGAAACAAAAATATCTCTTTTTGCTGAGAAAATACACATTATGTCTTCAATAATCCACTGTGAATCTTTGGAAAGCGGCATTTTGAAATCAGACCTATCTGTAAAGGTTGTATGCATTTTTGTCTGTGTTGTTTGTATTCCTGCCCTTTTTTTGTATATATTTCTATTCGCCCCCACAAATGTCCGATTATAAATGGTATCTTTTTTACTTCTAAGTCTTGATCACAATCGGAGATGTAATTGTAAGTCAGATCACCTCGAAATTTAAAAAAAAATGTTACAGCAAACAATAATAATCAGCCCTTATGTATATTTCCCTCTACCAATTTTGAAAATTTTGGGATTTGCAGGAAGGTGCAGATTTATTGACCCACATGCTCTATTCACTTTTTCGCTTTGGTTGATTTTTCTGGCACTCGCTGCTGAAGTTCACCTATTCTACTATAGATACATTGTTCCGATTGAGAAAAAATGTTGGCCGTTTTAGCACAAGCTATGTCTTGTGGGAGTATATGTTAGTTCCGCCTTGCCACCTGTAGTTCTGTTTTCCATTGGAAACGATTTGGAACGAATTCTACCCCAGTTGAAAAAAGGTATGCTTTATTTGCGCAATTAACGACAATTATGGATAGAATCTACGTGAACGATGCAACAGTGGGCCCGGAAATCCTACGCTTTACTGAGTTTTAAACTATTAGTTCTTGAAGTTAAATTTCTTACAGTTAAATTTCTTCTTGAAGTTAACGTTTTTCAATGTGGGTTAATTTTGTACCTACCAACATTAGAAATATCCATTTCGAGAAAATTTAAAATTTGTTAATTGCAAAACACACAACTTTTCTGTTTTAACATTTTCCCCTTTAAAAGGCCAAAATGTAAGAAATGAGACAATTTTGGTCAAATTCTACACAGAATTCGCTACAAAATAAGTTTTTGACACCTTAAAATTTCGGGGCCTTTTGAATTCAAATAATGCAAAGAAGGCACATTTTTGCTACAAAATGAGTTCATGAAACATTAGAGTTTTCTGATTATTTATGGGAAAGGTTGGTTTAAACAGCCTGGCGCCTATGGTTTGCCGCATTTTTTGGCTTATTTAAGTTTAATGGGCCTAGAAATTTTATTTTTATTATTATGTTTCAAAAACTAATTTTGTAGCAACGTCTGTGAAGAATTTGACCAAAATTTTCTCATTTCTTACATTTTTCTTTTCATTTCATTGAAATGGATAGAACAAAACGGCCGCCTACATGGGCAGCGACCTACATGGCCGCAGGCCGCCTGCATTAAAAATCAAAGCGGCCGTAGTCCGCCAACATAAGCCGCTGAGGACTGCGTTTATCAAAGCGGCCGCAGGCCGCCTATTTGAGTTGCCGAAAACTGCGTTCCTATGCCTCCGCAGGCGGCATCACACATTGAGGCGGCCGAAGGCCGCCGAACCCAGACGGCAAAGACCCGCGCAGCGGGGCTTTGGTTTTTGGTTTCTAATATCGGTAAGTGCAAAAATTAGTCCACATATCAAAATGAGTTGAACGGTACGCTTTTTGCATTATTTGGATCATTTTTCACAAAACTACAGTAACCGAGGGCGAGCTACCGTAACCCGGCACCAAAAATCAATAATGTTCAAAATTTATTTCTTTTTGCAGACATACAGCTGTGTTCGTGAAGCAACGACTATTGATTCAAGTAATTTTGGCTACGATTTATCTAAATTTGTATTGGTTTTTTTTACCAATTATCACTTGTGAAACTGTTTTCCTCGGAACAATCATTTCAACTCTTGTATACAAAACTCTCAAAGAAATAATGATTGCTACCGTTTCTGAGAAGACGCGTCAACTGCAAAGAACTTATTTGTTTATTTTATTGGCTCAGCTTGCTTTTCCGGCTACGGTCCTTTTCATTCCTGCTTTTATAGGAATGCTCAATATTTACGAACAATGGTTTGGTTTGACAAGTGAGTTTGATACAAAATTTGGAGTTATAAATTTGTTTTAGCTTTTGGCAACATTGGGTTGAGCATTCTTGCGACCCATGGAGGCGTTGCTGGAATAGTTTTGATTATTGGTCAACCCAGTTATAGAAACGTGTATACAAGACCATTTCGGAAAAACCAGACCCAAACGATTTCAGTTGTGCCCAGTTCATAACCAATAAAAACTTTCCTTTAAATTTTACTTTTTTTTGTTTTCAGTCTAGTTTGAGTGAGCGGATTGATCTTCTACTCAAAAACGTTGGGGACCTAGGAAATTGAAGTTAAAAATGAACAACCTCGTTAAGGTTTCGCTCGCTTAATGGTACGCAAAAATGGTTAAGTATTAAAAATCGAAAACAGATGTTTATCACAAATAAGATTTTTTAAATTTAAAAATATAATTAAATTCGTCAATATAAAAAAAACCGAACAATGGCCTTAGAGGATGCAGATTCTTCTCTTGTTTCTGGTACGGTCGGGGTACTTTAGACGACTTAGGGGTTCTTTTGGTTCAGACGACTTCGGTGACTCCAAAGTGGCTATAATTTGCGTACATTCGTTTTTCTGAAAGTTGAAGAGTACCTTCGTCGCAATGAATTTGGTTTACATGGTGGGTAACGATTGCAGTTACAACACAAAATAATACTTTAACTCTTTTTGTTTATTGATCGGCGAGAAAACACAATATTTAGTTAACTATTTATTTAGTTAATCCAGGGAGCGAATTTAAGGGGACCGGCAGGGGCATTTTGCAAGTTAATTTTTTATATTAATTCAATTTTTTGCTAACTGAACTTTCAATAGGCATTTTTGATGTAAAAACAACACAAAAGTATTTATGTGATTAATAAGTGAAATATTTTGTCCCAACGGCTTTCAGAGAAAAATGTGCGTTAATCGGCAAGATTGTATTGTATTGCTCCAAAATGTTGTTTTTGGAATGTCAAACCTGGCTTAAATTTCACCCCTAAAAAGTGTATTTTAATAGTTTGGAATTTTTCACACTATGTAAAATAATCACATGAATAATTGCTGTAAACTAATAGCAGAGTTTTTCTGTAGAAAAAGTGTTCCAGCGGCGTTTCTTGCCGTGTCTGCGTCTCTCACTTAGTGGTTGGCTTTTCACCGCAAATCATTTCAACAACTCTCGTAAGGGTAGTCAGTGCCGCGGTAACGCCTACCACAACTTGAAGCATTGCAACGTTGGGTTTGGTTAAATAAGGTATTGTAAGTAGAAAAAAAATCCCTGACGTTCCCTATATTCGACAAACAAAACTAGTTCTCCACACTTTTTGAAACTACTTGTTCGCTAAAAAAAGCCTTCATCTTCAAAAAGTTAGAAAACGTTTTAATTTTGTTTGCTTCAACTTTTTTCCGTACTCCGTAGTTTGAATAGAAGGAAAGTTAAATTGTTAATGAATTGAAATTTAAATGTGATGTGAAGGTTTTAGCCACATTTTCATATTTTCGTGGGCATTTGCTGAACCAAGATCTATGTGAGTTTTTAGCATCAGGATGGGATTGCATAGTTGATTTCTTCTGCATTGTGTCTGTCTACTATTTCCGCTCTATTCCAGATACTGAGTAGCTTTTACAACTATTTTATCTGCACTCTGCGTCGCATTTGAATTCGTAGATAAGCCCATTCATTTGGCTTCTCATGGCTTCGAGGACCATTGTTGCAGGCTTGATAGCCTTTTGTATATTTCAGCCGGTATACACTTTAATTTGCTATACTGGTAAGTTTTTTTTTCATTTTCGAGACTGTTTTTTTTTATGCGACGGCTCCGCCCTCTGGGGGTTTCCAGTTTCCGCCACTCCGTGCCCGCAAGGAACAAACTGGTGCACTGTGTAAGTTTTGTATTTAAGACGCCTTTTAAACAAGATTCGTTCTCAGTATGACATGACTAATTTATATTCGTAATTTGCCTTATACTTTTCACTTATACCCTATAGAACCCAAAATACTTAAGACAGCGTGTCTGCAAGATTCGAGCGGCAAACTTAAGGCCACTGTCTTATTAAAAAGTTTACAGTTTTAGAGTCGAAAATTGGTCAATAACCTTACTAGGATCAATTTAGGCGATTTTGAAAATTTTTGGTCAATATCGATTTTTTGACAAGTGTTACGGTAGGATACGGTAATTTTTCAAAATTGGTCAAAATTACTGAAACTAGTGTTTATTTGATAGCTTTTGCAGTGAATAGATCAAAGCTATTACTCAATTGACGAAAATGACGTGAATTAAGAGTCCTAAAACATCCGCAAAAGAACTTTTGTGTTTAAAAGTGCAGTTTTTCGATTTTTTCAATCATTGACATAAAAGTTGCGCAAAAAGTTATTTTTACCATTGAATTTGCCGCGTTTTTGCGCACATTTTGAAAAATTGAAGTCCGAAAAACTTCATAACGAAAATCGACTTTAAAGGAGAATATTTCCATCGATTTGATCAGGAAAAATTTACTTTTGGTAGGTCAAAAAGATTTTTTGCTCTCAAGCCGCAGTAAATTATTTCACCGTGTATCACAACGACAGTTGATGTGTTTTGTTAAGTTTGGTTCAATTTTGGAGCAAAAAATATTTTTGACCTACCAAATTTGAATTTTTCCCGATCAAATCGATGCAAAAATTCATATTCAATGTCGATTTTCGTTATGAAGGTCACGGAGTTTTTCGGAATTCAGTTTTTGACAACGTGCGCTAAAACGCGGCAAATTGCGCAACTTTCATGTCAAAGGTCGAAAAATGCGAAAACTGCAATTTTTAACGCAAAATTCCATTTTTTTTTCATGGTTTTAGGACACCTTTGTAGAAATGGACGACATTTTCATCATTTAAGTAATACATTTGGTCTATTGAATGCGTATCAAATAATTACTAGTTTCAGTAATTTTGGCCAATTTTGAAAAATTACAACTTTCAAAAATGCCTACATGGCCCTAGGAAGGCTACACAGATAAATTTTGGGCCAAATCTAAGAATGTCAACTTTCGTCACCTGAGACGCTGTTTTAAAAATCTTGTGTTAGCTGTTTAGGTACAATGAGGGTAGCAAAAAGTACCATTCGTGTGGAGTTCCAAAAGCAGGAATGACTTGCAACGTATGTTTAGTTGCTACAATACATATAATTTTCTTTACTTTGTTATAGTGCACGGGAAACAACGAAGAAAATTTCGTGAACAAGAAAGATTACTTGTATTGCTGCAACAGTGACCTTTGCCAACCAATGAACACGAAATACACGGACGACATGTGTGACAAACCGTACATTAACTGCTATACAGGTAAGTGCTACCATGATTAAGTGAAAACGGTAACTTAAGGGCAAAACAATGGACAAGGAACAAAAGGATTGAAAAGTAAACAATGCAGCTTTTATGACTCTGATTCAAGCAGCAGGAAATGTTGGATGTGAGCACTTAATATTTTCAAAAACGTTTTTCTTTAAGAGGTTACTCTGGTGGACAGTATCAGTACAGTTGCGGCTTGGGAGAAAAGTGTTCAGTAAGCCTTCCCCATTTTTTTCAAAACTTTTTGGGAATGTAATGTAAAGCAAATATTTCTATTTAGTGTGATGGTTGGGTTAAAAACGCCGACGGCACGGATCAATACTGTTGTGGCGACGATAACTGCAATGTTAACCCGGGCCTTCCCAATGGTCGTTACTGCAATGTGGTAAGTATGAGAGAAATCTTTTCTTGTTTAATCAACTATAGGGGGATAAAGACAATTTACTTTTTCACCATTTGCCTGCAACCCAACCTTACAAAGATTAGTGCGTCAACGCCCCGGGGGGGGGGGTGCCAAAGTGCAGCCGCCCGCTTCGGCGTTTCGCGCAAGGGGGGCTTCTGGTAGCACATTGGAACATACCTTATCGCTGCCCCACCCCACTGCCATATTTCCCGTAAAAATTTTTTCAAGCTTTTAAATCAAAATTGCATTTTGTAGTGCTTTAATGTTGCTGTTTGAGAGACCTACCCAACCACCTCCACCACCTACAATCGCACCTGTAACCAAAGAACCACAGCCAACTTTTCCAACACTACCACCCACAACATCCACTCCTCGGGTCACCACACCAAGTCCACCAACAACACCTGCACCAACACCAATTCAGTGTTATACCGGTGAGAAGACATCGCCTTTGTAAGAATTGAAACATAGCTTGGTTATAGCGAAAAGTTGGATTTGCTGATCACATTTGTGCTTTCTATTGGCAGCAGTTTTACTGGGTTTCTATTGGAAGCCGCTTTACGCCCGCAAGGTGCCGGGATCGGGTACTAAATTTCGTGTGTTTCCTGGGTTCCTAACTTTTACTGGGTTCCTAACTTATCTGTTGTTATGGGAGCAGACTTTAGCAAATTTAATTTCAAAAAATATTTTCGTAATTCTGCTCTGTAAAATGTTACGATAAAAAAACACAAAAGAAAGTCAATTTTGCATTGTTTTTGCCTTAATATGGAACCTTTTCATTTGTGGAAAACAACGAAAAATCTAATTATTTCTTTAAAAAATGACAAAATGAAACAAACTAAAAAACATACTAAAAATCAAACATACGGTTTAAAAATCTAAATTGACAGAACAAAAATTGACCGCACATTGTTGATTTTTCAGGAAGAGGCGGAGTTGGTGAAAATCTGCCTTCCACAACAACCACATGTACATCTGGCTGGTGCATCATGTAATTTACAGTTTTACTAAAATAATGTCCGTTTTCAATTTAGAGCTCAATTTCCGAACAGTCTAAACGTGCAATATACCTGCGGGGACACAGGCATTTGCGCTGTAAGGAAAATATCTTTTCTTAGTATTCGTTAAAATTTCAGTGCAGCGGAAAGCAGAAACAAGGTCCGAATAATACCACAGCTCGTGTCTATTGTTGTCGGACGAACCTATGCAATGCAAACACTGCTGGAATACCCGACACTTGTGATGTGGTAACTACAACCCAAGGAAGTGACTCCACAGTTATGATATTCCCTCTTCTGTGGGCGTTGCTCATGTTTCTCTGATTTGTTTTGCAAATGAATCTAGTTTTATTCACATATGTTGTTGATTTTACTATTTTCCATCACCAGAAAGTGGAAAGTTGTGAAATTGCATTGTGGGCTTATAGACACGGACGAAACACTCTTATCGCAACGCCTTTGATAAGAAACACGCTGACTGTAGGCTTTGTTCAAACAGACGTCCTTTCTTCAAGCTATTTCGCCTCCCTGGAGGAAAAAATGTTGGTACGAATAGTTGGACACTGAAATGCCATTTTTTTAAACTGGGTTATGATCACCCGGAATTTTCGTAGCACATTAAAAGCATCAGCGGGTTTCCTTTGTTGAATGCGGATAGGTGTACCCTATATCCAAAACAAAACGGCCGCAGGCCTCGATCACAGTTTGAGACGGCCGAAGGCCGCTTAACCCAGAAAAGATCCGCTGAAAAAAGATCCGTGCAGTGGTTTTGGCGTCTGGTACTGACAACATTTTCAGCTCCGATTTTACACTCCCACAGTTCTTTCCGGGTTTCGCAAGAACAAGTCCTGCTTTGTTGGTTAAACTGAATTGGGGGTAAGTGACAAACCTCTCGCTGAGAGGCGCAGACATAACGAGAAACGCCACGGGAAGCTTTTTTCTACGGCATACTCTGCTACCATTGACATTTTTATCTTTTTTTCGTTTCTTTTACGGTAATTATTTAGCGTGTGAATATTTAAAAAAGTGTTAAAATAATTAAAACATATAATGAACACTTTTTGGCTTAAAATTAAAGCGGTGCTTGAGTTTTCGCAAAGAAAATTTTGGCAGGGTGCCTGCTTGATTGGTATTTGTCGTGGGTTAGTGGGATTCTGTAACAACAGCAAATCATCAACAACAAAAAAATCAAAGCTCGTAAATGTTTGTTAGCTGGCAATTATTTAATTGACATAAATTTGACTTTTGTTTTCAAAAAAGGCGAAAACCAAATTTTTCGCTTTTAAATCTGTTTCTTTTTTGAATCCAAAAAATTATTTAACTGAAGAAACGGGTGCAAAAAAGGTCAAATCGCATTTTCTCACCCTTTAAGAAAAGTTACTTAGGAACAATTTTCTTCTATATTGCCGAGCATGAAAAACTTATGCTTATGAAACCTTTTCTCTCATTTATTTGGCTCAAATTATTTTTTCGTTCGGAATTTCGCTACTTTTTCATTCAGAAAATTTAAAATGAAATTCACAGAATTCAGAAAATGATTTTTTAAAACAAACAATTTTTCCATTGAAAAAGCGAGAAGACTTACGAAAAGATAGCAATGAAAAACCTTGAAATTGATAGCAAAAAATTTTTAAAAAAAAGTTTTTTAATCTTTTAATTTAATTTTTTTTAGAATATTAATTCCATTTTTTGTTAACTCTTTGCTGAATTGGGTTTTCTGAACTGTATAATTTAGCAAATTACACGTCTGAGTGACTTTTTTGCTATTTATTTTATTTCCCCGGTACAGGCCTTTATAAAAAAAACTAGAGAAAAATTTAAATATACTATATTGTTCCGTAAAATTGTATTTGGTTATATTTAAAATATATTTCTCTTCAGATGTACACCTGCGTCCGCGACGCTACCACAATCGATTCTAATAATTTTGGCTACGGTTTATCAAAATTTGTATTCATTTTTCTACCAATCATGACATGCGAAACAATTTTTCTCGGAACGCTCATTCCAACTCTTTTGTGTACAAAACTCTCAAAGCAATCATGATTGCCTCTGTTTCGGAGAAAACGCGCCAAATGCAAAGAACATTTCTCTATGTTCTATTGGCTCAATTTATTTTCCCCACAATGGTTATTTTTATTCCTTCTTTTATAGGAATGATTATAATTTACGAACAATGGTTTGGTTTAACAAGTGAGTTTTATAAAAACTTTATAAAATTGTTTATGAAATGTTTCAGCTTTCGGCAACCTTATGTTGAGTTTAATGTCGACCCATGTAGGCGTTGCTGGCATAGTTTTAATTATTGCTCAACCGTGTAACAGAAACGTGTTTACGAGATATTTTTGCAAAACTAAGACTGAACCAATTTCAGTTGTACCCAGTTCATAAAATATTCAATTTTCGTTTTATATTACTATCATAAATTGCATAAAGTTATTTTTTGAATCCATCGCTTTTTCATCATGCACATCACTTTTCGGACGTTTCAGTGTATGTAGTTTTGCTTTCTTATCTCACTAGAACGTATATTTTACGACCTTAAAAGGAGCAAAAAGACTGTTATCTTATTCACGCTTCCGCTGCAGATGATGCTACCGAAGCTACTCGTTTGGTTGTCTTTTTTCACCTTAGCGTTTGGAGTTTATGGTAAGTAGTTGAAAAATGTTTGTAAAATGCATTTCCGAGTGTGTTAAGTGCCTAAAATTACCGTTCAGTTCAATCCTGTTTCAACATCGTAACTATGGCGCGCTCATTCCAAGAACCGAATTTCTTTCCGAAACTTTTTCGTTTTATAAGGTTGCACTTAGGGAACTAGCAAATTAACTAAAGAATACTAAAGAAAAGTGCGTGGACGGTTCCCCCGAAAAAACAGCGTAACTTTGGCACACTGAATTCGAAATCATTCTTTTTCCAATTTAAAATTCTTTTGTAATATTTACTTATAATAGTGTAATTCTACTTTTCTCAGAATTTTTGTAAAAAAAACATGTATGAAATGTCTGAGTTCATAAAATGAATCCATTTTTAGTTTGCCCGAGCCAACCCTTCATTTTAACTGATTCTTTATTATCGCATCCCTTGGAATCTGTGCCTTCAAACTTTAACTGTAACTTTACCGTGAGTTTTTATATTTCACCTAACTACACTGATAATATATATTTAGTTCATTTTCAACGACACTAACAGTTTCGCACTTGCCAATATATCAGCATGGGACATTGGTGAAAATGAACTTGTTCAAGTTATCGGAGTTTTTGACAGTTTTGAGTAAGTTTTTCTTTAAAGGGGATCAGGGGCCTTTTCCCAGTTTTTTATTCGATTTTGCATATTTTATTGAATCAGGTTTCGATGGCCATTTTTTCAACGTGCGTATTCGACAGAAAAGTATTTTATGACGAATAAGTGAAACTTTTTGTCCCAACGGCTTCGAGATAGCGGGCCATACGCTGAACCGCCGTCGCTGTGTTTACAGAAAAATGTGCGCAAATCGGCAAGCTGGCATTTGGCTGAAATTTGCGTTTTAAATTTAGCCCTAATTGGTGTTTTTTTATTCTTTTTTTTACGTTTTACCCTGTTTAAAAATATGAAACGCGAAATAACTGTTCGAAATAAATGAAAATGGATGAAAGTATAGCTGAGAGCCGAGTATTCTGAAGAAGAAGGGTCTCAACGTCCGTTCTCGTCCTGTCTGCGTCTCTTAACACGATGTTCGCTCCTCGCCGCCAAATGATTTCAACAAAAGTAGTCGTGTCGTAATCGTAAGTATTGCCACGTTGGTTATTATTACAGTGGGGTACTGTATCATAAAATGCCCCCTGACGATCCCTTTAAAGAGCTAACGTTTTTTTCAGTAATGAAGGCGACAGCGGCCTTAGCTTTCAAGGATCGTTCCCTCCGAACCAAGTCGTAATCAACGTTCAAACTTTGAGTAACACAAACCTGGTTTTTTCCTACACTTTCAGACAAAGCAACGGTTTGAAAGTGGAAATTTCTAAAAACTACAGTTTTAAGTTGAATTCAACTACCAAAGAAAAGAAGATCAATTTCTAACCGTTGGAACTCGTGGCTCTACGGAAACTGGTTTTCTTCGCATTGACTTTTCTACAGTGTCGACTGAAATTGGAGCCACTTGGACAATTTCTGCGGAATCTACCGTATCCATTATCGCCGACTGTATTCCTTACGATGACTATTACACTTTTCTCAATGTTTTCGTCTATGAGGGCTCGAATTTTACTGATTTTAAATTACTTGGAACCCTATACAGCATGTACAGCACGTTGTTTAATTCTGAAAGCAAAACCGTCACTTTGTATTATTCGGCCTACGGTGGCTCTAAATTTGGTGGAACCATTTTGTTAAACGACAAAGCCAGTAAGAAATGTTTTAATTTTTTTAAACATTGAATTCCAGATCTAGTAGGCTGTTCCAACTACAGAACTCAATGGTCCCATGGAAACTCCGCACAGAGATTTGTAGCACCTGGAGGAGAAGTTTTTGAAATAGATGTTACGGTCGATGCTTCGAATGGAACGGCTTGTCTAACAATTTTGAACGAATATACAAGTGATACAAAAGAACGGGGAAATTGGCCAATTTTCCAGAACGAGATTCAAGTGAATTTGAAACCGAATGAAAAATTATTTTATTGATTCAGGTCGTGGATTCTGATGGAAATCTGCCAACGGGAGCTATTGTGATTGCTGGAGCACCCATGAATAACATTAGTGGATTGGTTCTTGGGACTATGAGGTAAGTAAAGGGCGTTTCTGAATTTTGAGCTTACACAGAAAAATTGACTAGTTTTTTTTAACCAAACCGAAAAAGTTCGAATAATTTTGCTTAGATCCGAAAAAACCGATTCTGTTTTTGAGTAATTCGTTTTTCTTTCTCCGTTTCATTTGGTTTCGTTCGTAAGAGGTGTAGCAACCGGGTCGATTAAAATCAGTCATAAATAAACCAATTGAAGAATAAAATGGATCACTGGATTAACAGAATCTCACTGAATTTTGCCACAAATCTTCCTTTACATTCTGACGTGGCTTCTAAAACATGACAAACATGATTTTTTAAATCTGATGTGAAGATTATAATCCTGTTGGTAAGCAACGCAGCGTGTTAGGCAAAATAAGTCATTTCCAGGAAGGCTGCGTGGGTGGGAAAGCGTGGTGAGGGTATCAAAGTGCGGCCGCAAACGGCCCTGGCGCGCAGCACCAGAGCCGTTGGCCGCACTTTGGCACCCGGCCCGAGCGTTTCGCACTAATCTACGTAAGGTCGCAAATGCGATCCAGATGCGGCCGAAGGCCGCTTTGCACCTATGTCGCGAAGTAATCCTGAGACGGCCGAAGGCCCCAGAAATCACCAGGCTAAGCTCAGCAAAGCGAGGCTTTGATTTCTGGAATAATTTACATAGGCACAATCACCACTAAAAAGTGAGCAAGCCAGTGAAACAAGTTAAACAAAAACTTTATAAAACTAAGAATTGAAAACGGCATGAGCGAAATTTTATACTTTTCTATCAAACCAAGAAAAAGAAAGGGAACACAAACAAATATCAGAAAGAAGTAGGAGTAGAGATATTTGATGGGAAAAAAGAAATTGTTCAAAAGCTGTTCATATTCGGTAAATAAACGCCGTTTTTTCGCTTTTTCCAGTTTAGGGTGTAAGTTAATCAATAGAGCTTTCAACGCCGACGGGTATGATAAAATGCTAATTAACAGTTTCGCAGCAATTTTTCTCCTATATGCAACGCAAATTTTTCATAGCTTCTGTCAGAATTCAAACTTATAAAATGGGAAAACTGTGTGTGAAGGTATTCGTTATATTATTAAATTATTATACATTTCAGTTACCCTCCTTCCTTCAATTTACCCCAATTCTTTGATGGGTTCATGCGTACAATTATTGTTAACAACGGAAAAATTCAACTTGAGACTACTACTATATATTCAAAAGGTTGAAACCTTTATATTAAAAAAGCTATTTTTAATTTCAGAAAGTCCCCTGAACGTAACATTCGGCATGAAAGGATTTGTAATGACCGACAACTACCCTTTTCTTAATGATAGGCAAATTACCTCTGATGCATTGGTTCTGCAACGTTTGTTTAAACTTTTGAAAATTTTCTAATTATCCAAATTCGGATAAAAGAATGTTCACTTTTAACTTTCAAATTGTGCACACGGACGTGAGAAATGGCAGTGATGAGCAAATTGTAATTGAAGCTCAAGCGCCTGCTAGATACGGAGAGTTGGTTTATGATAATTGGTATATTTTTTGACATTGTTTATAGAATCTATCTTGCTGGTTCTAGTGGAAAAACGTATTCTATTAATACGACTTATGTTTCTTTGGATATTTGGGTTGGAACAAACTACACGGCAAACAGAGGAACTTTTATAAATTATTGGGTGGTGAGTTTGAAAAAACAAAGCGTTTAATATGGATCTCTATACACTCATCGCCCATCGAGCTTGACCGGAAAATTTGAACATTAGCATAACTTTCAAAAAACATTTATGCAAAGACGTGAACTTTTAAATCTGTCATTACTCATGCTAATTAGCTTAGATGTGCAGGTCATCGATATTTCCGGTTAAGGTCTGTGGGCGAGGAGTACATATATGCTTGCGCGATATAATGTCAATCCATTAACTGCGCTAGCACGCCTTAAGTTGAAACGATAACTGTGCTAGGGCACATTAGGTTAAAACGTTAACTGCTCTAGCGCCCATTAGGTTAAATAGTTAATTACGCTAGCGCAAGTTAAGTTAAAACGTCAACTGCGCTAGCGCACATTAGGTTAAAACGTTCTAGCGCACATTAGGTTGAAATGTTAATTACGCTAGCGCACATTAGGTTAAAACGTTAACTGCACTAGCGCATTTTAGGTTAAAACGGTAACTGCGCTAGCGCACATAAGGCTAAAGGCTCTAATTGCGTTTGCTAATATTAGGTTAAGACATTAACTGCGCTAGCGTACAGATGGCAAAAACGTTAACTGCGGTAACGTTTATTAGATAAAAAAGCATCGAGTGCAAGAGACTACATTGGAGGAGAACAATATCTGCGCTAGCGTTCTTTAGGAGAAAAAGTTAACTGCGCTTTAGGTAAAAAAAATCAACTGCGCTAGAGGTGACAAAAAGCCGAACCGTTGTACACCCAAAAGGTCTGAAAAGTCTTCACATAATGATTCTTGACAAATTTCGGATGTAGTATGTAAAATCGATTGTTAATCAATCTGTGTCCTTTATTGATTGATCCTTTGGCACATCATGCCTTAAGAAGAAAATCGATTTCCAGACGAAACCAGGAGAACCAATTGAAAACACCACAACCACAACAACTCCATTCATGCCTACAACGTACACTACAAGAAAATTGGAAACGCAGACTTGGAGCACAAGAACCACTAAGCTTTCTTCTAATTCAGCCGGCACTACGTTTCCTTTTATTCCCACAGAAACGACAGCACAATCAAATTTTGGCACTGTATCAGCAGGTGAAAATGCACGATCCTCTACTTTGCTGACAAATGCTCCAACCAGTAGTACTGAACTTCTGAAAGAGACAACGCCTTCGACAATCGATCCAATTATCTCCGTGAAGTCAACTGCTTTTCCTATGGAAGAGACATCAACAAAATCTTCGAATGGTGTATCCACAATTTTTCCTACAACACTAGAAACTACTACAAAGCTGTCAGCTCAAACATCAGGTTTGCCACACTTGAGAGCTTATAAAAAATACAATTTTAGTATATATTGCTGTTATGGGAGCCGTCACTATTTTTCTGTTCAACATGCTTTAATTTCGATTTAAAAAAGTAAATACTGGTTTTCAATGAAAAACTTTGAACTTTGAATATGTTTTTGTTTTGTAAAAACGTACAGCTTTTTTGAGGGCTCAAAACTTTTTTTGCTTTAGTTGATAAAAGTGTTTAAAGCTAGCTTCGTTGATAACATACATTGCAAAAAATTATGTAGGGTTTATTAATGGCGTATCTTCCGTGTTTTTAAAGGGCCTTAAAAGGTTTTAAGTTTTTTAAGGGTATTAACTATCAATGCTAAATTGTCTGGAACACTCCTCATTTTCCGAGTAATCTCGTCCTATTAGAATGACAACTTCGAAACTAGACTTGCTTGTAAACATCGCGCATGCAGGCGTTGCGGTCATCCGCAGAATCTGCAGACGGCCAGTTTTTGGCACTTTGAAGCCAGATATCTCGAAAACGGAAAATTTCGGACCCAATGTTGTTTTGAGTTTTTTGATCAGCTGATTTTTCTCTTTCACATGAGCCAAAGTTGCAAAAGATCCCTGACGGTTCCTTTATATAAACCTATATATGTACAATGGTGAAAATCTTTATTTTAAAGCGAATTATGTCATCATTCACTGAGTTGTACATCACAACAGATTGGCACATAACACGATAAAAGCTGCCAAAGTCACTGAAAACGCGATTTACTTTAAATCTCTATAAAACTTCACGCACACACGCACACACGCACACATAAACACACGAACACACGCACACACGCACCCACGCACACACGCACACACGCACACACGCACACACGCACACACGCACACACGCACATACGCACACACGCACACACGCACACACACACACACGCACACACGCACACACCAACACAAGCACACACGCACACACGCACACACGCACACACGCACACACGCACATACGCACACACGCACACACGCACACACGCACACACACACGCACACACGCACACACGAACACACGCACACACGCACACACGCACACACGCACACACGCACACACGCACACACGCACACACGCACACACGCACACACGCACACACGCACACACGCACACACGCACACACGCACACACGCACACACGCACACACGCACACACGCACACACGCACACACGCACACCCGCACACACGCACACACGCACACACACACACACGCACACAAGCACACACGCACACACGCACACACGCACACACGCACACACGCACATACGCACACACGCACACACGCACACACGCACACACACACGCACACACGCACACACGAACACACGCACACACGCACACACGCACACACGCACACACGCACACACGCACACACGCACACACGCACACACGCACACACGCACACACGCACACACGCACACACGCACACACGCACACACGCACACACGCACACACGCACACACGCACACACGCACACACGCACACACGCACACACGCACACACGCACACACGCACACACGCACACACGCACACACGCACACACGCACACACGCACACTCGCACACACACAAACACACGCACACACACACACACGCACACACGAACACACGCACACACGCACACACGCACACACGCACACACGCACACACGCACACACTGAACATCCTTATTTTTTCCAGAGACAAACTTTCTTTTGATGACCACATTCTCCCTGTGCTTTTCGTCGTTTCCGTTTCTGATATCAGTGTGTCTCGGAATTTCTCCTAGCCACACCTTTACGTCTTTGCTACAGTCAGTATGTTTACCGAGGAATTTCCGATAACAAGCCGTCGCTTCTCTATCCGAAATAGTTTCACAACTTTTCTTAAAAACGCCATCAAGGGCTTTGCGAAACGAAAACGAACGGCGTCATTACATTCGAAATTCATCTTGAATTCTGTTTTGGGAAACGGTATCTTACGATTGTATGAGTGTGAGACAATTAACTTAAAGGTTCATTAAAACAAAACACAAAAAAGAGAGTGTTGAAATGAAAATTAGTTTTTTTCTTAATCTTGTAGTCCAGATGCAACAACTTTTTTTTGCCTTTTTACAAACGCAAACCACGAAAAGGCTATTTTCTCCCATTAAGGAATACTTTTCCATCACTATAGTAGACTAACAAAGCTTTGTGAGGCAAACACAACATTTTTCAAACCAATTGGTTCAAAATGTACCATTAATGAAGGAAGTTCAAGCCATTTTTATCTTCGCTCAACCATTTTAGTTGGTTTTGACAACACACAGTGGCGATAATATTTTGGAATACAGGTTCAAACTGCAGACAATTTTATGGCACTGTCGATTATTCCTCCTGAAATTAGGCGATTCGTGAAATTTGGCTCTACTGAAAGACTTTTGAACTTGCAGTTCTCTTAAACGGTAAATTTTCTCAATGTCGAAAACGGTACATTTTCGACTCTCAGTCATATATATTTTAATGATCACTCATAATTAGGCACCACGACGAAATTTTCAAAATATGTTGTTGCAGCTGAATTTAACGCCGTTAGCTAGAGCTTGTCCCAACTAAGAATTCTTTTTTTGAAAATCCGAATTTGGTTCAGGATGAAGCATGTAGTGACTGTCTGAAGGGCTAGCTCAAAGGCGGCAATTTCGGTCAGTGGCCCGCTGGCCGGCGTTGACCACACCCACTTTTGGCGGCTGTCAGGTGCAGCTGCGGGAATAAAACTAACCGTTTCAAACGACGAATTTCGTTAAAATTCTTGAAATAACGTGATATGCCGCTCCAAAAACTTCTGTCAAAGTTTAAAACGTTAAATTACACATCATTACACACTATATTCAGCTAAATTACCCAGAATAGACGAAAAACTGCTTTTTTTGCCAATATTTCTTTTTAAAAAAATCCAATATTTCTGTGGTTGCTTTTTCGATGTATATAGTGCATTTGAACACTATAAATGCCACAGATATGTCTTGGATGGGCAATAACCGCCAAATATCGGAAAATCCACCTATTCCCTGTAATATGTTTCTGGGGCGTACTTTACAATGTTTAAAATCATTATTTTTGTTGCTGTTCCACTTAAACAGCCCTATTATCGTGAAAATCTCTCACAAACATGTCAAGAAACAGGCAAGAAAAGTGCCTTTTGCGCCGAAAAGTTAAAGGTCTTCGGCGGATTGGGGCGCGTTTACCTCAGTTTTTGAATAATTTCATGAAAAATTCAATGTTTAAACGTAATTTCCAGGAAAATCACAATGTCGTTTTTGGTCAGTAACGTTTTAAAACAAAGTAAACATGTCAGAAATAGTATTTCAGCTTTCAACTCGGGCGGCAAAGGCCTATAATTCGAGATTACGTCTAAAATGACTTCTTGATGCCCGATGTCATGATTTTCAAACCTTGTTAAAATGAGAGAAAACGAGTATTTTGTCTATTGTTTGGTTTTAAAATTAAGAAAAGAACTTTAGCTAGTGGAATTAAGAATAAAAACATACCCCTGTCGCGCAAATTCAAAAAATAATCGCCTTTGAATGCGAGTTTGAACAGTACCTAACTTTGAAACGACACAGAAAAAAAACCACAATGTCAAATTGAGGTTTCATTTTTTCAAACGATTTCAAATTGCGTCAACTTTCCGAATCCAAAGAGATCTTCTACGGCATTTACCTTTAAAAATGGTTAAAGGTCTAAAAACTCAATTTGGAGACTTGGAAGTCACTTTTTAGCAAATTTATCAGAAAAACGAATAGTTCAGTGATACACGGTTAAATAGAGCTTAAAAAGTTCTTCAACAGTCATTTTTCAGAAGTTAAAAAAGTTCTTTTTGAACGAAGTTGAGCGGGGGGTACCACAAATTGCCGCCACTTTTTGCATTGAAAGTGGGCGGGGCTTGCGGTGCCTACTCATAATTAAGCCAATGTTGTGAAGCCCGCCTGACTGTCCCTTTAAATTCCTCTGAAGATTAACCATGTTTCTTACTTTCTTCGTGGCGGGATCATATCTATAAATTTAACTGTTAAAAACCGATTGTGGTTTCAGACTGAGCCTTAGAACACTTTTGAATAGTTTCACAAACGAATTTTTATTCAATTTATCGTGACGATCGTAGCTCAGCTTCAGAAGAAGCAAACAGCAACCATTAGAGACAGGATACCTAAGATAGTAATTGTTAACCGACAAATACAAAATATTACTTAAAACACCAATAGCTGATCCAGCGGTAGTTGTTGGAGTAATTGTAGTAGTCGTAACGGTCGTTGGTGATGTAACTGTTGTAGTAGTAGTAGTTACCGTAGTGCCACTGTTTGTGGTGACATCAGTCGCCACATCAGTGGGGAAAGTGTCATTTGAGGAGATAGATCTTGGAGTTGTGGTTGTGGTACTCGTTTCGTTCATTTTGATCGAGTAGCGAAGGAGGGTTCCTTTGAAAGGAGCCAATGAAGAGGTCGTCAATTCGACTTTGATGAAGTTCTTGTCAAAGTTCCAGGATTTTGAGATGTTTCCTGCGCTTTTCAGGAAGATTCTGAAAAGTTTAGTTTTTGATCAAAATTAAAATAATTTCTTACGTGGAATAAGCCTCTCCATCACCCAGAATTTTCACAGCAGAGTAATCAGGAACGTCCGTTGAAACTACCTCCAAAGTTAAGTTAAACGGAACTGAAAGTGGAGATGGTAAAAAGTACTACAGTCTTAAAACTAACTCTCTTCTGAAAGGACGAAGCCAATATTTTGGTCTTTTTCCGGCATTTTGTAGTTGTTAGACATTATGTATCCTTGGCGTCCATTGTAAGCACGGGTGTTGAGATATTTCGCATCTGGAATTGTTTTTACCGATTCCAGGGGCAAAATACTATTGTTACCTTCATCGGCCTCTGATTTGAACTGGAAACTAATAGTTCCATTTCTGACCATGATGGTTCTGGCATACCCAGGGAAATGCTGAGGCATTGTGATAGATGGCGAGGTTCTGGAAAACAGTAAATACTGCTCAGTTTTCTAGATTCACACTCACACACTCACACACTCACACACTCACACACTCACACACTCACACACTCACACACTCACACACTCACACACTCACACACTCACACACTCACACACTCACACACTCACACACTCAAACACATACACACTCACACACTCACACACTCACACACTCACACACTCACACACTCACACACTCACACACTCACACACTCACACACTCACACACTCACCCAAAACGTGCCAACGTAGTGCTGTTGTAATCCACAAATGGAGCTCCAGCTGTGATAATCGCGTCAAACCCATTGTAAGCCTGATTAAAAACGAGTTAAATTTTCCGTGAATCCTGTTTTTACCACGACCACATCTGCACGCAGAAAAATTGGGGCGTTCCTGGTGGCTTTGATAAAATTTCGCCCAAGATTCGCATCGAACTCCTCTTCATATTCGTTAAGTAGAGTCACACACTTGAATCCATTTTTGGACATAAAGTTCCATGTGGCTAAATTTTCAGGAGACAAGCTGCCCGACGACCACCAATGAGCAAAATATCCAGTGCAGTGCTCCAAATCTAAAATTTCTTAAGTTTTGTTAATAGTTACTAAGTTACTTGTAGGATGGTTCGCAATCACTACGAGCTCTGTAAGTTCATCAGTCCAAGTTGGAATGTAGAAAATGACTTTTGTAGCCTCAAAGATAGTGTGGTTGAAAATGGAGTTTAAGCTGCCAATGAGAACTTTTTTCTCCCCGTCGTCTTCAAAGAGAAGCACGTTGAGTAGAGATGTGGGTGGAAAGTTGGGAGGAGCACTGGCGACAAGGGAGATATTGGTTTCCGAGACGACGGTGAAACTTTGTACTCCCTTGGAGAAACGAAGGAAAGAAGCTGTCTCGTTTTCTGTCACTTGAACTTGTTTTGAAGATGGTGGGAAGACAACTGAAACAATTCTTGTCGTATTCTTTAACTCTGTCTCTCTATGTCTCGCTCTCTCGCTCGATTGTTCTTTCTCTCTCTCTCTCTCTCTCTCTCTCTCTCTCTCTCTATCTCTCTCTCTCTCCCTCTCTCTCTTTCTCTCGCTTTATCTCTTTTGCTGTATTTTCCCTTCTTGTGTCGGTCTCGACCACTACTTTCTCCGTTGTTTGCCTTTAATAGTTTGTCTCATGTACTTTTTCTGTTGTTGACTTCATACTTTTTAACGAAAATATAGCTGTCGCCAAACGGAAATCATATGCTAATTGCGAAAACATGCAAAGCATGCTCTGTCGATGATTGATTAGACTACGAGTATCCATATCAACAGAGCATGACTGGAACATTCTAATTTTATTGGCATGATTTCAATTTGGCGGCAGCTATAGTAGCCGGTAATTTTAGTTTTAAAATTTTATCCGATGCAAAATTAAATATGAAATCCAAATCCATTTTTTCCTGGCTTTCACAGTGAAAGGTCGAAAACCTGTTTTTCAAATATTTTTTGAGGTTTTCTTTTTAAACAGTGAGAAATCGTTTTTTTTTACACAATGAAGAAAACAAAGGTCGAGACCAAAATTCAGCCAATTTCAAGACACTTAAAAAATTGCCCTACGTAATAAGGGCCTGGCTCGGATATTACAGAGACGACGTCTTACTGCGAAACAAAAAATTCGAATAACACACTGCGCCGATTTAAAGGGACAGTCAGGCGGGTTATACAACATTGGCTCAATTAACAGAGAAAAATTTGCTGATCTTGAAAATATATATAACTACGGGTCGCAAATTTAACGTTTTCGAGAAAATTCGCTTCAAGTCGTCAAAAACGGGTCTCCGTCTACAGATTTGTAGACGGGCAGTACGCCTTGCGTGTCCGTCTTTTACAAAGCATGCTAATGTGACGATGTTCATTCTATTTAAATGATATAGCACTGGAAGTTAAGAGGGTCCGAGACAATTTAGCATAGTTGATTCGCATAATTTCCGACCGTATACAATCGAAAATGAAATGAACAGCCCCCTTACTGCTCCTTTAAGATGCAGCTTTTCAAAAATGGAAATTTCAAATTCTAATTGAAAACTCTGTTGTTTAAAGTTTTTCAACTCTGTTTTCTTCCTGATTTGTTTATAGAATGAACAATCGCTTCTGCTTCGTGCACTTCTCCTAATTTCAACTGATGCTGAATATACCACCTTTTCAGAGTAAAATTAAGTATTACAAACAACATGTTCGCGTCTGTTTCAAAGCATAAGCGGGTTTTAAAGAGTAGTCTCTGTCTCTCTGTCTCTCTAACTCACTTGTTCTGTTGCTGACTTCATACTCAAATAGCACATTCGTATCACTCGCCGTGTCCAACGTGATTCTCACTTGATTTCCAGAAAATGGAGCCTTCAAATAAAAAGAAGACCTTCCTTTGCTTCTAAAAAAACACAACTAATTTTCTATGAAAATTACTCACCCAATACTGTCGAATGTTCCTTCAACTTTAATAGATCCGTTCAACAGTCCGTAAGCAGTGACGTATACATCGGCAATATCTCCCTCAGGTATGTTATACTAAAAAAAACTTTTTTTAGTAGAAATTCAATGTTTTACCCTAAATGTGCAGAATGTTCGCCTAGGAACATACTGTTTAATTATTGTGAAAGGACCGTTGAGGGTAACAGGCTCCGGGCACGCTAAAAAAGTAAGCAATTCATTTTTGAAAATAGACCTACTGAATGTCTGATGACCAAGTGACACCGTAACCAAAGACACCAAGGCGACGATCCGTTGGAGCATGGCTTGGAAAAGTGAGGAAATGGCATTTCTTTGAAGCCGACATTTATTGAGGCAGATGTCGTAAAAACCTCCTCTTTTATTGCACCTCAAACAGATCGGTGATTCGTGGAGGCATCCTCCGTTTGCTTGGAATCGGAAATGGAGGGATGACGAATGGCAGGCAGAAGCATTAAAGAACAGAAAAGTTTTGAAATAAAATGGAATGATATCTACAAGAGCTTTATTTTAAATAGAGAAAAATTCTTTTTTCATGGACAGGAATTGTTTTTCTCAAACAAAACAGTTCTCAAGTTTGGCATATTTACGTATTATATTTCTTTATTACAGAATTAAACCCATTATACGCAAGAACCGATCATTAAAATGCTACTGCGCCAGAATGTCAAAAAATGGCCTTTGACCCGGCTTTTCACCAGCTTTTTCGCTGCAGATATAGCTTTTCAGCAATTACGATTAGATTTATAGCAATTGAGCTTTGGTTTGGTTCTTCTCCACTGCATCAATGGGAAATTTTCATTTATTTTTTTTATTTTCTTTCTTTTCTATTCAATTAATTAATGTTTGTCCTAAAAGTTTCAAAGTTGATATTTTTCCATTCATTTTGTTGGAAAACATTATTCTCAATGTGTAGAATTTATGTTTAAAGGAGGATTCGACCTACCTTTTATAATTTTTTGATGTTTCGCAAACCAAAGTGATTCCATTTCGATTCCCCGCCGTCAAAACTTTTTTGCCTTTTTCGTTTTATACATTATGTATGATAAATGCACAGTTACAGTGTATTGCAAGGGAATTTTTGTTTCTACCTTTTAGTAAAAACTTTGTTAATGCCCAGGCTGACCCGGGGAAAAAAAATGTACGCAACATTTTTGCTTTGCAACAGTTTATCATTTGCTGGTGTCAACCATATATTTATAACCTTCATGTGCGGTTCGTTTTGAGCGACCCTCTATGCCAAAAATCCCTGTGGATATATTTCTTTGGTGTCAACCTACAATGTTGCGCAACACTCTTTGTTATCATTTACGACAACTCCGCCCAGAATAAAAATGTGGCACAACCGTGATATGTGCTCCTTAAGACCTTAAGATTGCAAATATCATCAAACCACACGCTGACGGTATCACTGACGCATGGCAGACGTTGAAATTGCTAAGTCGTCCTTAAGAATGTATTCTTAGCTATTGTAATAAAAATTCATTAGGTGATACTTTAAAGAATTGATAAAAATTTGTTAGACCGTAAATTGTAGAGAAACTTTCCCAAAAAAAAAAACTAGTTGTTCCATTTTTATTTTAAAATTTTCCCAGTACTTTTATGATTTTCGAAAATCCCAGCGACACAAGGAAAAAGCGTTATCATTTACAACACTTCCGCGGCCGCAGAAAATTGAGGAATTTGGTTTTCGGCGACATATTATCATAAATGTATGGCGGAAATCATGACTGTACTTCCGCCGCTAGTTTTCCGAGTATGTGAGCGTAAAGTGAAGAAAAAGACACTTTTTTTTAGAGGGACTTCAATGTTCTTTTTTTTCATTATTTAAAACAACGGCGAAGTACAACAAAAAAAACTATAACAAATCGGAAACGCACAGTTTGCAATTTTCTATGGTAAAACAATTTTAGGATTTTGTTTAAAAAAAACCTGAAAAATTGATTTTGAAGTCTAAAAAAGGGATTTTTTTAACCTTGTGGTCAAAAATAGACAAAAAATTTTGTCACTATTTGTTTTAAATTTTGCATATTTCTCAGCAGAAACAACCGGCGCAATACAGCATTCTAAACAAGTCCTTCGTGTTTTTAGGAGGGGAAAATATGTGTCATTAAAATTCGACCTACTCAGAATTTAACCTTTATGCATTTTAAAATTAGACCTTTCGAAGACGATTTAAACAGTGTATATATTTTGCCAAAAAGGTGTTTTCATTCCTTATATTTGAATCCTCAAAGTTTGCCCGCGAAATTTTTAAACTCAAATTAGCATACCGCCCTCTCCATTTCCTATGATGAAAATGGATCTCTTGTCTCACTGTACGCTGTGTGCAGGTCCACCCGTACATGTTCAATTTTTATTACACACATTTAAAAGCCTTTGAAAAAAATTTTTGCCAATAGCATTTTTTAAGACGCCGTCTCCGGAAAACTCGAGCTTCTGTCATAGTCTTCTGTCATAGTCATAGCTTCTGTCATCTGGGTTACGGTACGGTATAATTTTGCAAAAGTGGTCGAAACACGGAAATGTGAGGTTATTCTGGAAGGTGTTGACATTGGTACTTCAATTATTACGTTCAAACAACGAATTTTGCTATGTAATGCGGCAATGGGGTCCGAAAACCTCCAAAAAGTGAAAAATCTTGTTTGAAATTGCAGTTTTCGCATTTTTCGAACTTTGACATACAAACAAGTCCTACAGGTGAGAGTTACACACACAACTCTTCACACAACTTTTGGCAATTTATTTTGCACACTACATTTGTTATCACTCCGTAATTGCCGGAGACTGAACACTTGGGCGACTCTTGATGAAAACCCTTCTGTAGGTTGGCTGGACCAAAATCAAAACAGTTCCTCCAACTGAGCCGTGAATAGACATCACCGCAAAGCAAATATTTCCCAGAACTGAAATCGGCAACATTTTCACTGCAAAACATTTTTATCACCTGTTAGGCCAAAAACGCGGTAGTAGGCTATCAGAATAACGACCGTACACGGTATAATCATCACAGCCATGGGCGCCAAAACTTGGGCCAGTAAGGTAAAAAGAAAGTACTTTTGCATTCTTCGGGTCTTTGCTGACATTGTTGACACCATTATAGCTGATAGCGTTTTAAATACAAATATTGGAATCAGCATTCCCAAAAATAGGAGTTCAGTCATCATTATTGGTAGAAAAACGTAGATGAATTTGAATGGATCATATGCGAGGATTGTAGGAGTGTTTATGATTTCTCGTGTGACGCAAGTGTATTTCTAAAATGGTAATTGTATAATCAGGGACAAGTTATTTTTGGATTGCCTTGGCTAATTTTTATGAATAATTTTTTTTGGCATTCTTAAAGGGGAAGTGAAGAGGGTTTTCTATTTCATTTTTCGATCGAATACGGTCGGAAATTATGCGAATCAACTATGCTAAATTGTCTCGTGCCCCCTCATTTCCAACGTGCTTTCATCCAATTAGAATGAAAGTTGGCTCATTATCATATCTCGTAAAAGGCGGACACGCAGGGCGTACTGGCCATCCGCACAATCTGCTGATGGTCGGTCGTTTTTGCGACTTTAGAGCGTATTTTCTCGAAAACGGTACATTTGCGACCCCTAGTCATATACATTTTCATTATCAGCGCGTTTTTCTCTCTTTATTGAGTTAAAGCCGTCTGACTGTCCCTTTAAGACTAGAACACCATTCTTTGATTATCTAAGTTATTAAACTTAAAAATATGACCTTTTTGTGTATTCTCATTTTTGAATCCGCGTGAAATTCCTCATTTGATCATGGGATTTTTGATCGGAAAACTTTATATCACTAATTCATTGAATTTCGGTTCAGCATGTATATAATTTGGTTGTTTTCGAGTCGCTATGTGTGAATTTGTAAGTTTTCAGGCCATTTTCTCGAAATGGGGTGAAAGTTGTTTTTTTTTATATCTTGTGGTCGACTAGACAAAAAATTGTAAGTATTCTTTTTTGTTTCCTTCTCGCCCTGAAAATATTTTGTGGAATGCCCTTGGGTTTATTTGGAGGCGCATTGCACACTGTAAGTGATTGTAATTTCCTGCCTAATAGGAATCCGCATCACTGTGAAAAATAATTTCCCATGAGCAATAGCTATTTCCCAAAAAGCGAAATGGTAGTTGTGAAAAAGGCTTTGCATTTCCTTCATTGAAAAAATTAAAACAGAACATTGCTTTGAAAGTTTTCAGTACTTTTCCAGGATAACTGTTTGTCTTTATGCGATTTTACTAAGTTAACTTGTAACGCACCTTTCTCGATTCCAGAGCTCTTTCAATCAATTAGAATGAAATTCGGCTTATAAGGAAGCCTTGTTAACACCGTACACGCAGGGCGTACTGCCCGTTTGGAAATCTCTAGACTGAGACCCTATTTTGACTACTTTGAAGCGTATATACCCATAAGACCCAGGGTCATATATTTTTTTATGATCAGCGAATTTTTCTCTCCTTATTGAGCCAATGTTGTAAAACGCGCCTGACTATCCCTTTAAATGAAGTGAGGAAGCGAGTTTTTTTGTTTTTTTTTTGGATGCCAGCGTCAAGGAAAGATAAAAACTTGAGCTATGTAAATTTACTGCAAAATTGCCATTTTCGTTTTAAAGTTTAGGCTACTTTTTCAAAATTTAACAAACCGTGGCTAAATCTTCCAAAACTGTCGTTGTGTCTCCTCCAATTGAACCTAGACACATTCCAGGGATAAAGGAACTTGAATAGATCAAGATTGAGATTACTCGGTGGCTCAGTGGAAAGTAATTCCAACCCTTAGCTACCAAAAAACGATAGTGAAATAAATGAACAGCTGCCGCAATGGAAAACAGCATCATGCATTCCGCCGTTACAAAAATAACATGAGGGGATGCAATTTGATATTTTGCTGCAAGACCGAGTGGATTGAAAACAGCAAATGGGAAATAGACGTAGACTTGGGAACATATGCTAAACTGTAATTTAAACATTTGTATATTTTATGTAATAAAACTTACGATCAAATCGCAAGAAGATGTCAAGACCTGGTTATACAGAAGGTACCATTTGTACTTTGTCATATTAGAAGTTGAGCAAAATACAATACAATAAATAGAAATTATGTTAGGAATTAGGCCAACGGAAGAAAATATTTTATCAGCAGTTTTGTAAAGTGGAATCGCGTCGTCCAAAGGAGGGCATTTCACTAAAGAAATATTTTCCGAAGTTTGCATTTTTGAGTCGCTCGAGCTGCAATTGAAATTATCTAAAATAGTTTAATTATATACCACTACAAAAATTGTTTGTCGTCTGAAGGACAACTGAATAATTATAGAAGGGGAGGGAATCAACCAAAACAAAAGCTACAGTTCAAAAATGAAAACCATAACAACCTGTGATGGTCGAGATTTTGTGATTCATAGAGAAATAAAATGAAAAAAATGATTAAGAACAATTACTCAAATTAGGGGACGGATTGTGATTTTTAAAGGTGCAAAATGAGATATATTAACAACTTTTTTGAATTGTTATTGACTGTGACTCTAAGGTAAACCAAAAATAGATTTTTCGAACAACGTTTTGAAACTTTAGTATTGGAAAGTTGATACAGAAAAATCGGAGTACACTTGAAAAAATTTTTAAAGTGTATTCTTTTCAGTTTTGTATTTAATCATATGTTTTCTATGCACACCAAAAATATAACAAATATAGAGAAAGTACGAAAAGAAAGTAATTGTAGTTTAGTTAGCAGAAAGTGTTAATCATTTTCACTAGAAACAGGAAATTATTATGCACTTTTCTGTAATTATGCGAAATGCCAAATATGTTCGGTCTTGGTGGATTTTGAGGACGTGGGAAACACTGTAAAATTAAGAAATAGCAGGGAAAGTCTGTCCTTGTGAGGTGGCAACGGAGATACGTGAAGGTGTGGTTTAAATAAGGGTTTCTTATACATTTCTTATGCAACTATGCCAAAAAAATCATATCTGCCATGTATTTTGCAATCCTTAATTTTTCACTAATATTATCTTTAAAGTAACATATTTTACGATGTAAGTACAGTAGATTTTGGAGTACTTACAATGTAGTTTTAAAGCATAAACTGAAACTACAACTATATTATTCTTGATGGGGAACATTTTATAATTCAGAAAAGTACTTGAAAATAAAAGTTTAATGACAACGGGATTGTGAAATAGGCCTGCTTTGAATTGGAGCTTCGTTTTCTAATTTTTAAAAGGCAGAGTCCTTCAAAAATGAAAATGGGCTTGTTCATGACGTAACTTAGAGTAGAAAGTATATTTTCAATAGTAAACTGCAAAGAAGTTTGTTTTTTTTTGTTTTTTTTTTGGATGCCTGGTTACGGTAGGTTCACTTTTATGTATAAGCCAATGTGTACTAAGTTTAAGGCCCAGAACACAAAAAAAGACGCCATCTCTGTAAATCTCGAGCATGACATAAAAAAATGCCTATAAATCGGCTCAATATTTGTTTCTAAGGTGACCTAGAAGTCTTATACAAGATTTTCAACTCAAATTGGAATTATTGATTTTTTGCCGCGAGATGACCTCATAGGGTTTGATCTTCCATATCTCGTTCAGAACGCATTCCATGGTTTTGGTCATAAAAACAAAAATATAGCAAAATGTATAAGAAAAACGCCTATCATGTTTGTTTTTCAATAATTTCATATCCAAATGGTGAAAAATAGAAAATTAAAATTGAAAAATCAGTTTTTTCTACCAGCCGTTTTCATACTCACCGAGCGGGTTACAAAACCATGTTTTTCGGATTCAACGCATGAATTTGGTCACTAGCATGCTCTGAAAACTTTTTGGTAGTGTTGGAAAAATCATTTTATGGAGTTTTTGAATAAAATCTCCTTCCTAACAGGAAACGAAACTAAGTATTAGGATTCAAAAAAACCAGTTTTTCTGTTAAACAAAATTCTGTAAAATGGTGAGTATACAAAACCTAAAAGTGTTTTTTTAAATATACTACACACTACGTTGCTACATTGCGTGTCCTAATACCTTGCATAAAGGTGTGTGCCAGTTCCAAACCAAAGTGTTCGTCTTTGCATCGCAGCTGCATGTGATAAATGTGAGGTTTTCGATACAGCTTCAATGTTTTTCATATAAGGAAAATTTTGGGTTAGTCTGTTGAAAATGCCTCAAACAAGACAAATTAATGGGACCATCAGAGACCTTTCCAATTTCATTTTTATTGAGTACTGTCTAGAAATATACTAATCATATATCCTAATTGTCTGGAACACTCTTCATTTTTCAAGTAATCTCGTCCTATTAGAATAATAACTTCGAAATTATAGTTGTCGCCAAAATAAAATCATATGCAAAAAGCGAAAATGTGCAACGCATGCTCTGTCGTCTACCGATTAGACTACGAACTTCAATGTCAACAGAGGATCACTAGAACATTATAATTTTGTTGGCATGATTCCGATTTGGCGACAGCTATATACTGGCATCGCGCATGCAGGCCTGCGGCCATCCGCAGAATCTGCAGATGGTCGGCCGGTTTTGAACACGTTGAAGTCAGAATTCTCAAAAAAGGCGAAAAAGATCTTATGTTGAATGAAGTTTTTTGATCAGCTGATTTTTTTTCACATGAGCCATAGTTTAGAAAAGTCTCTGACGGTCCCATTAAGGCATTTGGCCCAAAAAACCACGCGGTATTCTTGTTGGCGGCCAGTCACTTCTCTCCTTCGGGACTTAAAGTTTTAGCCGTATCTTTTTCAAATGTTTCAAAGCATCGGATGTTTCGAAGCCAACTTGAAACTTTTGCAAGTTTTCCAACTTCCATGTTTACTTCCGTCTTATTTATGGAATGAATAATTTCTTCCGCTTCCTGCACTTCACCCACTTTATACTGATGCTGCCTTTTCCGAGAAACACTTAACGCAACATGTTCGCTCCTATTTCAAAGCAAACCGTGTTCTGAAGAGTAGAACACAAAACTTCTTCGCTATAAAATGCCATCTACTGGTTTATTAGCTATTCCATTTTTGTTCATGGTTGGTTATGGTGTCATCGGTGTTCCAATTTACTTAACAACGATGGTTGTAATCTGTGTTTCAAAGGAGTTAAAGGGATCTTTTTATCGAATCT
Source organism: Oscheius myriophilus (assembly GCA_964057215.1). NCBI lineage: Eukaryota > Metazoa > Nematoda > Chromadorea > Rhabditida > Rhabditidae > Oscheius > Oscheius myriophilus. The sequence continues at coordinate 25,249,582 of OZ059902.1, forward strand.
ATATCGTGCTTGGAATTTTGGTGAGACAAATGAGAGAAATAGAACAAAAGAGAACGAGAGACTTTCAGAATGTATTTATTTACTTCAACAAGTACTTAATCGTGCGCCTGCCTCTTTATTCATGTAAAAATTGCATCCTTGCCCGTTTCCTCGAGAACCTTCCTTCTAAAATTCTAACAATTTTTCACGGTCTTCATTGGTGGACTGCATACATTCAGTGCTACTTATCTACCATTTTATCAATCGATAGAACAGTAATTCTGCTAGGGAGTCAAAAGCAAGGAATGGTAACTACGAAAAGTCTTTGTCTTTCATTCGTTACAGTTTTGGAAAAATTACCATAATATGTTAATTGGTTTTGGTTTTCTATTGACCGTTCCTCCACAGTTTTACATTTTGAGCGGCACTTCTGGTTACAAATATACAGTGGAAGCGGATTCGTTTACAACACAATCAAGCAAAGTGAGATTTTATCCCATTTCTCACACTGACACTAACCTACTCACACACGCACACACTCAAAGTTATAATTTTACTCGCTTAAAGCGACCATCAGGTTCTTTTCCAAATCTGAGGCTAATCGTATGCTAATCATGCTCTTTGTGAAAAGTCGTTGCTTGGAGAGACGTTGGAAAAATTATTTTAATTAAATTGGGGAAATTAGTCCGATTTCAAAAAGGCCCCTGACGGTCTCTTTAAAAGGCTCGTCAGGGGCCTTTTCCAAATCGCATGCTAATGAGGACTTGGCAAGCATTCTGCGCACGGCCGTTGTCTGGAGCGGTGTTCGGAGAAACCATTTCAATTGAGATGGCTCGATTAGCATACATTTCCATTTCCAATCAGAAAAGGCCCCTTACGGGCCCTTTAAGAACTTAATCATCCTTTACGACACGCTGATTCCAACAATGCTAATTTCATCTTTGATTAGTGTTTCCTGCAACGCCGTAATTATCTGGAATTTGCAAAAGGTTTTTTTTATTGATTTTTTCTACTTTCTGCCTTTTAGGGTTCACTTCACACATGTTCTTCCAGCAAACGTGCAGAATTTAAGCTTTTCCTAAACAGTTTGTTCACAACAACTTCTGAGTTGGTGACCGCTATCGCTATGGTAATGAATAAAAATTAAAAGAATATTTTTTCAGTTGTCCCAACGTTTCGTGCTGGATTACCCGGTTGCTTACGAGTTCACTCGTGTTTTTCTTCAGTTTGGAGGTGATGCTGTTTGTCTTCTACCTCCGTTTATTTTGATTGGAACTTCACAACAAATGAGACGTCACATTTTTGGATACAAGAAACATCAAACTATTTCTCCTGCCACAATAAGCGGAGGAAGAATTCATTAGTTGTGGGACAATAAAGTTTTTCAACGGTATTTGATCTTGATTTATAAAGAGGCTTCTAAAATTAGAAAAAAGTTAAAACTGCTTTACGGTCATAATAAAATCACAAGTAAACAAAATTTTAAAATACTCAAAGTAAGGGTTTTTTGTTGTTGAAATTCTTCTGAGCTGTTGAGTTTTTTTTTTTTTTAAAGAATTTTTGATGTCGTGGTAGAAAAAATGAAAAAAAAACGTAAATTCTCGTAAAAAAGTGTTTCATCCAAACATAAATCAAGAAATGAGGGAATTAAGAAATCAGAAATATAGAAATCAGGGAATTAAGGCACTGTGAAGACAAACAATTTTAACGTTAAAAAATTCACAACCAAGGATTGTTAAATTTTGTTTCTTACCAGTCGGGTACGCGCGCCTACGGCGCGCACTCTCCTGACTTTCGGCCTACGGCCGCAACAACGCGCAGCCTTCGGCCGCTCCATTAGACGGCCTGCGGTCGCAACCACACGCGGCCTTCGGCCGCTCAGCCGCAACATTCATGGCCTACGGCCACTCATTACTCGGCCTTCGGCCGTGAAAGTGACGTGAAGTACGTTCAACTCGGCCTACGGCCGACCTCCACCTTCCCCTCGGGGGAAATGAACGCGTGTAACTACGCTGATAGACTACACACACCATAGCGTTTTATTATATAAGAGGATTTTCAGGATCGAAACCGTTCAAACGTTTTGACACAAAAACATCTGCCGTATAAAAAAGGGGTTTCCCATTTTTTTCAAACTTTAAAGTCAAAGTCGTTGATTATATCAAAAACTTTCAGAAAATTGCGTGCGCGTGACTAAGAAAACAAAATTTTACACAATGGGCTATCCACACCGACCCACTCCTTTGCGAACCTGCAATAAAAGAATGTAAGAAAATTAAAAATTTTAAACTTCCAGGTTAAAAGTTGATTTTTTAAACCAGGGTTATGCTCCCAGCGTTTCCCATTTTGACAAATGTCCGTGCGGTACCCTCAGCGCTAAAGGAACACCTAGCAACGGTCGTTTGCGCCAAAACTCTTTCCCTACTCTCTACTAGTATGAGCAGCCTACCCCGACACCCAAATGTACCTCAGGTATCAAAAGATTTCCTTCAAATGTTTGATTTTCTATTTCAGGCCCCTCCAATACATAACCAACAGCCAGGAGTATACCCGAGCACAATTTACCCTTCTGCACAACAACCACAAGTTGTTTAGTAAGTTCTACCGAGAAACAAAAAATAATAGGAATTCCAGTGTTCAACAGCAACCGCGCTCTAATGACAATGCTTGCTGCTCCATTTGCTGTGGAGTTTGTGCTGGAAACCTGCTGAGTCAGATTTTCTGTTGCTGCTGCCGAGCTGCTTGTGAATCGATCTGTGACTAATCTGGATATTGGGAGTAAATTCAAATTTTGCATATAAAACATTTTCTCTACGGAGAAAAGTAGAAGAATAAAATATCAACAACCTATTAATCACAATTTTTAGCTAATAGGTCAACAAGTTGCCAAAACAACATGTGTTTAGCCAAAATAAGATAGACAAGGAGTATAAAACATGTAAAAAAATGTGTAATTGGAAGCAATTGTTCTTATGAAAATTATACTTATAAAAAGAAATTATACTTATAAAACTTATAAAAAGCGTTTCAAAAAAGCAAGTTTTTCAAGAACATTTCATCGGATTGAATTTCTTCTCTTCGCTGTTAATAAAAATATAATTGAAAAAAGTTGTACTGCCCGTCAACCCTACTATGGAGGTTTTTGGAAATGATGGAGATTATTCTGATGTTGATATAGTCGAATTACATCAACATAGGGCGCTACAAATGGGCGTGGCCTCTTTTGTCCTAAAATAAAATTCACGAGGAGTATAATTCAATAAAAACTTGAAATGGTGACTTACAGTATCCTTATAAACATTTGCAACCTGTGACTTTGTTAGCAGCGCAACGTAATAAGCAAATAGGAAAACCCCTTCATTTCCCCCAAACCGACCATGGGGAACATTTTATCCAAAAATAAGGCAAAATTAGGCTGCCTGCAGTCGTAAAGATTCACGGCCTTCGGTCATTCAGTAAGCCGCCCTGCGGCCGTTAAAATTCACGGATTTTTTACGGCCTTCGGCCGTTCAGTAAGCTGGCCTGCGGCCGTGAAGATTCACGGTCTTCGGCCTTAAATTTTCAAGGCCTGCGGACGGTCAGTAAGCCGGCCTGCAGCCGTAAAGATTCACGGCCTTCGGCCGCTCAGTAAGCCGGCCTGCGGTCTTAAATTTTCACAGATTTCGGCCGTTGAGTAAGCCGGCCTGCGGCCCCGTGAACGTAAACTCCTGGTATAGTCTGTTTCTAAGGGAAGGTTTTCGACTTTCGGGCAATTTTGAAAAATGACTGGTATTTATCCAAAAAGGATTTGAAACATTGAAGTGAACAAAGATGGAAAAGGCGAAAGAGCATTGTAAAAGAGGAGTGCGCAGACAATTAATTGAGTTCGTTGCGGGACCAAAGGTACCTAGTCCTTTAAAAATTGGGAAAATCCTTGCCCATTAGTTGGAAATGGAGTATACACAATAATCAAAATCGAATGATAAGCGTCTCATTGCAAATAACCCCAGGTAATGCGGTTGGCCTCGATTGGGAAGACCAAGCCATTATTTCTAACGCCCATCGCTTTTTTCTTCGCTTTTTTGTACAGGTCCACCCCACTAACCTCAGAGTCATAATCATTCCATCAGACCCTTATCCCAACAGGCAAATCGATTTTTAAAATGGCCAATATCACTCCTCTCGCTGTTCCTGTTCCAAAGGTATTTTTATTTTTAAATCAACAATTTTTATAAACTTTCAGACGTTTGAAGTTATTCAGCAACAACCTGGTTTGATGCCTATTTCTTCGTATATCACCGAGCAACCGGCAAAGACATATATCGAGTAGGATTTTATAATATTGAAAAATCTTATCTTTCTTCTAAATCTTAATTTTCAACTTTCTCATTTGTATTCTTTGCAGTTTTACAAATCATATCAATATTTCAGTTTTGAACACCAAATATCCTTTGAAGAGTCTGATGAAGAGAAAGAACAATTGAAAAAGAAGAATTCTGAAAATTGTTCTCGCTGGTTTCCCTGTCTCCAATTTTTTACGGGATGCGTTGACGCTGTCACTGATTTGTTCATTAGCATTCAACTTGTTTCTAACGGCTGTGTGGATATCTGTGAATCAATTTCCGATGATGATGACTCGTTGTGGTGAACAAAAATAAAGTTCAAAAATACAGCATGTATTGTTTTCATCAGTGATACAAAACGGAAATGTACACACACAACGTCACACACTCACGCAGAAACTTTTCGTGTTTTTATTGAACTTTTCGTGCTGGGTGCACGAACAGGCTAGACCTATAGCATAATTTGCCACGTTGAAGCGCTGTTGAAAGCTCAGTCAGTGTGGTTTCAATTGCTCTCTTTTTCTGTCTCTGTCTCTGCCGCTTTTACTGTTTTCATCATTTTTTGTGCCAGGAGGCTAAACGGGTTCATTCCATTGCAATTTTTTTCAATCAGGAAAATGCCCTTATCTTTAATGTGAAAGAGTGTCACCAGAGGTACATAGCGTACTCAAAGCGGCGCAAACAATCGGTGAGAAAAGCTTAACTGTTATCAGTAACGCGAAGATGTTTGCATTCTCTTTTCTTCGCGTTATCAGTTGATTTGAATCCTTTCTCTTTGCCCGGTTGCCTATATTTTCAGTTACTCATCATTTTTTCCTTTGTTTTAGAAGAGAAGTTGAAGCATGGCTACATTGGAATGCGACATTTGTCTTCAGTCATATGGTGAGACCACGAAACTTTAAAGGATCTTTATAGCAGTTTTCTAATTTTTCAGACGATGGTTCCAATCGTCCCATTGTCGGATCTTGCGGGCATACCTACTGCTTAAGTTGTGTAAAGCAGCTGGATGGCTCACCGTGTCCTGGATGCCGGCGACAAAATGCTTTTGTAGATCAAACAACGAATTTCACAGTACTTCACCTCTTGGAGAGCAGGAAAGAAGGATCTTTTAAAGCAGAGGTAACCTAGAAATTCGAATTGTTGTTTTAGGAGCAATCCTTTTTTGGCATTTTTAAAACAGATATCGCATTTTTTGTTTCGAAATCGACTGGAAGTTTTGTTAAGGAAAATTTCCAGGGCCTGGCTAGAGAACTCCCCCACAGCCGAAGTCTCGCGGAACAAGCTGAAGAGTTGTCTAGAACATTGCAGACCACTTATATTGACGAAAGTGCCCCTGTCGTGGACCAACTTCAGTAAGTATTTTTTGAATAATTGAGAGTGCAAAACTGATTTTAGTGTTCCCCGCGAATTGGTGGGGTTGGCTATCGGGAAGAATGGCGTAAACATTGCTGCTGCCAAAGCTTTAGCTGGGATTCGTGACATAGTCGAAGAAGATTCAGATGATCTTACAACTGTTACATTTAAGGTAGTTAAAAGTTTTTTTTCGAACCAATTTGGGCAATTGAAAAATCTGACAATCGCCCAGTTTAAATGTGCTATTCAAACATGCAAGTTGCAAAGTCGCAAATTCTTCGTCAGGAATGTGCGCATCGAGAGGTTATATGTAGATGCCCAATGGAAGAGTTTCAAATGTATGTATAACCTAGAAAACCCGTAAAAATGACAACTTGTTTCATCGTTAAGCGATAATAAGACTTTCGCAATGAAAGTAACTTGATCGTGTTCTTAGCAACATGGACTGAGAAAAAGGCAAAATGAAAAACGGAATTTTTGCATTAAACACATTTTCTGGAAGTTGAATCCAGGGCAGCTGTAAAGGGTCTTATACTCACTAAACTCATATCCCCTCACCAATAATGTAATCCTCACCAAATATTGGAACCGGCCAGGATTTTTAGGTTGAAGGATTGTAGGTATGCTGAAACGGTTACAAATCTGTGAGAACACCTAATTTCGCAATCATAGTCAAATTGAACTCAACTTTTTCAAGCTCAAAAGACGAAACGAAAAAGTTTGCACATTTTAGGTCCCGAAGCGATCGATTGTTTTCAAAAATCCTCTCCAAAAAGAGTTTTCTCCAAAAAAGTGCAAATCTGAGTATTATGGGTAAATCAACATAAAATTCTGCCCTGGGGCAAAGTACCGTTTCTGTATGACATTGAAGTATATTTGAAAGCACGACATTTTGAAAGGTGTTTACTGAATTTTTGATTTTTACCTTGCCATTGGAACCTAAAAATAAAAGCCTGGTGGAAACGCGTGCCCTAATCTTTGTTTTTTCTTTCACAAAAATGTAGCGTTCATTTAAAAAGTATTGTGTGATGCGGAAAATAAAGAACTATACATACAATTCTCATATTATTTTATATCAGATTTACGCGGAAACAAATGATTGTGCCCTGGAAGCTCGCAGGATTTTGGAGTTCTGTACGGAAGAATTATATGTTCGCAACGAATTGGTGGGAAAACTTATTGGAAAAAACGGAGTGACTGTGAAGGTTATCATTGTTGTAAATTTCATTTAAGTAAAAAATTACAGGACATTAAAGAAAAAACCGGGGTGAGCAACATTGCATTTTCTGTCTTTCACAACAATAGAATTTGCAAAATTACAGGAAAACGGTGAGTTATCTTAAAAAAACAATATTTAAATTACTTTATATTCAGACACTCTGTTTTTTTGGCTAAAGAACTTATAGAATGTCGTGTCCGCCAGTTGTCTCAACCTCAACCCGTTTCTAGTTATAGAGGAGGCCTACTCCAAAACAGGCCACGCGTAACCGTACGACCCAATGGATTTGGAGGTGGTACAGTTGTTGGGACATTTAGAAGGCCCAGTGTATCCCGTCCTCCCTTTGTTGGAAGAAGTTCGCAATCACATCAATTTCGCAATCTAAGAACGGTTTGTTTGAAATTCTGTTTATAAATTTAAACATTTTAATATTGAAATTCTATCGCCTCAGGCACTCGTTTGCGGAATTCAACCTGCTTCGTTTTGGAATATCTTGTGCCATAAAGAATTCAACTGAAATCGGCTGAATGCTGCTGAATCCGGCATTTTGCACTCTAATTGGCAAATTTGCGGATTTCACAATGTAAACTAAATCCGTCAAAATCCGTTGAAATCTATTCTCTTTTGAAATCCGCACAAACAGCGCGAAATCTGCTGAAATCCGCTGAATCAGTTTGGATTCCGCAGCTGGATATCTAAGGCAATGTAACAATGGATAATGTGTTCGTGTTGCAACCCAAAATTTTGTGCATACTTTCGATAAGGCCCTTAAGAATCGAGTCTTCATCGGTCGTTTTTAAGACAGAGTGCTCGTAAGAATCGATCAAAACCGTCCAAACAAAGCGAAACACGTATTACATATTTTGGTGTGTGGATTAATTTTTGTTCTTAACACCTTCAGAAATAACAACGTTGAACAAAGTTTGAAAATTTTGAAAACAAGAAGCGCAACTTTTCGTGGTTTTTATTTTTACTTTTTCACTTGAAAGGAGCACAATATGAGCTATACCACTATTCTGGACAAATTCTACGCAGAATTTGCTACAAATTAAGTTTTTGAAACCTTGACATTTCTGGGCCCAATGTACTCAAATACCGCGAAAGATGCGGAGAATCTGCGGCGCGGGGCTGTTTTTCAAACTATTCCCATGAATTCGCAAAAATACAGTAGTTTTCCCATTGTTTGAGTACAATGAGCCCCGAAATTTTAATTTTTCCGAAACTTCGTTTGTAGCAAATTCTGCGTAGAATTTGACCAGAATAGTGGTATTGCTCCCATTTTGCTCCTTTCAGGTGAAAAAAGTTGCGTTGTTTGCTTTCAAAAAATTCCAAGTCCACATACCAAAAGAAGTTAACTGATGTTTCCAAAGAAGATAAAAGGCCTAAAATTCTACAGGACTAGGTTCAAGTGGCCCTGTATCGATCCGGCAAACTGTTTGTGTTCTCCTCTTCTGTAGTGATTTTTCGCTTTTAATGTTTTTATAACTGATTAAATACGAGTGAATTTCCAAGTTTGCCTAAATGAGTTTGACTTTAATTTGAAAACCAACTATAGTTCGTTGCCAGAGTGCCTTACTTGACCAAAAACAAAACCGGCTAAATTTCTTTTAAATTTCTTTTAGGTATTTTTTCAAGAAGATGAAACGACAACATAAAAACCTGTGAATCCCATTGAATTCGGTATATCTATCGCAATTTTCTCAACAATAAAATTCAAAAGCTTGTAAAAGAAGATGTGAAATTTTTTGTACCGGAGTTTGCTTATATATTATTGTAAAGTTTAATTTGAAGTGAAAATACACAGTTGTGCTACGAAAAACCAACATAACCGAAAAATCTTATCACTTCTTCGAATATGTTCTACAAAATTGAAAACAAAAGGATCGTTTAAATTATCAGCTGTCATTTCCACCCCTCTTAAATAAACATGTTTTTAACAGCATTACGAACGGTGCTGTAAGAAACATTTGTCCATAGCTGTTCGGGTTTCCATATTGCATTCCATTTTAAAACTGAAAAAAACATCGTTTGGAAAACTTAAAAAAGCTCACTATTCTCTTTCTTGTCGGCACACATTTCTGCATGTCGGCACACATTTCCGATGATGATGATTCGTTGTGGTGAAAACAATAAATTACATTGCAAAATAAAAAAAATATTGTTTATCAGTGATTAAAAAATAGAAACACACAGACGCACAACAAACATATAAAAGCCCATACACATACCCACCATGCTCATACACACACTAACATACAGACTTCACATACACACAAACACTCACAAATACACATATGCGCATTTAAACACAAAAACACACCAAAATTTATTTGAACATTTTTAAAATAAAAATTTATTTGAACAATTAATTTGAACGTTACCAAACGAGAAGGCAGAGACAAGATAGAAGTAGCGCGAGGGTTTCTGTAAAACTTTGTGTGTAGACAAAATTATTGTGAAATCCCACCTGTTGCAATCGAAGCAGCTTTTGTTCGTTCTGTTGTTGTTGGTTCCACTTCAAAAGCCGTAACTGTATAGTTTAAAAGGGTTCCTTTGCTTGGGAAGCGAGATGGATTCATGTTGATAGCAATGTTCTTAGCCGAAAACTGATACGTAGTAGTAATATTGAATTGATCGTTTAGGTAGATCCTAGAAAAACATTTTTGTTTGAAAATTTGTATACCTTGTCGGTGTAGTTGAACCGTCTAAAAAAATGTCTACCGTTGAATCACCTGGGTTGTCAGTATTGACAACGTTCAACATGAGGGTGAAATTTTCTGAAGAAAAGTTTGCCTTTCGTAGTCACTCACTCACTTACTCTCACATACAGCCATACACATACACACATACACACACGTGCGCTTTAAAAGACTCACGCGAGTTCTGCAAAACGAAAGATGCCGTTTGCAACGCATCCATAAAGTCGTAGTTGCTTGTCATGATCAACCCTTTTCGTCCCACAAATGCTACGTTATCTTGTACTGCAACGAACAAATATATGCTTGAAGAAGGATTACCGCTTGGCGCATTCAATGCTGTAAAAAAAGAAATAAAACCATCGTTAAGTATGAGTGTTCGCGCATGACCGGAGAAAAACTGTGGAGAAGAAATGGAACTAGTGTTCAACCCCATGGTGCCCAGTACATTTCTTTTTGACGCAACAATTGGAGCTCCATTATGAATAATTGCTTGGGACTGCTGAACATATTTTAGAGGCATGGCGGAGTTTGGTCGAACCTTGCCTCTTGACGAAGTTACGTGAGCATCAATAAAATAAGGAGCATTGACGTTGGCAGTGCTTATGCTTCCATTTCCCGACGTAGATGTTTGGAACTCGTTCAGAACAGTCACGCAACTGGGATATGTGTCTGATGCAGGCAAAAAGAAATAACGGTTTGGTAAATAGTCTTTCGACCAAATCGTTTGATAGGAATAACAGTCAGCCATATCTGAAAACGAAACTATTTACGCAATCTGTATAATTCACTCGTCGGGTGGTTGGCAATCAGAACCATGAAAGAATCGGTAGGAATCGGAGCTGCGAAGATGGTGATATTTTGTTTAAAGTCAAGCCATCCAAGATAATGTTGGTCGATTAAATTGTAGAGTGATCCCAATGGTTTTTTTTCATTTCCGTTGTCTCCATACACTAGCATATTCAGATAATCCGATATTTTGCCCTGGTTTGAACTCGGTATGAGCGATAATTTTGAATCGGCTGAAGTGATCTTCCAGTTTTTATCCGAGTAGCGGATAGGCGTAATGATGGCGGGTTCATTTGGACGAACGGTCAGCAGTGTTGGATTTGGTGAGAAAATCACTAAAAAGTCTTATTAATGAAACATTTTGAAAAATGGAAATTTTCCATCAAATCGATGGAAAATTTCAGTTTGAAAGTCGATTTTCGGAGATTAGATAACGGTGATTTTTGGGCTTTAATTTTTCAAAATGTGGACAAATTGTTTTCGCATCTTTTCAGTATATTGGCTTTTCCTCAATAATATGACAAAAGTCGAAAATAGCAATTTCAAACGCATTTTTTTCACTTTTTTGAGGTTTTCTGAGTAATTTTCAAAAGAACACAAACATTTCACCATCTATGTACCCACGACTAAAGCTATTGGAAAAACCCCACTCCGAAAAAATTCGACCATTTTTACAAAATTACAGAAAAAAAAACACTAAAAAGACTTTTTGATGCTTAGTTTTCAGCTTAAATGTTTTCACGGTACAATAAAAGAATAGAATAATTTAAGATCGAGTTAAAATTTGATCCTCATTTAAGGTTTTCGAGGTTGCCGACTGGACCGAGTTATATCTCATTTGGTAGCCCTTGGGATGAAACTTAAGGGCCGGTTTCAGTTTCTGTTAAGGATCACAAATTTTTTCGTGAAAAAACAATTTTTAAATGTCACTTGTAGTATTACAAGTGTTACTAGTGAAATTTAAAAATCGTTTTCCTCGAAAATGGGGGCACCTTAACACAAACTGAAACCTCCTTAAACTTAAGTTTCTTCCCAAGGACTACCAAATAAGATATATTTTGATTCAAGCGGCCACCTCGACCTCAAGTGCTTTCCATGTAAATGACACTTGTTTCATTTTCATTTTTTGTTTGATCTGCGGATCTGAGATCAATTAGGTAATATTTCCTTAGAATTACATAATAAAAATACCTGGCTTGTTAATAACGTGATATTGTAGATAAAGTCGCGTCTGGTTACTAGCTGTGACATAAATGTTGACAAAATTGGCGGGCATTGCGAATCGAATTGCATTAGTTCCTTCTAGCCTGATGCACGATTGAGATACGAAAAAAAAACTTTACCGAAAAGCATTAAATTGATCCGAGATAGTAACGGGACTATAATCTGGAAAGGCACGAGTTGCATTTTCGACGGATATGTAGAAGTCGAAATAATCATTGTCGTTGATTAGAAACTGTATTTCTTTGTTATGGTTGACCAAAGTAAAAAACATACGTAAAAAGTACACGAAGTAGAATGAGAGTTTTATTCAAAATTTGAGCTGTTCCATTTAGCCGGATGTAATCTCTTGGACAAACTTAAATTCAAATAGTGATTTTAAAAAAAGAACTACTTACCAAAATCAGAGCCCAATACTGCGACGAAAGCCGCGGCTAGGCTAAGAAAAGCCAGCATGGCCGAATGAGCTTATCACTTCTTGAGCAGCCTTTTATCTGCGCCGCGCTACCTGCAATCATTTTTAGGAAATGCAACAACATGGAACAAAAATGCTTTTGTCAATTGTGTATTTTCTTGATAAAACAACTAAATTCAATCCGATAAAACAAATCTTACAATGTTTGGTTACGGTATTTCACTACATTTCGTGTAACAAAAAGCAAATAACGCAATTTATGACGTTTTTGCAAACTATTGTTAAACTAACCAGGATTGTTAAAGACTAGAATAGAATTTGCCTGCATTATAGCCCAAAAAGGGAATTTTCACTATTTTCACACATACACTTTTAATTTTATTAAAAACATACTTTGGTTAAAATTGAAGATCGATATAAATGTCACTTTTATCGTCAAAAAGTCAAAACTTCAATGATCAGTCCTGCTCTTTTACCCGGTTTCTTGAGTGCTCAAAAGTCCTGTTTAACTTTTTGTGAAATTTCGAAACATGCCCACTACAAATACAGAAAGCTTGTTCGGATTATTTTCCACTTTAAAGATTTTATCCCTGAAAACTTTACGTGACCTGAAGCGAATTTATGCAGGTAGGAAAAACCGATTGCCAGATATCATTTGACAACACGTAGTCCCCCAGTTGAGCAAAAAACCGTCCAAAATGAGTCTTCAACTGACTTCATTATTGCTTCGTTTGCTCCGTCTCAGGATGAATAAAACTTTCGAGTTTGGTTTTTGGCTATTGGCTGGCATTTTTATGATAAGAGTATAGCCTGTGCTGCTTTATGGCTACGTTGAAGCGCTTTTACGGCCGGAAGTTGACATGTTTCCGAAATCATTACATGGCAACTCATCAACAAAAGTATCACGCAAAGAAGAATTTTCTTTAGTATCTTAAATGAACTAACTTCGGCTTGTTTCGGAAAACAATTAATACTGTGGATTTTTCGGGATTTTTGGCAATACTGTGGATTTTTCGTTTTTCGAAAAACACACTTTCCCGCGTTTTTCGGCCATAACATTTAAGTCAAGTCGGTTACGCTTTCGTATTATATACTACCGTGATAACTAGTATAAAATGCGCAAAATGAAACAAAAACATTAAAAAAATCCATCCACACCAAAAATTGTTACCGCGTTTTATCTCCTTTGAAGGCCAATATTTCGACATGGAGAGAACTCCAGTATCCCAGATGCTTATTAAGGCCATTCAAAAACTGTTTTCTTTTGTAAATCTTCCTTATATAAAAGCGTGATAAATTCCCAGAGAGCGAAAAAGTGAGTACCGTACTCAACTGACTTGACGTGTACGGAAAAATATTGTACGCAAGACGTTTGCGTGCAGCGCGGGCTTACAAAAATACCGCTGTCTTTTCGATTCTTTTTTGAGGCTGTTTTCCTACTTCTTTTTATGTTTTCTGTTGTATTTTCATTATAATTCTATTTGTGGAGCATTTGTTTATTGTTTACGTGCTCAATTATTGTGTTTGCAACCGATTTATTTCAGTTTCACCACTGCGAATTCCTAAACATATTTTTTAACGATTCCGGTGGTTATTCGCTGTTATTTCGCTTACGTATAGTTGTTGAATGTTCCTTTAGTGTTAAACTGTAAGGTTTACGTGCGAAAGAAGCTTCTAAAGCCCGACGAATCTACAATTCTAACTTTTAAGCTGTTTTGTTTAGTTCTTTCAGCTTGCTTTTTTCATAGTGTTTACAATGTTTCGTTGTGTTTTTTAAAGTTTCTCGTCATTCAACATATTTTTCAGGGGACGCTCGTAGAAGCAATGCCAAAACTGCGCGCCAGGGAACACGATGATGCTGCATTTTTGATTTATCCGGTCAGTCCCGATGGTCAGAGAAACATGTATGTGACTGTAGCTGTGATATCAAAACCAATTGATAAGAGCGGCCGAAGGCCGCCTAGAAGTGGCACAACGCGTTAAATCCCTCTCTTGGTCAAAGCGCGTGGGTGTATGGTGGATCCACTGCGGGGACACGCTGGTTTAAAAGAGGTACCGGTTAAAAAACTGTTTTAAATTGTGAAACGAACAAATTTTCTATCTGCAAAGAGTTTGAAAACCCGCCATTCATAGCCGTAGGTCCACGCGTTCATCGTTTCAAACGGATGGTAAGATCGGCCATAGGCTGAAAATCACGCAATTTCCTCTGTCGGCGGCCGCGTACCGTCCCACTCTTAAGCGGCTTAATTGGGCGGCCGAATGCCGTACGTTGGTGCGACTGTAGTCTACCTGACTGAGCAGCCAAATGCAGCTTTTCATTGCGGCCGTAGGCCACCTTATTGAGCGGCCGAAGACTGCCTAAATCGGGGGCCGAAGGACGCGTATCGGTGCGACCGCATGCTTCAAGCCAAGAGAGTGCGCGCCTACCTCCGAAAAAAAACCTCGGTTCCCCCCTTTCTCCATTCCACGACAATTTCTCCGCGACCTTTTCTCCGCGACCTTTTCTCCGAAAAAACGACAATTTCTCCGAAAATTTCAAAACTCCCGCCCATGGCGACTTTTTCTCCGCGTCAGTTTCTCCGATTGGATTTTCCCGTCTAAAATTTTTGTTTTTGGCTTTTAAAGACATTTTTAATGAAAATTGAAATCGTGCTGGATTCTTTGTTGTAGTTCTGCATAAAAAGTAACTTTATACGTAACTTTCGTACGATCGTACCAGCGTTCAAATTGTCCGTCTAATTTGTACATGAAATGCGCCATATTTTTTTGCATCTGACCTATGCTTCTAGTTTCTACACGCTAACCTTACGTACTCGTCCAAATTCCGCGCGCTGCGACGGCGGGAATGCAAGTTGAGTATTGCCCCATTTTTTCTATGGAGTAAGGTTTGTCGCAGATGAAAACGCTGAATTTAAAAACTGTTATGATGATTGTCGGATGAGTGTCGGAAAATGCACCCCTGCGGTCTCTTAAATGGAGAAAATGCTGAAAAAATAGTATTGCTGCGTTATTTTTCTTACAACTCATATCATGCGCAACTTTTTCCCCCTTACTTTGTGATATTTTTCGCGTTACAATTTATTTTATTGCAATTTTGCTCTTTTGCTTCAAAGAAAAAGTTGTTATGTATAGAAAACGATCGAAAAGGGTAAAAAAATATGATAAGTGGTGAAAACCAGTTAACCAATCTTATTCGGAGAAAAGGTCGCAGTCGGAGAAAATGTCGCTCGGAGAAAAAGTCGTTTGGGCCGGATAAAAAAAAATGTCGTTTTCTCCGCCGGAGAAAAAGTCGTGGAATCCCCTTTCTCATAGTTCGTCCCAAACGGGGAAAGGGTTCAGGTGGCATTCCCTCTCCTGATCAAGCACAAAAATTGGTTTTTCTCGGTTCCCTACATTCTCAATTCAAGCGGGGGTCCAAGAATGCGGCAGCCTCCTTCCTCAAACAAAATAAAAGAAAATCTCTGCCAGTACTAAGCGGAAGTCCCCCTTTTATCAACCTGAAAAATAAAACGAAGTGTATTCGATAATATCTGACCATCGTGGACTTAATCTGTTTACGTTTTGTATAGTTCATTCTCTGTGTTTGTGTTTGTATTTTTCTTATATAATATTTCTTGTATAATGTTTAATAAATTTCTTGTAAATTCAAGGTTCTGGTGGTGAAGCGCGGTGATATCGGTGAAGGATACAATATGGAACGAGTTTTGGACGTATTTGTCCGAAAGTGATTAGTCAAAGGGTTCTAAAGTGCAAATCGAGGTAGCTTCAAGGTCATTGGGAATAGGTGATCGTTTGGGAGATTTTTTTATGGAGGGGGGGGGGGAGTTGCTTTCGCAGCGAAATTCAATAATACGCAAAAGGTTACTTTTTTCCTTAAACACGCTAGTAGTAGTCAAAACCAGCGGAAACTTAATAATCTTCAAAATTGAAGCAATTTTCTAACTATCTCTTTGAGAACGATTTCAGCTTCCTTCAAAATATAGGGATTATAATGTTTTTTCTATTTTTTAAGACTAAAAAACGCAAATTCCATCCTCCCCCTCGTTTACAATTTTAATTCAAAAATTCCATTTTACTTTCACCCATAGACTTTTGCCTTCTGTGCTTCAGTGCAAAGTGCTGGCAAGAGGACAAAATTGCTACAGGCCATTTACGCGTGTATTTTTATTATTTTAAGAAACAAAAGGTGCGCAACAAAAGGGTGCAGGGGAATCGGTTCGGTGCTCAGTGTCAGAGACAGACGTTCTGACAGTGCCGGTGGTCGCCACGTAACAATACGAGATTCCCCTTCTTTTATTGTTCCTTCCCGACCCAAAATACAGACGAATTGGTCCAAGATCTTTATTGGAGGGTGCGCGATGGTGCTGCGCACGACACGACTAACAGATATCAGCAGACGATCTGCCCGAAGATATAGATTAGGACAAGGCCGAGACTGAGGGTGTAACAGTTTTGGCCCGATACGTAAACGTCGGCGTAATCATTGTCATCGATTAGAAACTGAAGTATTCTTTGGAATTATATTGGAAATCCACCAACGGTGAAATTACAAGAAATCCCGGGAGGAATGTAATTTTTCTTGAAAACCTGAGCAGTTCCAGCTAGGCGAATCGGGGTTGTCGGACAAGCTAGAAATCAGAGTTTTAATTTAGGAAAAAATACAAAACTCACAGAAATCGGGTCCTGATGCTAACAGAAACACCGCGGAAAGGTTCAGCAAAGCCAAAATGGCTGAAACCTGTTATCAGTTGGGCTTAAGCCTATATGTACCCTGTTCAGGCAAGAATTTAATCACTAACTATCAAACTTTTGTGTGATACCATGCTTTCGTTTCTTTACTTATAGCTAGGGACCGCAGAAGCCCAACCCCGCGCGGTCAATCCAAAATGTTAAGAAAATATAGTTTTCACGGCTCGCGCGCGCATTTTTAAGAAAATATTTACTTTAAACACCGAGTCCGACGTAAAATCACTTGAGAAAAACGATGCAATAAGTTAATAAGTGGAATTTTAATGGAATGTTGGCGAAAAACACTGTTTTCCGCGTTTTTCGGCCATAACATTTGAGTCAAGTCGGTTATACTTTCGTATTATATACTACCGCGATAAATAGTATAAAATGCGCAAAATGAAACAAAAACATAAAAAATCCATCTCACCAAAAATTGTTACCGCGTTTTACCTCCTTTGCCGGCCAATATTTCGACATGGAGAGT
Organism: Oscheius myriophilus; assembly: GCA_964057215.1. Lineage (NCBI taxonomy): Eukaryota > Metazoa > Nematoda > Chromadorea > Rhabditida > Rhabditidae > Oscheius > Oscheius myriophilus. Next base: position 25,266,791 of record OZ059902.1, read on the forward strand.
CCACTCCAGTTTTCCAGATGTAGTTTTCCAGATGCAAATGTTATTAAAGCCACTCAAAAATTGTTTTCTTTCGTCTATCGTAAATAGTAGTCAAAACCAGCGTAAACTTAAGAATCTTCAAGGTTGAAGCAATTTTCTAACTATCTCTTTGAGAACGATTTCAGCTTCCTTCAAAATATAGGGATTATAATGTTTTTTTCTATTTTTTAAGACTAAAAAACGCAAATTCCATTTTCCCCCTCGTTTACAATTTTAATTCAAAATTTTCAATTTTACTGGTATTATAAATACGAAAAATATGAAAAACAATTAAAACATGTATACATGCGCATTCTTTCAAAAATGGGGATTTGCCACTCTTTTCGAATTCTTATACCCGACAACGTGACAATATATTACCACTTTTTCACGATAAAAGCACTGATCAAAAAAGAATTACTTTACTTTTTTCTGAGCTTTGACTGAAAAAATTTAAACGAGCAAACAAGAAAAATTCGTGGCCTTCGACCACTCAGTTAGGCGGCCTGCGGCCGCACAGATTCGAGGCCTTCGGCCTCTCAATTTGGCGGCCTGCGGCCGCACAGTTTGAAAACAAACTATAGTTCGTTGCCAGATTGCCTTACTTGACCAAAAAACAAAACCGACTAAACTTCTTTTAACTTCAGGTATTTTTTCAGCCGTTCGTCGAAACATATTGGAACCAATAAATGCTTCAAAATCTCAAGAAAAACTCATTTTCTTCGGCTACAAGAATATGAAACGACAACATATAAACCGGTGAATCCCATTGAATTCGGTATATACAATTTTCTCAAAAATGAAATTCAAAAGCTTGTACAGAATTATATGTATACAATTTGTTGTACCGGACTGTGTTTCTACCCATCGCCCATCGAGCTTGTAATATCGGCGTCCCAATTTGACACTGAAGATTATCTGCGTCTCCATGTTTCGCACGCTCATTAGCTCGTTAGACGCGCAGGTTAATCAACATAGAGGGTTTGTTGGATAGCAGCAACAGCTAGGCTACGAAAAACCAAGATAACCGAAAGAATTTATCACTTGTTTGAGCAGGCTTTGCTTGAAAAGAAGTTTCACCAACGGTGCTGTAGGAAACATTTGTTTATTGTTGCTCGGGTTTTCATATTGCATTCCGTTTTAAAACTGAAAAACATCGTTTGGAAAACACAAAAATCTCACTTTTCTCTTTCTGCTCGGCACACATTTCTGCAAGTACTGCTTCTAGAGCAACGGCCATAGAACTGTTGAGAGCGTTCACATGTAGATAGCGGAATGTCCTTAGAAAACACACAAAAGATGTAGAAAACAATCAGAACGAAGCAGCGCATGTCAAGCGAATGAAAATTTCTTCTGAATTAATGTTGGCGGTTTTTGGTGAATAATAATGACTGAATTCATTTCTTCACAAGAGACGATTTTGCCGAAAATGCCTGCCGATTGCGATTGCAACAATTCCCGGCCAGTTTGAAGTATATGCATCACATTTAGCAGTTCCTAAATCATTTGTCATTTTTCCACCGGCCAAATGGTAAAGTTCTCGCCTGTAAAACTGGGAACCAGGGATGGAATCCGCCCTGCTAATATTTGTTTTGTCGACTTACAACTAACTTCGTGCGCTCTCAAAAATCTCAAACTTTTTAACTAAACTTTCTATTTTCAATTTTAATTTTTTAAAGCTCAAAATGCGTGTCGTTTCATTGGAAAACGGTCGCAAATTAGCAAAACACATATGTTGAACTGACAAACACGTTCCTAATTTTCCATGTATTTTTGTTTTTCCCGCCCAGCTAATATTTATATTGCATTGAAAACACGACAAATATTGACCATCTGCACAAGCTGTGAATGATCGTCCGTTGTTTTTGAAAATATTGAAGCCACTTATCTCGAAAACAAGGGTTTTTGCCTATTTTTTTTAGATGATCTGATCTTTTCCCTTTGATATAAGGCAAAGTTGCAAAACCCTGAGCGCTGAACCGAAAATAACCGTCATAGAGCCGTTTTGTCATCAGCACATCACACAATCAGCGCCAAAATGGTTCTTGCTGTGAGTCTTTTACGAATAATTTTGAAAAAACGTTTTTTAGAGGCAGCATTGATTTTTGCAAAAGAATGTCATAATTTCCGATCGTATTCGACCGAAAATGAAATGAAAACCCTATAGAAGTTTCCATTTGCCCGCAGAAAATCTGCACAGGTTTTGTGACCCGCGGCCATTCCGCATTTCGCCATGGCAAATAAAAGAACCGACATAGGAGACAGGGCTCCGCGCATTCAGTATTCTCCCTCAGTCTAGGATGAGCAGTTCCGCTAAAGATACCGAGGTAATTATATTTCCTTTGTCTTTTCTAAGTAAAAATGGTTTAGGCTCCCCCTGCTTACACTGTTCAGCCAGGTGTTCCAACTGAACCTGTGGGTGCTCCTAAGGAAGAAGCAACCAAGTGGGTTTTCCATAAATAAAAGCTGTATTAATGTGTCTTTCGCATTGTTTCTTTATCTCTCTTGCTCACCATTTTTTATCTTTCACACAAACTCTCTCTCTCTCTCTCTCTCCCTGTCTCTCTCTGTCTCTCTCTCTGTCTCTGTCTCTGTCCCTCTATGTCTCTCTGTTCCCCCCTCTCTCTCTCTCTCTCTCTCTCTCACTCTCTCTCTCTGTCTTTCTATCTTATTGAATCGCTCTCCCGATTTCCCCTTTCCATACTGTCTCGCTTTTTCCATATCAATTTTTATTCTATCTCTATCTTCCCCCCCCCCCCTAAGCTTTTACCATCCTTTCGTTTCAAATCGAAATTTTTATCAATTTCAGTGCTGCTGGAGACCAATCCTTCAACGAAGATGCGATTGTTGGAATCTGTTGCGCAACCCTCTTCGGTCAAATCACCGACGTATTTTGCAAAGCCTGTTGGGAATGCATATGTGATGACGACTTATGAACTTTCGCATGGTGGTTATGTACTTTTTATAAAAGTACAGACACTTTCTTTCCCAAAACGTCAATTTCTTCATTATATTTTCTTTCATATTGAAAATATAGTTTTGTCCACTTGAAAACTCTATTTTTTGTGAAAAGAAGTCGAGATAGATACATATACACAAAAAAAGAGATAAATATATAGAAAGAGCAAAAGAGAGGGAAAGAGAGAGAGAGAGAGAGAGAAAGAGAAAGAATAAGAGAAAAAGAGAGGTTGAGACCGCTGGTTTTCATCCTGCAAAATACCTGCCCATGTTTTGTGACACGCCTCCCCGTCGGCCGTTTCTGCCTGATACATAAATCAACCGAGTATTCCAGTTCGAGTTCTGCATGTTAAGAATTCAACTGAGGCTTCAATTCCCACTTCCAAAAACTCGTTTTTCAAAAGTTTTTGAAAGATGTGATTGCAACATGAATTCCAATCCTATTGCTAAATTAAAAAATATTCTTTCTATAATCTGTTTCCAAAGTATGGGTCCCATAACAACAGATTATTTTTGGAACACAGTAGGAAACAAACGAAAGTAAGTGCCCGCAGCCTATCCCGGCACCTTTCAGACGTACAGCGGCTGCCATTAGGAGTCCTATGAAATGTCAGGGCTGCCACGCCGAGACCAGGTCACCCAGTCCTTTAAAATTCCGCTGCTGTGTTTTGCAAACTGACCATACGAATTTGAAAGATTTGGGTGAGCGGAAAAAGCAGGAATGGCCAAATAGGTAGAACGCAAAAGAACTTTAACTGAATATATGCGTTAATGGTCACATGAACGAAATTACTTAAAAAAGTGAACGCCAAGAAAAAAAAACTATGAAAATTTTTATTCCTCTAGGTTTGGCTAAATTAACTGAGACATAAGCTCTCGATTTTCAACTATCGGGGTAGGCTAGGCGAACTACTTCTTCAATCTTGGGCACCACCTGGGCAACTAGGCTTCCGATGCGACCTTTGGTCTCAAAATAGGACTTGTCTGAGAGAAGGCTCCTATAACAAAGCAACTTTAGCTTAAGCTGTTTTATGCATACCTTAAGGTGTTTAAAGCCTTTGTTAAGGCGTTAACGTTAACTTTCTTCTTATCAACGGCTACATCCTTTTTCTCTTCAATTAACTGTTCCAGGTCTAAGATGGCTTGAGCTAAAAAAACATTTTTTTCCCATAAAATTGTATTGAAATCGTACCACAACTTTGAATATCTTCATCTTGAGTTCCCCAATAGTAAAGGTGAATTACACCATTTTCCACGTCTTTAATCAGCGTCTCAATGGATGAAAATTGGTCCTAGAAATACAATAAAGGAATTTTATTTAAAGATTACCTGGATGCTTCTAACTATGGTTACGGTATCCAAAAGAACTCCTCGGAGATCATCAGCGATACCGAAGATTGACTTCTGAAGTTGGAAATTCAAAAATCTTAGACTTTTTTTACAGAAGTTGCGAAAGCAGGCAGAACAAGTAGTAGTATGAGCTTCATGGGTTGATGACCAACTTACTCATAATTCTTATATACTGAGTGTGGAGGAATTATTTTTGCATAAGTATAGTATGTGTTGCAATGGGAAACAACAACATCAACTTATGAAACACCCAATGTAGGCAATATTAATGATACAACAATAAGGTAGAAAAATATATCAACTTTCTGATTTTTCTGTGTGGAATACTTGCGTACCCAATTGTTGCAATAAGCAAATTCTTAGTGAATGTTTTTGCTTTTTTTTATATTTTATATTTTTTTGTGAAAATGAATCTAAAACAAGGATGAAAACAAAATAAGTTGGAACGAACAACATTTTAACTGCGTAGATCTTATTCTGGCAGTAAATGACTCGTGTTTTAACTTAACTAATTTTGGCAAAGAAAAATGTAACTTAAGACTCAGTTTAAAAAATACACCAGATCAGGTTCGGTTGTGACTTAGGATTTTCGAATAGCCTCATTTTTTACAAAACATTAAAAAAAAAGTTTTTAGATGAATCAGCTTTTGGAAGTTTTTGGGCCACTCAGGTTATGGTAGCTTGGGTTACGGTTGAAAACGCCATTTGGATTGAATCTCGCTATATTGTGAACCAGATGTTAATTTTAAAACAGAAATCGATAGATGATTTTGTTGGACAATTATTGTTGTTTACCAAAAAAATATGAAAACTATCGCGGATTTTCGCTTTTTCCTGAAAATCTCAATTATATGGAGTGGAGAAAGCATTTTCTGACTATATTTTAAATGAACATGGCATATGTTTTTTTTGTTGTTGAGTATTTCGCCTTTTGACATCAAACATTTTCAAGGGGATAATAGTTTTTTTTTTCGAACTCTGCACGTTTATGCATTTCTTTATTGCACCTTTGCCCCACATGTGTTTTGTCATGAGGGCGCGCGGTTTGAGTGGAAAAACTGAAGTTTTTCAAATTGAAATTTGGTTCAAGACGACGCGAGATACAATAAAAAGAACGTTTTCTACATTAACTCAAGCTACGGTAGCGTCAGTGGGCCAAAAATGTGTAAAACCCCGAAAAAGAATATTTTTTTATGTTATGTTGAAGATACCAATTTTAAAACTCTATCTCACAATATTTTATTAACTTTGATATATTTTAACAACGGATCAACCTTAGTTTTGCTCGCCTTGGGCTTCTCGATTTTTACGACGTTCACGGCGAACTGAAAGCTTAGAGTGAATTCGTTTTTAAAATGAAATCTTACGTAGCATTAGGCCGACCACAGGCTGATGTGGGAGCATGTGAACAATCAAACGTTTGCGAAGACGTGTACGACGATCCGATTTCGCATCAGAAGGAGGTACCTGGTGCAGCGGCTGGGCGTAAACATCAACATTCGGGTAAAATGTAGGTGGAGGAACGCCTGTAGTTTGATCTGCAGACATTCCAGCCGATAAGGAAAGTGTGATCGAGGCAGCTTTTATATCGTGGAAAGGTGACTCAAAAGTGATGTTGACTCACGTGAAAGCGGTGACGCTGAGCAAACAATGGCTCTGGTCATTGAATAAGAAGGAGATCAAATGATTATTGTTGTAAGGATGATTTGTCTCTGTCTCACTCTCTCTCTCTCTCTCTCTCTCTCTCTCTCTCTATCTCTCTCTCTCTTTCTTACTTCTTCTTCTTCTTCATCTCTCTCTCTCTCTCTCTCCCCCCTCTCTCTCTCTCTCTCTCTCTCTCTCTCTCTCTCTGTCTCTCTGTCTCTTTCTTTTTCTTTTTCTTTTTCTGATTTCTCCCTGTTTTCGGGCTTGGTCGCCCGCTTACTTGGATTTATGGCCACCTAACCACACTACATATAATTCTTCAAAAACATATTTTCTTTCGTCTAAATTCTCAGCAAGAAAGGTGAAACGTTTGAAAACAATTGATCTACCTTTCCATACAGAAAACAAAGGTGACAAATGTTCAAATAGTCGATGCAAAATTTGTACAGTGTTTAAAACCAACAAATACGTATACAGTAACGTAACAAAATACAGAATTCCCACTATTAAATCAATTAGCTGTAACTGCAATTCTAAAAACGTTATTTATCTGCTAACTTGTAACAGCTGTAACATACAATACGTTGGCGAAACAAAATGCACATTGAAACAACGAATGAGCCAACATAGAAGCGCCATTAAAAATCCAGCTTATAATACATATTTGGCTAAACATTTTCGAAATTCCGAACATTGTAGAGACTTTTCAATCGAAATTCTCGACAACATTGATAGCGAGGATACTAAAATTCGAAAAGACAAAGAACTGTTTTGGATAAAACTGTTACAAACGGCTTATCCTTTTGGATTGAACGATCAGATAGCAGGATACGGAAATATTTCTAACGGACTTGACCCTTTTCAAAAAATCAATAATCCTTATCATGGGTTTCAAGTATCTCTAAAACGCAAAACACATGGGAAACGTAAACATTTAGTTAGATCTGAAATTCCTAATCATACTGAATTAATTGCGCTTTTTAAAACTGAAACAATAGGTGACCTAATTAGACTACTTCGCAGTTTTACATTTACAGCAATAAACGAATTTTTAAATTTTATTCTTTCCAGTAATTCTCTAATAGACGTTAGTGATGAAACAAAACAAAAAATTTACTCAGTTCTTACTAAATACTTTTGGAGAAACAACACAAAAATAAATAAAGAACCTAAGCATATTTTGAAAATTCCCTTTGTTAATAAATGCATTGAGTTTATAAACATTAAATCAATAGTAAACAACAGGGAAATAATTGAATTCCTAAGTTCTAAAACTAATGAAATACCATTAAAAACTGAAATCGTTTACACCTACGATGAGCCAGTCAGTCAATTTATCTTGAATTATAACGCTTTCTTACGAAAATTGACAAAAGAAATGGCAGCTCAAATCTTGACAAGTCCTTGCATATGTGAAACCGATCAATACCAAAAATACGTTAACCCGAAAATAGGTCATATCATGCAAGGTGATGTTTCCCTGCTCAAAAATCCAATGCTTGAAAAACTGCTACGTAAAGGTACAAAATTCAGAATTGCAAAGGATTTAACTCTATTTGAAATAATAAATCATTTACTAGAATCGTTGACAAAACATTCACAACTTCTAGCTAAATATTACAAACTTAATGTAAATGACTCATCCTACATTAATAATTACTTTGTAACTAAATTGAACTCTCTTCAAATCCGGAAAACTGAAAACACTTCTTTCGATATAGCTACGGTCAAAGATAATTTAAAATCAATTCATAAACATTTTGTAATTGTACCAATCGATAAAGCATCCAATAATTATTCATTTATATGTAAAAAACAATACTTAAAATTTTTAAATACTGAATTAGGTTTAAATCAAAATAGTGGGTCAGGTACCTATGAAATTTACGAAAATGAAACAAAACAAGACATTCTCTATCGACATTTACTTTACACCCAAAAATTTACGAAAAAACAACAGTCATTAAATGAAAACAATAAGATTCCTACAATTTATGCAACACCAAAAATGCACAAAAAAGATCCAAAATGCAGATTTATCACTGGTGCTTACAACAGTAGTATTAAGGTAATATCGGTGGAACTTAAAAACATTTTAAGTTTTTTCAAGGGACATTTCGTCCGATACTGCAAAACAATTGAAAGCAGACAAAGTGTTAGGCTGAACTGGATATTAGAAAGCAGTTTTTCACTCTCTAATAAATTTAAAAATGAAAATCTTTCAAAATTAAAGGAACTGTATACAGCCGATTTTGAAAGTCTATTCACAAATTTACCTCATGACTGTGTAGTTAATTCTATAAAATATGTACTGAACACATGTTTTAAAAACGCTGGTAAAAACAAAGATTACATAGTGAAAACAGGGAAAACGTACTATTATACAGATGCTCCAAAAAATAACAAAATTAACTTTCACGCTTCTGAAATTTTAATTTTGCTACAGTATATACTGGATAACAGTTTTACCGAATATCAAGAATTGATTTTTAAACAAAATAAAGGTATACCACAAGGAAATAATGCTTCTCCAGTTTTAGCAGACCTTACACTTATGGCAATGGAAGTAAAGTATATTTTGGCTAATGTAAATGCATATAGTAATCGAAACGTATTTATTGCTAGATACATGGATGACATTTTGTTTATGGGAAACAATCTTAAATCGATACTCGACAGAAACGCGTCCATGTATCATAGCTCTCTAACTTTGAGTCAAACAAATCCAAATTCCAAAAATTGTGATTTTCTGGACCTTTCAATTACACTGGAAAACAATCGCATACAAACAAAGTTATATAACAAAACTGATGATTATTGTTTTGAAATTATTCGTCATCCCCACAGTGATTCTAACATTCATACAAGCCTAATTTTAAACACTGTAACAGGGGAAACAGTTAGAATTTTCAGAAGTTGTAGTTTAAAAAGCGATTTTGAAAACAGAGTGAAAATGCTATATAAAAATGTCCTTAATAACGGTTATGGAAACGAATTTGTGGACGCACATTTATTTAAAGTACTATGGAAATATAGAGAAATTCGAGCTAAATATAACTATAAAACTTTGGATTCAGTTAAAAGTTTAATAAGAAGCCTTAAAAATTAAATATCCAACGGAATAGTTTGCAAATCCATTAGTTTATCTACGTCGGTCAAATGCCCTACCAAGTAATTATCGGGGTCAAACGGACTCGTGAACACAAAAGTCGCGTAATCGATATCGCTTTTTGCACCCATTCCCTACAAAATGCCGTCCCACAGGTCATTCCTCTTATTCCTTTATCTCATGTGTTGTTACTTGTATTTATCTAAGTTGTATTTATGTTTCTTTCTTCTTTCTTTTCTCCTATATGTAGTAACTAGAGTGAGGCTTCTCTGATGAAGAATTTACCTTTCAATTTAACATTTCAATTTAACCATGCCCCGCTCACTCTTTATATTGATTCTTTCACCGTCAGATGCTTGGGGGCGAAACGGTGGAATTATCGTATTTTAAATAAAATTTTTTAAAACCTAGCAGGTCTTTTACTAACATCTCATTTTCTTTCCTTTTTATCTCTCTCTCTCTGTCTCTCTGTCTCTCTGTCTCTGTGTCTCTCTGTCTCTCTCTCTCTCTCTCTCTTTCTTCTTCTTCTTCTTCTTCTTCTTCTTCTTCTTCTTCTTCTTCTTCTTCTTCTTCTTCTTCTTCCTCTCTCTCTCTCTCTCTCTCTCTCTCTCTCTCTCTCTCTCTCTCTCTCTCTCTCTCTCTCTCTCTCTCTTTCTTCTTCTTCCCTCTCTCTCTCTCTCTCTCTCTCTCTCTCTATCTCTATCTCTCTGTCTCCCTGTCTCTCTGTCTCTCTGTTTCTCTCTCTTCTCCCCCTCACTCCAAGAGGAAGATGTCTAGGCCAACAAACCAAATATTCTACAACAAACAGTTGTTGTTTTTCCCTAGTCCTGCTAAAGTTAATCCTGTTTACACCAACAAGTATGTCCTCGTTACATAATTTACAGACACCTTTTTTTTTACTATAAAATGACAACAACTTTACTATTCGATAACAAACATGAAGTTCCTTCTCCTTCTCACTCTTCCCGCCCTTCTCTCAGCTGTGAGAATTTTGTACCCTTTTAAAAGTAAAAAGTAAAGTAAAGTTTCCCCCGTAACAAGGTTTGTAGTACCTGCGGGAACCAACGGTTAATCCCGGTGGCGGGGTTGAGGCTTTCTTCCTGGCGTACCAACGTTTCTCCAGGCGTATTACTTTCGTAGACTCGTCTACTACCCACTGTACCTTCGCCGAAGCGTAGTAGGCTGGGTTGACCCGGGGCGGGATCGAACTTGTGACCCTTCGAGTGGTAGCCGCGCCTTAGACCGCTAGACCACCACTTTTAAAGCAACTCTGTTTTAGCAAACTTCTGTTGTGGACGATTTTCACAAAGGACTGGCTGCAAGTCTTTTAATTATTGACTCAGCTTCGGTAATCTTCAATTTGAAAAGTTTAACGGTGCTGGGTTTCAGAACGAGATTCCCGTTCTCGACCTCACTTTTAATGACCTGGCTGCTGGCATCACAAATCTTAACAATTGGCCCGTTACAGCTGCTGATTTAGCTGCTAGTGGTAGAAATTACCTCAAAACTAAAGCTTAAGGCCCTATTCAGCCACTGACATCCACAGCCTTGCCCAGCAGGCAATTGCAGCCCAGAATCAACCATTCGATGTTACCCAGGTTCAGGTCTGGCCATCTCTTAACATTCTCGCGTCTTTAAGGTTAGTAGTTCTTGGAAAGAAATAAATTCAAAAAGTAAAACACAATTTGGTTTCAGAAACCTCCTTCCTTCGAACGCCGCCCAATTCCAGCTCAGTGTCACCGCCCATGGAGGCATTGGAGGCCTGGTCGCAACTGCGATTCCTCTGGTCAACCAGTTGATTGTGGTCGCGTTTTAGAAGCGATATTAGATACACGAAATAAACTAGTATTTATTCAAAATAATGTTCAAATTACAGCACACTAATTACAATTCTTATCTAGTACTTATTTTTAGGACAACTTAAAATAAGATTTCTGGCCAAACTGACGACATAGAGAAAAAGTGAAAACCTTGGATTTGGCTCAAACTTTGTCAAAAACATGTATTTGACCTAAAACACAATTCTGAGACTTTTTGGGCCATGATCGATTTTTGGTCCCGGGTTACGGTAGGTCACCATAGGTTACTGTAGCTTCGCTCAAAACGGTCAAAATTTCAAAAGCTCACCGGTTTTTACCTTCTGAACGTTTGGGCAGTTTTTTTCAATGCCAAACAATAGAACATATTCAGTTTTCGAAAAGTTGAAATTCAAAAAGTGGAAAAATTGTCGGTTTTTTGCGGTTTTTCTTAAGTTTTTAACCTTTTTATTGGAATTTGTAAAATCGAGCATAAATACCACAAGATTTAGCACACTTTATGCTCACCCTTCCCCCTAACTCACTCTCTCTCTCTCTCTCTCTCTCTCTCTCACTCTCTCTCTCTCTCTCCTATAAACGATCATATAAACAATTGGCGTTTTGTGTCTTTCTTTGTTCCGAAGGCCGTGAGAATGCATTGAGGTGGCCGAAGGCCGCCGAACCCAGAAGTCTAAAACCCGCGTAGCGGGGCTTTGACTTCTGGTAAACTGCAATATGTAATTACCCCATAATAACTTCAATAACATAATTAGTGAAATGCCTTGTAATAAGCTGGTAGGTGAGTGTAGTCGACCTGTCTCATATATCTCTTTGGTCGTTTACCCCTTTTTTTCCTTATTTCTCTGTCTCTCTGTTTTGTTCTAGCCGGGTCTTTTCGTCTTTTTTGTCTGTTTGTCTAACTACCTTGTTGTTTTCTCTCTCTCTCTCTCTCTCTCTCTCTTTCATTTTTTTTTCTTTTACTCTTCCGATTTATACTGCTTTCAGTGACTAGAATCGCAGTCTCTCTCTCTCTCACCATTGCCTTGTCATTCTTTCCCTCTGTCTTTCTATTTTCCATCTATCTCTCAGTCCTCAAAACAAATAAAGTCTAAATACAATATTTAAATACTCCATAATTACTTACAACAACATAATTAGTTAATCAACCCTGGAAGGCATTTGTGATGAGCTGGTAGGTGAGTGGAATCGACCTTGCGACAAGACCACTGATGCCGCCATTAGCAGCAACACTGGCTTGGAACTTGGCTGGGTCGGAGGGAATGAGACGCCTAAATAAGTTAAATAGGGCCTAAGCTACCTTAAATTTTACCTTAAGGAAGAAAGTGTGTTCAGAGTCGGCCATACATCTACCTTGGTGGCGTCGAAGGGCTGATTCTGAGCTTGGTAAGCCTGCTGGGCCAGGTAACGGATATCATTTGCTTAAAAGTCGTGTTTAGGCCTTAAGACCTTTATATACCGCTGCTGTAAAGATCCGACTCCTGAACAGGGTAGTTGTAGAGATTCATCAGACCAGCGGTCAAATCATCGAAGGTAGCGGTTAGAAGAGAAATTTGAGCCTAAGGAAACATGTTTTTAATTTAAAAACGTGGCTACCTTAGCTTTACCAATGATGATAATACTACTGTAGATTCCGCTCCTGAAGTCACTGACAACAGAAGTCTGCTGAAACCAAAGCTTTCGAAGATTCTGTAAGAAAGGGACTCACAGCAATGAGAAGTGGGAAGAAGACAAATAGAAGAGTGAGTTTCATTGCTGTGACAGGAAGTTTCACAGACTGCTTTTATACAAAAGGAAGTCTACTTAGTTATGGAAGCAGGCCGTGTTTGTTATCACAAACAGTATCATCAGCTAGTTATCGAATTACGGTGGGGCTTTATTTGCATAATACTGATCGTATGGTCTCACACTATTATCGTGTTTGTATTTGTGAGTTATTGGTTAAAGGGACAGTCAGGGGGGTTACAAAATAGGCTGAATAAAGAGAGTCCGCAAATTCGCTGATTATTAAAATTTATATATATTTTGTTGAGTCACAAATTTATCGTTTTCGCGAAAATAAGCTACAAAGTTACCAGAAATGAGTCTCCGTCTACAGTATGCATGGTGCGCCCTGCGAGTTCTCCGTTTTCAAGGCATGTTATTGGGGCAAAATTAATTCTTATTGGATCAGATGACGCTGGGAATGAATGGAGCAAGACAATTTAGCATAGACTTGTTTTTTTCCATATATTTAGAATGTACCTAATCGAAATGAAATGGTAAGCCCCCTTACTGTCCCTTTAATGAATATGTTCCCTAGCCATAACTGCGGGGTTCTAACTGGCCGGGCTATTTGGAAAATTTTGGTGGACCTGGCCCGGCCCTAGACGGCCCGTTTGGCCCGTTTACCCTGGACCACCCAGTCAGATTGCCACCCACACGACCAGGGTTCAATCCCGGTCGGTGACATTATTTTTTGCGCAACTAATGTTAGTAACAAACTATATTGCGTTATTTAAAGAAGATTAAAAGATTATCGTACCGATTTGAACAAAATTTAAATATTTTTTATGCACGGGCCGGCCGGGTAGTCCCAGAAAATCCTTCGGCCCGCCAGGGCCCGTTATTTGAGAACCCAGCAGGGACGGGAGGCAGACACTCAAACGCTTGCTTTTCGGCTGATTACCGTCATTTTTATAAAAAGTAATTTTGCTACAATGTACCCAATTAGAGTGAAATTCATCAAATTAGCATTGAAAAAACCAGACGCGACAGGCGTGCTGCCCACCTTCGAATCAGTAGCGGAAGATCTATTTTAGGTGGCGAAATTGCGACTAATAGTTTATGCATATTATTTTTCAAAAAAGGATTTCAAAAACAATAAGTTTGAAAGAAAACACTGTACATTCTTACTTCTACAATTTAGGTTCGATTGTTCGAATCTTCTATGTGTTTTTCATCCTAGGTTGCTGAAAGAGAAATCAAACTGTCTTTGTTTTGAAAATTGTTTTCTGTAATTCTATTTGATCAGTTAATACTAATTTTTTTTGAGATCCACTTCACTTGTATATTCCTCTAATGTGTCCTATACTGTTTTCCCGCACTGTATATGAAAAAAATTTTCTTCCACCATTTATTTTCCCCTAGAATCTTTGGCACTGTGTCAAATTATTCGGTCAAAGTCCAGTTTTACGAGGAAGTTGACAAACATCTGTGTCTAACACTACAGTTTGTAGAGAATTTGGAGAGCTAGGGCCTTCAATGAAGGTTGAAGAGCTCTTTCTGGAAGAAAAGAAAATGATATTGAATAAATCAAAAATCTACCATTTCAGGCTCAATCATAGAAGATCCTTCGATCCAGCGTCTGACATCAGCGGCGCAGCGGCGGAAGATTTCCACGATCATATCAAGAGCTAAAAATTTAATTTTAGTCATAAATGTAGCCAAATTCAGCGATCATTAAATACATTTGAAGCATTTGAATTTCAACTCACTGTCTTCAGTGACATGTTTTGCAATGTTGACCCTCTTCTCCACGCAGTCACGGATGATCATTGCGTCATCTAGTTCCTTATCGCGGCAAATTGGGTGCTCCGGTTGGATCCACCTGATTTGTATCATCTAGAAAACGAAGTTTAGTTTCAGAATTGAATTCAGAACAACATCGAAATCAAAGGTGGCGAAAATCTCCAAAAAAACCCAAGAAGAGGGAAGCGACGCTTTCGCGGTTGGATGACCACATGGGCTGAAAATAGTGTATGTCCGTTAACAATTTGAAACACCAAAAGATCAATAACAGCCATACAAAGCCTAATCAAAACAATGGCCAAATCCAACATCAAGACGACCTTCGTCTTGAAGTCACGAAGTTTTTACTTTAGTTTTAGAAAATGTGCGCAGAATCCTTAATAACAATTGGGCTATCGTATTTGTTGGTTCGCTCCCCCTTCATTTCCAGTTGCGAGAGGGGCCGTGCGGTGAGATTGGGATAAATAGTTAAGTTACGTGATCAATTTCACACTGTGAGAGGGTGGGCCGGAGGCCGCAAAGCAGACCGGAAAGCCGCGCAGCGGCCCGTTCAACGCCGAAGGCGCCTGAAGGTAACGGAGCCCCCGTTAAGCGGCCGAAGGCCGCAAAGCAGACTGGAAAGCCGCGCAGCGGCCCGTTCAGCGCCGAAGGCGCCTGAAGGGGGCGGAGCCCCCGTTAAGCGGCCGAAGGCCGCAAAGCAGACCGGAAAGCCAGGCAGCGGCCTGTTCAGCGCCGAAGGCGCCTGAAGGTAGCGGAGCCCCAGTTAAGCGGCCGAAGGCCGCAAAGCAGACCGGAAACCCGCACCGGCCCGTACAGCGCCGAAGGCGCCTGAAGGGGGCGGAGCCCCCCTTTAAGCGGTCGAAGGCCGTGCAGCGGCCCGGTTTTTTGCTGTGGGCGGCCGAAGGCCGCAAGAAGAGCCAGGAGTGAGGACCGCCGAAGGCGGGCCGTAGCTCCTGGTCACTTAAAATTTTATGATCATTTTGCCATTTTACCCAACTTCTCGTCAAAGGTCGAAAAATGCGAAAAACTGCAAATTCAAATGCAATTTTTCACTTTTTCGAGATATTCGGACTTCAGCGTGGAAGTTCACATTACTTTCGCCTTTCACATGTTAGATAGGGTCTATCCATGACAAAATATATAAAAAAAAAATTAACCCTGCTTCCATCATTTCTGACAGTACGCTACCGGAACGACCGGAACAATGGTAAAAAATCCATTATGACCTAAAAATTTCTAATTGACCTAAAGGACCTTAAAAAGGCTATGGACCAATTGTGTATCAATTATAAAACTGTCAATTTATATGTGTGAAAAGACTAACGTAGAAAAAGTAAACGATTTGTTTGAAATGTAGAAAGGACCTTCAATAAAAAGTCTCTATTTCTCTTAATATTTCCAGATCTTAAATAAACAGCAAAAAGAACTTGAGTTTTTATCATGGAAAACGAATCTCCGCCTGTTTTTTCTCATCTAAATCGCCTATGAGATCTATAATTTTTGTTGTTTTCATTACGATACGTATTTATTTTACGGTTTTTTTTGTTGAGGGCGTTAAAACAAAACAGATTGAAGAAGAAAGAAACGAATTTTCAAAATTCTCACAAATAGATCACTAACTTTAAAATTGGCAAGATTTCTATTTGCGATAACAACCACAATAGTGCAACTAAGGCGGAGATTCGTTTTCCATGATAAAAACTCAAATTCTTTTTGCTGTTTATTTAAGATCTTGAAATATTAAGAGAAATAGAGACTTTTTATTGAAGGTCCTTTCTAAATTTCAAACAAATCGTTTACTTTTTCTACGTTAGTCTTTTCACACATATTGTATCTCCTTTCTATCTTTTATTTAAAAAGACAAATGAAAATGACCGTTTAAGCGGCCGCAAGCCGCATATTTGAACTGTCAGCTTTTTGAGCACCCGGACGTCTGAGAGATGTGGGGTTTATTGGCCGTTTCAACAAACACCACCCTAACTAGTAAAAATAAATGGAGAAAAAGCAAAAAAGTTGGCAGAGGCAGGAATAGAACCCCTGACCTCTCTGATATAAAACCGGGCCTCTAACCAATACACCACATGACAGCTGTCGGTTTACTGCTCCAAAATAATGACATAATCGGGTGCTTGCAGCGAATCCGACCTTTACGGGGTACTACACGAAAGTAAAGTCGTTGACCTTTAAACAGACAAACAGGTATATATACTCGAGAATCACTGGAATAGGCACCAAATGCGCCAGAAGTTCACAAAAACTGCTTGTTTCATTAGGTAGATGAAACATTTCTTGGAATATTATTGCATTTCCAGAATGTACGCAAAATTTAACCTATATAAATAATTTTGGTGCCGTTTCTACAACGTTGAACACCCAAAACCGTTACCGAAAAATTGCTTACGGCGGCGGCGGACACGACCGGCGCCCATTTTCTTAAAACCCGCAATAACACTGAGGGGGTTCAAAGTGGTCAAAATCAACTTTTAAAAAAAGTAATCGACGCGTCTTGAGAAGCTGAAAAAGAATATGGCTGTTAAAAATGCAAAATATTCAAATTTATGATCACAGGCGCCGAAAACCTTCGAAAAAAGCTTGCAAATGGGGAATTTGAAAACAAATCTACCGAGCGCTTCGCGCTGGGTATAATACTTAAGACAGTGGCCTGCTCCAGTTTACCAGAGAGTCTGTTTTAAATTGTGTGAATATGCGTGTGAATTTGGAGAAGACGAAAAAACATTGTGTACTTGTGAAAAATAGTACTTTAGAAGCGTTTCAAAGGCGTTTAAGGTATTTTCAGTCCCCATTCGTTTTTAGAAAAAAATATTGCAGAAGGATAATTTTCAAAAATTCGAACGAACCTGAACGATCTGGTGGTAGTGATTTTTGTCAGTTTTCTTCTCCTTCGAGTCCCAGAACTCCTAAACTCAATCATATTTTTAAAAAGTCGTTTTATACCGTGTGGAGAAATGGCAAAACCCTTGGTGTTCTTCTCTGGAGATAATGAATCACCATAATAATCATGGTGTAACTTGAAAGAGTACCATTCCGTTTTTGGCCGATATTGAATAATTTGCTCCACTAAATGCAACATGTTGAAATTAAAAAAAAGTATTTTTACCTTCTTCACGAGGAAGCCCAAAGCGGGAAGCTTTACTGGTTCCCAAAGGCAATACTGCTTCAAGATTTCAGTATTGTCGATGGCGACCTGGTTATGGAGGCTGATGCTGAAGTTCGAATTTTAGATTTTGTTTAAAGAAAATAAATCACTCCACTGCGAGGCCTTTCCAGTGGAGGATTCCGGGTTGAATGTCTGGATTCCGGGAGGAAGTGTGTTGACTCCTCTGCACCAAACTTGCTATTCTTTTGAAAATCTGGCGTCTTTTCTTAACTACCTGAAAATCTTTTTGAATCTGCTTAATACGAAATTACCGTCGTATCTCGTCTCAAAAAGAGACTGAAATCTGCATCCGAGTTTTTCTTATTCCCGAAGCCCGCCACCATTGAGCCGTAAGACTGAAGAATACGTAAATTGAATTATCTCTCAACGATACCTCTGTGTTATTATGTAAAATGCAAAGCTTCTGGTACTCGGTTTGGTCGCCTCATTCCGCGGCCTTCTGTACAAACGGCTGTTTCAGATTAGCAAAATGTCGTCCCCAAAAAATAGTGATTTTGGTACGGAACAGTTTCAGAAATTGTTTCGGAAACTGTGCAAGATGCACAATGTTTGACCGTGATCTTCAATATGAGTAAATGTTGTACATGAGTACACTTGTGTGTAAAAAATAGGTTTTGCGTCGATACAGAATTTCATCACAGTTGTGTTAAAAAAGTAGTTTTCTGAAAACTGCATTGCGTTTTGGAGCAAAAAAAGTATTTTTATCTACCGAAAGTTATCTTTTATTGACACATTTCGCGCCGTGTAGATCAGATGTTCCTTTCGTCAAACATGTAGCATTTTATAGATTAGCATTTTTGGAAAACTACTGAATATTCTTTGAATAAAAAGGGAATGAAAAAATCTTCCTTATATAAAAGCGTGATAAATTCCCAGAGAGCGAAAAAGTGAGTACCGTACTCAACTGACTTGACGTGTACGGAAAAATATTGTACGCAAGACGTTTGCGTACAGCGCGGGCTTACAAAAATACCGCTGTCTTTTCGATTCTTTTTTGAGGCTGTTTTCCTACTTCTTTTTATGTTTTCTGTTGTATTTTCATTATAATTCTATTTGTGGAGCATTTGTTTATTGTTTACGTGCTCAATTATTGTGTTTGCAACCGATTTATTTCAGTTTCACCACTGCGAATTCCTAAACATATTTTTTAACGATTCCGGTGGTTATTCGCTGTTATTTCGCTTACGTATAGTTGATGAATGTTCCTTTAGTGTTAAACTGTAAGGTTTACGTGCGAAAGATGCTTCTGAAGCCCGACGATTTTACAATTCTAACTTTTAAGCTGTTTTGTTTAGTTCTTTCAGCTTGCTTCTTTCATAGTGTTTACAATTTCAGGAGAGTACTCTAAAACGAGCGACACAGCTCTATTTTACTTTAGCCATCCGGTCAGTCCCGATGGTCAGAGAAACATGTATGTGACTGTAGCTGTGATATCAAAACCAATTGATCAGAGCGGCCGAAGGCCGTCTAGAAGTGGCACAACGCGTTAAATTCCTCTCTTGGTCAAAACGCGTGGGTGTATGGTGGATCCACTGCGGGGACACGCTGGTATAAAAGAGGTACCGGTTAAAAAACTGTTTTAAATTGTGAAACGAACAAATTTCCTATCTGCAAAGAGTTTGAAAACCCGCCGTTCATAGCCGTAGGTCCACGCGTTCATCTTTTCAAACGGATGGTGAGATCGGCCATAGGCTGAAAATCACGCAATTTCCTCTGTCGGCGGCCGCGTACCGTCGCACTCTTAAGCGGCTTAATTGTGCGGCCGAATGCCGTACGTTGGTGCGACTGTAGTCCACCTGACTGAGCAGCCAAATGCAGCTTTTCATTGCGGCCGTAGGCCACCTTACTGAGCGGCCGAAGACTGCCTAAATCGGCGGCCGAAAGACGCGTATCGGTGCGACCGCATGCTTCAAGCCAAGAGAGTGCGCGCCTACCTCCGAAAAAATACCTCGGTTCCCCCCTTTCTCATAGTTCGTCCCAAACGGGGAAAGGGTTCAGGTGGCATTCCCCCTCTTGATCAAGCACAAAAATTGGTTTTTCTCGGTTCCCTACATTCTCAATTCAAGCGGGGGTCCAAGAATGCGGCAGCCTCCTTCCTCAAACAAAATAAAAGAAAATCTCTGCCAGTACTAAGCGGAAGTCCCCCTTTTATCAACCTGAAAAATAAAACGAAGTGTATTCGATAATATCTGACCATCGTGGACTTAATCTGTTTACGTTTTGTATAGTTCATTCTCTGTGTTTGTGTTTGTATTTTTCTTATATAATATTTCTTGTATAATGTTTAATAAATTTCTTGTAAATTCAAGGTTCTGGTGGTGAAGCGCGGTGATATCGGTGAAGGATACAATATGGAACGAGTTTTGGACGTATTTGTCCGAAAGTGATTAGTCAAAGGGTTCTAAAGTGCCAATCGAGGTAGCTTCAAGGTCATTGGGAATAGGTGATCGTTTGGGAGATTTTTTTTATGGAAGGGGGGGAGTTGCTTTCGCAGCGAAATTCAATAATACGCAAAAGGTTACTTTTTTCCTTAAACACGCTAGTTGTAACTTGAGAATCACAAGAAATACTCTACATCAAAAAGAAAACTATCAGCATAAAGTGGAATCCATGAAAAGGCACAATTTCGTTTGAGAAACTAGGTGTTTGTTTGTTTAGGAAAGACTTTTTGATCATTAGTTAGTTACTGAATTTTTGTTTGAAAGGATTTTTCCGTGGCAATATAAGATTCCCAGAGAGAGTTTTTCGAAAAATTCAGCTTGCGGACCCTCTTGTTTACCAAAAGCCTGCAATCGTGCAATTCCTTGGATTTTCTTCTTATCGCCTTTATTCGCGTGATTCATCGTCGCAAATAGTTTTTTAAGCTGTAACACGCTCATTTCAGCGATATGCTGAAATCGTCGTGAACATCGTGAAAAGCTGAAATCGAAAAAAAAAAACAAATTAAAACAGAAACTCACCGCAGAAGTCCATTATGATGTTGTTGAGGCTTTTCAGCCTCTTTTCCGACAAGGTGAGGGATTCCATTCCATTAATAAGAGTTTCCCTGAAACCATGATTTTAAAATTCTGCATAAAAATGGAACTTACATCTTGGATTATCCGCTTCCTCTCAGTTACGATCGGAAGTCAGATAACAAGGTGGAAATTCGAAGGTTCTAGGCGTTCCTTGGTTTAAGTAGCAGTTTTTCGAACGGAGAAGGTTCTAGAAGCCACGCCCCTTTAATTTCTCTCCTGATTGAAAACATTTTGACGAAAAACCTGAAAGAAAGTGTAATGTCGGCCTCAAAAACTGCGAAAGGTGAAAACAGCTCAAACGTAGCTGCTCAGCTTGGTTTGTGATTTCAATAGAAAGGGAATCGTTGTATTTTAAATTTTAAAAGAATCGTCGGGTGGCTTTTTGACATGTGCGAAATCCTCAGACAAATCCTTTAAAACACTGCGGGCGTTAGGTCCCGAAGCGAAATTCGAAAGCAGGTAAGTTTTACCGTGTTGTTGGTTTGTTGCGTAGTGTACCGTTTTCGAGTCCGAACTTCACCAAATTTGAACAAGATTGAGGTTAAAACGATTCGCAGCAAACAGTTTCAAGCGCTGCAAAAAAGTTGAATTAAAAATATACCTGGCAGGCGCGGCATGAGATCGTTAAAAAGGACAAGTGTAATTCCTCTGCTAATTCAAAATATAATGACGAAAAACTTGAAAGAAAGTGTAATGTCGGCCTCAATAACATCGAAAAGGAAAACATCACGAAAAATAACTTTCTAACTTGGTGGATAATTTCTAAGGGAAGGGAATTCGGAAACTTAAAGGAATCGTCGGAGGGGTTTTGAATGGGCATAGAGCCGATATGAAATCAAGCCACAATAATATCACTAAATTTGCCAATATCGCTCCAAAAAAAAGTTCTTTCTATACTTCCCGCCAAACCCTCTGATGGTTCCTTTCTTTTTAAGGACTGGGGGCATTAGGTGTCGACGCCGCAAACTGTCAACAGCTAAATGCTTTTTGAACTGTCTACAGCACAAAATGGCGAGCGAAATGTTACTTTGACCTACTAAAGTAACTGATTTCATAGCGCGCTGAGCTCAATAAGAAAAGGTCGGTAGTCCAATTTTGTGAAAACTTGGCTGGCTAGCGGAGCACAGAACCGTTGAAAAAGACAAGTGTAATTGCAACTCTGCCGATTCAAAACATATTGACGAAAACCATGAAAAAAAGTGTTATGTCCTCAATAACCTTGAAAAGGAAAACGTAACAAAATTATGACTTACAACGGAAGGGAATCGTTTTGTTCAAATTCTTAAAGACACTGCAAGGTGGCTTTCCTATGTGGAAATGGTCGAATTTCAAATAACGCCATTCCAATTACATAAATTTAGCCACCACCGCTCCAAAAAACTATTGTTGACAAATCTTCTTCTAAGTAATCATACGATTTGTAAAAGCGTATTTGTAAAGTCGCAAAACCCTCTGACGATTCCTTTAAAAGGGTGTGGAAATTGTGCCCCGAAACGAAATTTGAAAGTTGGTCGACAAGCCACGGCGGTTTGCATTTTGAAATGTCGAAGGCAATAATTGCGCTCCAGCTACCAATAAGTTGGTGCATTGACCAACAATTGTAAATATTTTGTTTATCGCGTTGTTTTGAATCTGTAGAGGTCACAGGTTGGCTTTCTCGTTAAGCTTTTCTCATGCTAAAAACAGCAAATTTTTTCATGTACTCGGTCAAAATGTTCCCGTGGTTACCAGAAAATTTTGTTTTGAATTTTAAAAAAAACCGCTCAACGTCTGCTGTATTCAGGAATATAAGCTAGAATTACCCTAATGCCGAAAAGGCGACGTACATGATCCTTTCTTTGTGAAAATGAAGCTTTTTTGGAAGAAAGCGCACGCGGGCGCTATCAGTTTTCGAATATTTTTTTGGCAATCGTAGCTTTAAACTGTTTTTTTTTTCATTTCGGAACCACTTTCCTCGCCGATCGACCACGTGTTTATGTTTTCGAGCAAAGAACGATCGCCAGCACTCGCAGGGGCGTGGCCTTCCAGACCCTTCGGCGGCGCATTTATAGAGGCGACCAGACTCGCGTGTTCTTTACCCATATTGCCACGGTGAGAAAGCGGGAAATCCCAATGTGAGTTTGAATTTTTAGAATTACTACATAAAATTTGTAGGAAATCTCTTCAAAATGGAATGGAAGCATTATCAATTAAAGAAGTCAAGGAGAGGAGGGTGAAAAGTCTCTGCAACATTATTATGGATTTTTACGGTTGGTTAATTTTACACCGAGTCAACTTTAATCTGTTCTAAGCCCAAAGCCCAAAAAAACAGATTTCATTAATGAGAGACCTCGTTTATGTGAAAATCTATAAGTTAATCCCAGTACTAAATGAAAAGCGAAAAATCAAGCTTAAAACACGAGTATTAAAATATTATGATCTCATTTTTACAAAATAGATCAAATTGTATAATTTTGTTATAGCTTTGAGCGATTTTTATCCACATAGCCATTAATTTTTGTAAGTTTCGCTTAACGTTAAATGAATGGGTTTAATAATATAAACGGGAAGTTCATTTCAAGAATATTTAAGTAAAGAAACCGGCGAAAATTTAGCAATTGTAGCACAAAATCAAGCATAAATGCGCTTAAAAATCCAACTTGAACGGAACATTTTGAAAAATGAAAAATCATATTTTACTCCCTTACTCAATAAGTGTAGGCAGAAGAATCTGGACCTCTTTTATACAATCCTCTAATGTTGCTCACTCGTTTTGAGCCTTATGATGCCGTTCCGCTACGCTTAGTCATCCCCCGTAGGCGGCGGTCCCTTTGAACGGTGGGCCGAAGGCGTAAAGGACGCCAAAGCGTCTTGTATTACGCTAACAAACAAAATAGGATACAGTTTGTTTTCAAAAGACGGGTCCCAAAACAACAGATAAGTTTGGAACACAGTAGAAAACAAACGAAATAAAGTACCAGCCAGCGTAATGAGCTGCCGCAGCGGAGCCATGTTACCCCGTCATTTAAGATTGCCCGACAATTCCTCCGGGCGGAGGAAGCGACAATTCCTCCGAGACAATTCCTCGGCCCGCCCTCGATAATTCCTCCGGCCGCGACATTTCCTACACCGCGGCAAATTTTTCCCAGCTATTGCAACTGTCGCTAAGAAAATTCTAATGCGGATGCGTTAAGGAAGGGATGCGTGTTCATACTGGCGGGGGCCACCCCTCCTCGCGTTTCTGGGGGTGCGCCGAAAAGTCTACATTGTACAGAAGCCGGGAAAACGGGCATCGCATCGGTAAGAAATGTCGCGGAGAAATTGTCGCGGAGGAATTGTCGGTCAAGCGTCATTTAAATTTCCGTTGCCGTTTTTTTTGGAAACGGACCATATTATTGAACGAAGACGTTTTCTCTGGGTCTGCGCAATTACACACTATGCTGCCTACGTGTCGAGCGACTGTTGCATTAAGGCTGTATTGTTAGGATTCCGTTTTTCCGACTCCATTCCTATAAAAAATTTTCAAAACAAAAAAACACGTCATATTTTCAGGAAAAGAGACAGCGACCGAAAAAATCTATGACAAAGTAGAAGAATGTGCCAAGGATCTGAGGCGATTCATCGCGATGAAGTACCCCGACTTTGATTTAGAAGTAAAGTTTTTGAAACACATTAGAATTTCGATTTTTCAGGCTTACGGATCAATTGTCAGCGGCTTCGGGAGCAAGGTCTCAGATGCCGATTTCACCTTCTTGTTCCGAAATCCAAGACCCATTGTGAGCTTTTTTCAATAATCGACTGAACAAATTTTTCAGAAGGGAAAAATCGAGCGACGCGTTCTGGAAGACATCGCCGCTCTTGTCTCCAAAGCCCAACTACGGAAACCGAGTACATTCACTCGCAAATCCCCGTTGTAAAACTCAGATGGAAGGACCTCGATGTGGAGTAAGAAATTTTTAAATTTGTGTAAACTTTAAGATTTTCTGCAGTATAAGTTTTGAAAACCACAGTGCCGTGGAGAGCACAATCTTGCTTCAAAAGTATTGTGAATGGGACGAAAGACTACCCGCTTTGGGTTTCTGGGTGAAAAAGGTCAGTTGTGAAGAGTAGATTTCTGACTTTAAAAAAATATCTTCAGTAGGCGAAAGAGTTCAACATCTGCAGCAAGAAAAACGGCACCTTTTCTTCTTATACTTTCGTTCTGTTGACCATTTTCTACTTGCAGCGCTGCAACCCGAGGGTTCTTCCCTACCTTCACACGGTAACTTTATTGTATTTTTCTAAAAACGACTTTTAAGGAATTTCGTCCAAAAGGGCCCGCGACGATTGAAAAGAACTACTATCACAAGAATGTCGAGGTGGGCTCAAAATAATCTTGAATAGAAGACCGCATTTAGAATAGAAGAAGGTCCAAGAAATTTGTTCATAGAACTGGCCAAAATTTGGTGTACAGCCTTCTTTGCCAACCTTTCTAAAAAAAATTTCTAAAATTTCTTTCTAAAATTTTCCTTTCTAAAATCCTTTCGAAAATTGTTCTGTTCCGTCCACCAATAAAATCGATTTTACCTGGGTTGCTGAAATACTATAGTTTTGCAGAAATAGTCAAATTCATTTTTATTTCCAAGAGTATGCGTGGGTTGACCTAATCGACAACTGAGTAAGAAAAACTTTTGCTTTTTTGCCCAATTTTAAAAATTGCCCAAAATGCCCAAAAATTTTAAATAAAAAGGCGACGATAGCGGCTTTAAAAAAATCAATGAACGAAAAAGACTTTTGCGAAAGTCGTAATGCGAAAAAATTCACAAACGAAAAGTGAAAATAACGAAAGAACACCGATTTCCAAAAATATATTTTTGATATGAATTTACCTGGGCTAATTGCAAAAGTTTCGAAAACTTGAATTTTCCCCAAAACAATTATAAAATTTGTATTTGCCAAATATACCTTAACCCGTCACCAAAAATGGGTATGGTGTGGTCCAACGTACGAAAATCATAGATCATTTGCAAGCTTTAAACAAAAGCAATGTTATCTATTTCCCTGGTGTGCTATTATCTCCCAGAGATGGCGTTTAGAACAGTAGAAACGCAATAGATGTATGTAATGTTTCAGAAAAACTGGTCAAGGAACACTCAAAACGTCGCCGAGCTCTTTCTCGGCTTTTTGGAATTCTACAAATCGTATGACTTCGCCAACGGGGTAAAACATTTGTTCCCCAAGTGGAAGAATTTGATTTTCAGATAATTCAAATCCGCCAGCCCAAACACACTCAACGAAGGATCGAAGAATTTGGAGCTAGTGTGGTTGTACGTGATGCTGTCAGCAAAAAGAGGAGTATCACTAGACACGTCGTAGCTCCAGGTGATTGGCAGATAGAAACGCATAATTGTGGTTTTTAAAGACATGGGAAGGATCATCGGCTGCTTCCGAAGCTCAGCAACAGATGTAAGGAGATGGATGGAGGGTGAAGATATGTCGAACCCAAACAACGGTTTGGTCTTCTTGAAAATATAAAATTCAGTTATATTTTCAGAAGAAACTGTTCAACGTGTTCCCTGCGGAAAATTAATGGCACCAGGTTCTCTACTTGAACGTTTCTCAATGTTATCCATAACAATAAGTCATGTTTTTATACAATAAATCATGTTGTTTCCGAAAACGGAACATGTTTTCAGCCAAAACCTTAAAGGATGGCACATTAGGTCCCGCCGCCATCTCTTAATTATCTGCGCACACCTCTTTCTCAGTGCTATTTCCTTCAATTGATCGTTATTCCATCACTTCAATATTTCACATTGTCAGTGGTTAAATACGAGTGGATATCAAAATCGCTGAAAAGTTGCCAACCTTTCGTTGGAAATAGACTATAACAGCCCTGTAGCTCAGTGGTAAGAGACTGAAATATAGCTGTCGCCAAACCGGCCTTAATGCAGCAATCATGCGTTACGCAGGCGGAAATAGTGTGAAACTGGCGATACGCAGAGAAAAAGCGGATTTTTGCAAAACCTGCGCGTTTGGCGGTAGCTATATCAAATCTCCCGGGTATCCATCCTTAGTCTGCATCAAGGGTGGCTCAAGACTATAAATGTAGAGAAAATGTGTCTCTAGTATGCAACGTACATCAAACAAGTGAGGCAAAAAAAATGTTTTGGCGGCAGGGGATCGAACTGGGTTCACTTCTGTTTGCCAGTTCGACCTCTTAGCCATACGGCCATGACAATCATGAAAAATGTATATAGGATAGTTCGAATCGCCCTTAACACCGTATGTTTGTAAGTTGAGAAGTATGTTTCCAAACAAAAAAAACTTTAAATTATTCACTTTGAAAAGAGTTACACTTAAAAAGATTTTTTAATAATTATGGGCCTGCCCGCACAATCATGGACCTGCCCGTTCCCTAAATTTTTAGGTCCGGCCCTACTTTTGCCACCCTTGAGCTGGAATTCTAAAACGCGATTGAACAATGTAGAGGGTGTACACGGCAGAGAAAGGCGAGAGAGCACGGGAAAATGCGAGATGCAGAATGGCGCGCTATTTAAACGATGATTACGACAAAATTTCAATGGGACACTTTTCTGAATCGGGAAAATGAGATCTACTCATTTATCTCAAGCGCAGAAAATTTGTTTTTCATGCGCTGCTTCCCCTTTAATAGCGGCATTGATTTGTACAAAAGAGGGCGCAACAAAGCCGTCAGTGTTGTTCGGTTTATTTATTTTCAACCAGTGTATTGAACAAGCTGGTATGTGATCGGAATTGCCTTGGCGACAAGTCCACTGATTCCTCCATTGGCAGCCACACTCGCCTTGAACTTCGTCGGATCAGCAGGGAGAAGCTTCCTAAATAAATCTTATTCTTTCAAAACGAAATTTACTTACTTCAACGCAACAAGAGCTTTCAAAGTCGCCATAACATCCACTTTGCTGATATCGAATGGTTTATTTTGTTGGGTTGATGCCAGTTTTGCGAGGTATTGAATATCCTTGGCTAAAAACGAAACTTTTTTAAGTTTAGGGAAATTTGACCTACCACTCCCAGCTAAATCAGCAGCTGTAACTGGCCATGTGTTGAGATTATTCAATCCGGCTGCTAATTCAGTGAGAGGTTTCACAAGAATTGGAACCATTCCCTATAAATTACAAAATATTCCAACTTTTTGGGCAAACTTTACTTTTGTGTTGTTAATGATCGCAATACTGCGCGTGATTCCGCTATGAAAGTCGTCCACAACTGATTGCTTAATAAAAGGTTTTACAAGTTCAAATGTTAAACCAACTGCTAAAATCAGAGAAACGAATGCGAGTAGAAACAGTTTCATGATTGTTTGGAAAAAATTTACAAGGTCTCTTATAAAGCGATTGGGTTTTCAAAACAAATGAAATATGTTTGTTTTCATAAACGCATAATGTTGCTATTTATAGGTTTTTCTGCAAAGAAAATGAGTTTATGGTTAAAAACCACTTTTTATGCAAGATATTATAGCGTAGCATGCGATCAAGATAACGATCAACTAATTCCAAACCAATGAGCCGGGTGCGGTGTTTTCAGTTTAAACAATATTGTATGAAGAATCTTCAAGGAGAACTGTCATTAATGCCAATCATATGCTAATAAAGACTTAAATGAATAAATGTTTCCTGGAGCCAATTTAAGAATATTTCAACTGGAATGGCGAAATTTGCATACAAATCAATTTCAATTTGAAAAAGAGTTTAATTTTAAACATTTTCCCTTTAAGAACAAAACTTCAGCCAACTGAGATTGTGGCTTATCTTTTTTAGGAATGGCAAAGTGGGCGTGGCCAAAGTTTTCAATCATTTAAGTTTCTCAGGTAAATATAAACGAGTGAATAAGCTTTTCTGAACAGTTATGTAAAATCATTTCTTTTGACAAACAATGGCTACGCATATGTTTAGAATGAATGTAACTTGGCCACTCCCACTTTACAAAAGTATGCCACGCCCACATTAGTCTTCGGTGTTTTTGCAGTAAGTCCTTTAAATTCATGGCCAATCCAACTTCGATCGAAAAGCTGTCAGGCTCCTTTCGCAGCGTAATATTTTAATGTAATAATGGGTAGCTCGAATTTGAACATCAGAATAATCTCACTCATTACCAAAAACCGCGAAGGGTTGGTGGGCACTCCACAATATTTTGAAATTTCGCTGATTTTCAAAGGAATCCAACGTTCAAAGAGCATGTTCATTCTGCTTAGTATAGAATAAAATTTTTCAGGTGAAGATCGATTTGCATGAAATGGAAGATAATACGATATAAATAATTGAGTTTATAAATAATTTATGCATTTTTTATCCAGAAGCTCGAATCAACTGAAACGTGAAGTTGATTGTCTTCGCAACTAGAGGACCAATTCCGCCGTTGGCTGCAACACTGGCTCTAAATCTTGCCGGATCAGCTGGTAAAAGTCGTCTAA
Source organism: Oscheius myriophilus (assembly GCA_964057215.1). Classification (NCBI taxonomy): domain Eukaryota; kingdom Metazoa; phylum Nematoda; class Chromadorea; order Rhabditida; family Rhabditidae; genus Oscheius; species Oscheius myriophilus. The sequence continues at coordinate 25,295,802 of OZ059902.1, forward strand.
AATGGACTAGAAAAATTTCAGTGATTTATTGATTACCTTAAGGTAGATAAGGCCCTAAGAGCCGCAAAAATGTCCACCTTGCTAGAGTCGAAAGGCTGGTTCTCCGCAGCATAAGCTTCCTGGACGAGGTAGTGAATATCCGCAGCTGAAAAAGTTGTTTAAAGTTTTTCTGCTTTAGTTTTTAGAACCACTGGCAGCTAAATCTGAGGCTGTAACGGGCCACATGTAGAGGTTAGTTAGACCTTTAATAAGGTCGTTGAGGGGAGATGCAAGAATGGGAAGTTGTGCCTGAAAATGCAAATAGAATTAGAAAATCACTTTTCGCAATCAGCACAATCGAACTTCCAGTCTCGTTCGCGTAGCGTGTTCTGTGTTTAGCGCGTAAACAGAGTACTAGTTTAGCAAACTTCAATTTATGACTTATAAACAAACCTTTGCTTTATTTAACATGGATATTGTGATGTAGATTCCATTGTGAAATTCATCCACAACTGATGATTGATAAACAAATTGTAGAAGTACGTTTCTAGAAACTCACGGCAAAAATTAAAGAAATTAGGAAAAATAACAATACCTTCATATTGACGCAAAAATATCAACAACATATGTTTTTATATACAACAAACACAAAGAAAAACCAAAGATTGGACAAGTATTTGCTTCGTAAAGTATGTTGACAGAGATTTTGTTTCACTGTGCAGAGTTCAGCAACAAATTTAGGCTTTCAGCGCACCACTTGGAGTTTCGCCGAAAAAAAAGTTCTTGTTTAGGCAGCGCTGCAAAACTCAGATAAAATCGTAAAAATGCTAAGATGTTGAAAAAACAGCTTTTCGGCGGAGATATTCCGATTTTCGTTTGGCGAAAGCGATACTTTGCGTTTATCATTTCTTTCGTTCAAATTGACATTTTAATTAATCAAAGTATGCGATAATAAGTGAAAAAGAAGATATTTTCAAGAAGATTTCGCCTTCAATTACTAAGGCCACATTTTCTTCCATAACCCTTCATTTTTATGGAAATCAAAGACTGTTAAAACAGATTTTTTCTAGAAATTGAATTTCCTATCAGATAACTTATTTAACTTACACTACTGTTCAATTTTTTTACCGTTTTCAACATCAATCTACCGTATCCCGGAACGACATTGACTAAAACAGAAAGCTTCAGAATTTAATTTAGATGTCATTGGAAGGTTATGCACAAGATAACCCGATTTCATACAATCCTATTTTTCGTAACCGGTCTGGTAAAGGCTGCTCGATTCTTATAAAGTAATTTCGATGAAATCCTCGTTTTTCAAAACATTTTGCAGCTAGCTTTGTAAACAACAGATGGTTCGAGCACGTCTCTACTAGGCAAAATTCGAATTTGACGTTTGTCACTTCAAGTTTCCAACAATTGAAAAAAAAATTTCCACCGCTAATACATTCCTGTTTGCGAATATTTGACAAACATTTGTATCTCACTCTGTTCTTTACCTGTAAACAATTCAACACAAACAATGTTATCATGATCAAACTAGCGATAAGACAACAAAAAGAGCAAAAGCAAACTTCGGGTTTTTCTTTTTCATAATTATGAGGCGTCGCGATATTTCGTGGAATACGGCCACGAAATTAACAAAAAAACCATTCTTTATACACTATCTTTTCGTTTCTCATCGCTTTTCGTCCGATTTTCATTCATTGTAGGCCGTTTTGGATTCCTTGAAGCAGGCTTTTTCGAAACGTATAATTTCTGAACATAATGCTATTTTTTTTGAGCTTTTTGTACGCCAGATATGTTTCTATCATATAGGCCAAAAGTTGTATATTTTGTTTTGAAAATCCTAACAATTAGCCAATTTGTTTTATTGAAAATTTATACATCACTTTTGAACTGAAAAATGCGTAGAATTCTGCTGAAGTGACGTCACAGGTGAAGTTTGCCAACTCCTTCTGAAAATCACTCTTCTGTAAGACGGAGTAACTAAAATTAGAACTACTCCTCCAACGGCTCCGTGAATTGCCATTACGGAAATACAAATGTTACCAACAGCTGAAAATATGATTCAAATTTGAAAGTTTAAGAATCATACCTGCAAATCCAAAAATATCTTGAGCAATAAAAAAAATCGCCCCAATCGTAGGAATAATCATAATTGTGAGAGGAGCCAGAACCTGATTTATTAAAGCGAAAAGAAATTTCTTTTGCATTTTTCGAGTCTTCTCAGAGACAACGGAAGTCATAATTGTGTAGAGGGTTTTATAAACATAAACAGCTATAAGGATACCCAGAAAGGTGGCTTCGGCTATCATAACAGGTAGAAAGATGCAGACGAATTTGGTTATATCGTATCCGAGAATCGAGCGACTGTTGATGATGTCTTCGGTGATACAGGTGTACTTCTTAAGAAAAACATGTATCTGCATTCTATGGGTGACAAATGATGCGTTTAAAAAAATAGTTACAAAAAATTGGTTTGCATTTAAAAGGTTACAAAATTAGTTTCGATTTAAAAAGGTAACCAAATTGGTTTGCGTATAAAAATCGTTACACAAATTGTTTTGTGTTTAAAAACAGATTATGAAAATTGGTTTACGTTAAAAACAGGTTAAGAAAATTGGGTCGTAAGCTCATCTTTTAAATGTTAGCTAGGCAAGACTTTCCACAGCGCGAAAATCCTATTTGGGTCTCGCAGCGACAGCTTGCCAGAGCAATGCTAATAATTGAAAACTGGGGCATCAAAGTGAAAGACATATCAATCGGTAGAGCGTACAAGGAAAACGAATCAGTCAATAGGTCTAACAACGAAGGCGTATGAGAATTTGCAAAAAAAAGTTTTATCAATCAATTGAGCGTACAAAAGCAAAACATATCAATTAATATTAAATAGGTTTCGTAGCGGGAGCGTGCCAGAACAGAGCTAAAAATTGAAACTCAAGCCAAAATTTACAAATTAGTTTATCTATGGTTGACGGGCAAAACGGTGTTCTCAAAATTACGGATTCTGTGAACTTTTCTTTTTACAAAACAGCCCAAATGCAATATTTCACGAAAATTACGAATCTACATTTGCATCAATCTCACGGAATTTAGCCAAAAAATGGCCGATCGATACAGTACTACCGCGTTCAGACGACAAATGAATGTCGTTTGACCCAATTTCGTACTAATTAGCAATTGTACAGGCATCGCTTTTCATGTGGGTAAACAGTTTCCTTTGGCATGTTGGCTTTTTTGTTGCCCTCGCAGACATTTTCTAACAGTTGAAGTTAACTATTTTTTAAAAACTTTTCAAGTTCACGAGAGGAAACCCAATTGCCCTGAGGAACTTTTGAAGCCATACCAAGAAACATTTCGAACATCACGTAAGTTTTGTCTATGAGTTGTTCTTCCCAACTTTTAGCTTAAAAATTGACTTTGGTTTTCTTGTTTACCCGCCCATTTTATAAAATTTATCATTTGTTACTAAAAGGGCAAAATTGAGAACTTTTTTTTAAATGTCTTCAACGCAGCCAGTTCGACAGACTTTCTGTGACTTCAAAAAAAAAAAAGTTTTTTTTTAATTGGATTGTTCGGAATGGAAATGGAAATTTTCTTTTCGAATAACCTTCTGCTATTCGAACTGTGGAAAAATGTTTTATTTATTTTTTTAATATAAATTTTCAATTTATTTTTTACTCAAAAGGTAAATTTTTCAAGAGTGCCATTAAAGGTACAGTCAGGCAGGTTTTTCAATTTTGGCTAAATTAAGAGAGAAAAATTCGCTGAGCATGAAAATATATGTATATGATGGGTCGAAAATTTACCGTTTTTGAGAAAATACGCTCGAAAGTCCGCCAAAACGGCCGACCATCCGCAGTTTGTGCGGATGGCCAGTACGCCCTGCGTGTCCGCCTTTTACAAGATATTTAAATTTGAAGAGTTTCTTTCAAATTGGATGAGATAGCTCTGGAAAAGAGGAGGGTGCGAAACATTTTAGCATAGTTGATTCGCATACGATATGGAAAACCCTTTTTACTGTCCCTTTAAGTTACTTATTTACGCAGTTTTATACAAGTTTACTTCTCAGTCTGAAGAGTGTTCCATTTTTATTTTCGGACTGTAATTTATTTCATTTTTTGCCTTTTGTGCGAACTGATTTTTATAAGTGTATCTCATTCATTCTAATTGCACAACTTTTATTTATAACATAAATTTCTAATCTCACCTCCGCTAGTTTCTCCACAACTCTCTCTGTATCTGGGCCGATTAAAAACAAAGTTAGAGCTGGTATAAAAGGGGTCGTGTAAACAAAGAAAATGAAAACTTTGTCTAGTCGAGTAAAATTTTTCAGCCCTTTGGCCACAAGAAATCGATAATGAAAAAGATGGGTTGCTGCAGCTACGGAAAACCAAATGACAATAACAGCAATAACCACCAAATTGTGAGACGACACTAGGCCATATCTAGCGAAAATGCCGAAAAAGTCGAAAATAGTAAAAGGAAAGTAGATGTAAGGGCGGTGAAAAATTCCAAGCTGAATTACAAATTATGTTTGTAAAATTGTAATTTACATAAATATCTCCGATTGACGTAACAACTTGATGGTAGAGTAAATACCATTTATAAGTATGCATAGAAGCCGCCGAATGAAAAATTATACAGTAAATTGCAAAAACTGTAATTAACAGACTAATCGAAGAAAGTACCGTATCGACAGTTTTGAATAAATAAACTCCTCCGTCGAAAGGATTACAATTTGTTTTTGGCATGTCAGGGCCGGTAGATGTCATTTTAGAATTAGTTTTCCTTTGACAATGTCTGCGGCTGAGACCACAAACAATTACTTATGGGAAGTTTTTTGTTGTTGAAAAACATGAAGAACACGAAAACATGAAAAGTTTTGTAATTTTTTTGTTTTTTTTTTAATTTTCAAAAAAAAATAATGAGAGCAAATTTGAAACAACCCGCTGACTGTCCATGGAGAATAATTTTGCTAGTACAAGTTGAGAATTTATGTTACAAGATACACATTTAAGATTGTTAAAACGGGTGGGAACTGCCTAAATCTGCAAAAAGAAAAACGATTGAATTTTAACTTAATTGAGAAAGGGGCAGTGCCAAACTTGCGTGGGCGGACAGACTTTCGATCAATTTCCTTGCGGATGACCTTATCATTGGGGAAGCCCTCCTATCGCATTTTAAAGGTCACTCGATGCAAGCTGTTCTTATTGAGTGGGTGTCTACCCCAGAATCGTGAAAAAAAACTTTTTAAAAAAAAGCGTCTGAAATGAATAGTCAGGTGCATCTTCCAAATAGCATACTAATAAAAAATTGGCCCAATTCGCGCATAACCGTTGGCTGGAGCGGTGTTCGATAAAAAACTTCAATTGAAATGACTCGATGCAACCTGCAACTCCGAAGAAACCCCTGACGGCCCCTTCACAGGGGTAGTTCAGTGAGCTTTCCAAGAGGTACAGTTGCAAATTTAGCATAAGATAGGCTAAATTGGCAAGGGCGCTACCTTTTTCTCATATAATCTCAACCGATTTAAATGGGAAATTTGAAATGTGAATACGTTGACCCAATGTACATGCCATTTGTTCAATCTGCAGATGTTCGGCGGTTTATAGATACATTGAAGCTATTTATCTCGAAAACGGGGAATTTTGGGTACAAGGTTTATTGAATCATTTTTAGCTCTTTCAGATATGTGAGGAAAAATTGCGAAACCCCATTGAGTATCGGTTTACGTGCACACGAAGCACTTGTTTCACCAGAGAAATCATGACTGACGTGACTGATATTTGCTGATAAAATGGATCTCGCAATGTACATATAAGCCTCTAGACCTTACTGATAACTATTTTGAGCAATGCTCTCTTTCCTTTGCTTTGCGGCGTCCTTTTTCTTGGCAGCTGCATCAGATTTCCGTAAGTTCACAGAAAACAAAACTACATTCCTTGTTTATAGCTTGTCCAAAAGACCCTATTCGCCTAAATGGAACTGCACAAGTCTTCAAGAAAAATTACATCCCCCGGTCGACTTATTGTGAATTTATAGTAAGAATTTTTTTTCTTATGAATTATTCACAATTAAGTTTCTAATCGATAAGACGGATTTTGCCGACGTGCACGTTGGGGCTCAAAACGTTGTTGGTGATGCTCATGTTATTGTTAACGGAATTTTTGACGCTGTCAGGTAATGTATAAAACTTTTCCTGACCAAGATTTTGTGTTTCAGTCTGAGCGGAAATTATGATGCAGTTCGAGCAGCTTTTCCACCATCACAAGTCACGATAAAACTTGACTCCGGCAACCAGACACAAGTTCTCCTTGAATTTTCTATAGTAAACAAACCAGGTAATCTACTACCGTTCATTAGTCTCCAGAAAGAGAGAGAGAGAGAGAGAGAGAGAGAGAGATAGTGGAACCGTCAGAGTTGTTTTAAGATTCATCAAATTTCTACCAAAACTGATCCACACAAAACGCAGAAAACTCATAGAATAGAGGCCAAGTTCATTGCTTTTATTCAAGTCTTTGCGCAAAATGGAAAACCTCCAACGGTTCACTTAATGAGGATACCACTTTAAACAGAGAGACACAGAGACAGAGAGACACAGAACCACAGAGACACAGAGACACAGAGACACAGAGACACAGAGACACAGAGACACAGAGACACAGAGACACAGAGACACAATCAGTGAGACAACAGAGATTTGTAGAAAACACGATTTGATTGATGAGGATATCATTAGTATGTAGCTGTCGCCAAACCGAAATCCTATGCTAATTGCGGAAACATGCAAAGAATGCTCAGTCGACAAAGATCAGACTACGAATTTTCCATATGAACAGATGATCACTTGAACATTCTAATTTTATTGGCACGATTTCAATTTGGCGAGAGCTTTAAAAAATAATGAAAGATAAGAAAAAGATGTTCATAACATCAATGTGGCGGAAATAGATCCGGGTGCCAGTGATGTCACTTGGAAACCCATCTTATCAGTTCTTCCACGCTGTTTTCATAGACGCGATATGTGGCTACCACGCATAGCTTTGCATAAGAGTTTGGGTGCCTATAGGTTGAGCTGGCTAGCAAAAACATAGCTTTCCTTTAAACATAATATAGTTTTCCTTTTAAAAATGGAAATTAGGCAATGTGAGAAAATGGTGCAACCTGAAATCGTCGGGAAAACTTGTCTTTGTTAAAGGAGCAGGGGGCTTTTCATTTCATTTTTGGTCGTCTACGGTCGCAAATTATGCGAATTAACTATGCTAAATTGTTTCGCACCTTCTTCGTTTCCAAATCTCTCTCAGCAAATTTGACTGAAATGCCTTGTAAATGTCAGTCTACAAATCTGTAGACAGAGTCCCGTTTTTAAAGACTTTGAAGCATATTTTTTGTAAAGAGGTAAAATTGTTACCCAAAGTCATATATATATTTTCACGATCAGCGAATTGTTCTCTCTCAATTGAACTAGTCTTGTAAAACGCGCCTGACTGTGCCTTTTATAAAATCAAGCCTTCATTTTCAAATTAAAGAAAACTTGAAGAAGCTTCGAAATTTAAGACTGTGGTTCACGAACATGGAAATATGAACCTGTCCAATTATTAGCATAAAACTCACGAGGGAACTACATGGACTCGTCTTGAGGTTTTGAAAAACGGCCGATTAGGCAACATGTGGGACCCCAAGGGTCCCCTAAATCCGTTTTTAAAAAGTGCCGCGGACGTTTGGTTTTTGAGATAATTAGCATTCCGTTTTTAGCATGGGAGTTATCACCGGTCGTGTCAAAATGGAAATCGCTGCCTAGATAGTGTAGTGGTCCAAGGCGCATTTCCTAAATTCTTTTCTCGAAACGGTCCAGGTTCGACTCCTTTTCGTTTTGCTTTGTGTGAAAGCAAACCTTTTTACCGAGATTTTAATTTACATTAGTTGGAATGCAAAATTTTATTATTATTTCATCAGAATACATATTCGTTAACAGAAATGAAACAAAACGACAAAACAATGAAAACAGTGTAATCAGTTTGATCTACCACAAATATCCGCTTCCCCGCGTTTCAAACCAGTAGTACGTCAAACATGTTTTCTGACGGTAAACCATGTCAGAAAATTGCGAACCGGCCCGGGCCAGCCCGAAATTTCTCCCCCCCCCCCTTATTTTTGATTTTTTTTTTACATTGAAATAAGGCATAAATGTTTGGTCGGGCCGGACTGATGAAATAATAATAAAAATTTGCATTCCAACTGATCTCATAGGTAAAAAGGTTTGTTTTTACAAAAAGCAAAACGAAAAGTGATAAAAGGAGTCAAACCTGGACCGTTTCGAGAATAAGAATTTAGGAAATGCGCCTTGGACCACTAGACTACGTATGCGGCGGTTTCCAATCTGACGCGACAGGTGATAACTCCCACACTAAAAACCCAATGCTAATTATCTCGAAAACCAGAGGTTCGCGGCATTTTTTAAAAACGGATTTAGGGGACCCTTGGGGTCCCACATGTTGTCTAATCGGCAGTTTTTCAAAACCTCAAGACGAGTCCATGTAGTTCCCTCGTCAGTTCATTTTACAATTAAAAATGGCACTCTCTCACCTTTGCTACGTCATTGACAGGTCTTCCTTTCATTTTAGTGGGACTATGCCTTTAAATTTTTAGATTTTTAAGATATTTCAAATTTTTCCTTCGATATTATTTTTATGGCAGTCCTGCTTTGATCCAAAAATGGGAATCATGGTTTAGTCAGCCCTAAGGTTTCAGGTAGGGTTCAGGTAAGGCACTGCATTGAATTGAAAAAAGCACAAGCTTATTTCTCGCGTGAAGTCGTCAAACTAAATATCCATTTTGTGAACTGCAACTAACAATTTTTCATGAATTTTTCAGTGATTGTCTCGCCAAATCCAACACTCCTGACTGTGAAGCCAAATGAGCCTGCCATCATCAAACCTATCAGCAACTTAACCAACGGATGGAGAGTCACTTCAACTGATTCGAAGTTTGTCTTGACGGCCAGCTCATCAGATAAATACGGATCATCCGATCTTCTGAACATGCTTCTCTACGAAGACAATGGAAATCCCTTGGGATCACTGTACTCCTACACAACATACTTTGGACACGTTTTCAATCAAAATGTTACCATCTACCCAGCTCCGATTGCGAGCGACTCTTTCATGGTTTTGATTGCAAACCACCCCACAAGTAAGAGATTCGTTTGCGTTAGTAACGCTGCTTTCAGACCTGGCCGATTGCAATTTCTACTCAACAACATTTTCCAAAAACAATGTTGGATATGATTATGTATCTATGTACGCTGATAGGGGTCCCACTTGCGTGTCAGTTCTAAACGAATTCAATGTAGCTCAGCTGAAAAATGGCAACACCGCTACTACCAATATGAATGTTCCATATTTTGTTGATACAAACTGGCGAAGGGTAACACAGATAATTGTCAATCAACTGTTTATTTTACTTTCAGGGCACAACCCAGGCTATTGTCCACACTGGTGCTCCAATTGTAGCTTCGAAAAGAAACGTTCTTGGAACAATTGGGCTGAACTCTAGCTCTATTTCTTATCCCCAGTTGTTCTCCGGTTTTATAAGGACAGTTATGCTTACCAATGATTCCTTCACGTTCCAGACACCCGTGGACGCACTAACTGGTAATCTTTCTTTAAAACTTTTTTAAAAAGGTTTTTTTAAGCTCAAGACAATGTAGCATACGTAGGACGAAAAGGATTGATTATGTCGAGTAATTATGACGTCATCGATACGATGCAAAGTGCATCATTCAGCCTGCAGAGCAATCGTGAGTTCAAAAAAAGAGGCTGGCGACAGAAATAAAGAGACACAGAGACACAGAGATACAAAGATACAGAGACACAGAGACACAGAGACACAGAGACCGAGAGATACATTCAGTGAAACAATAGAGATTTTTAGAAAAAAAACCGATTTGTCTTTAGAAGAGTGTGTGAGTGTGTGATGTGATTTGAAGGACCAGTTAGGAGGGTTTTAATTTCTTTTTCGATGGGATACGGTTGGAAATTATGCAAATTTACTATGCTAAATTTTCTCGTGCCTTCCTCGTTTCCAGCGATCTCTCAGCCAATAAGAATGAAATTCGGCTCATTAGAATGCCTTGGCCACGCAATCCGCGGATGGACGGCCGTTTTTGCCGACTTTAGATAGGATTTTCTCGAAAACGCAAACTTTGCGACCCAAGGTTATATACATTTTTATGATCAGCAATTTTTTCTCTGTCAACTTAGCCGATGTTCTGAAACCCGCCTGACGGTCCCTTTAAGAGAGAGAGAGAGAGAGAGAGAGAGAGAGAGAGAGAGAGAGAGAGAGAGAGAGAGAGAGAGAGAGAGAGAAGAGAGAGAAGAGAGAAGAGAGAAGAGAGAAGAGAGAAGAGAGAGAGAAGAGAGAAGAGAGAGAGAGAGAAGAGAAGAGAGAAGAGAGAAGAGAGAAGAGAGAAGAGAGAAGAGAGAAGAAGAGAGAAGAGAGAAGAGAGAAGAGAGAAGAGAGAAGAGAAGAGAGAAGAGAGAAGAGAGAAGAGAGAAGAGAGAAGAGAGAAGAGAGAAGAGAGAAGAGAGAAGAGAGAAGAGAGAAGAGAGAAGAGAGAAGAGAGAAGAGAGAAGAGAGAA